>OW388302.1:64160320-64622820 GCA_936450465.1 Gibbula magus
GAGCTGTCTGAAGGGTCTAGCTCTGTGACGGCGCCTTTTTCTAAGAGTAGCTCTATAGCAACGAGAGCGGCATCTAGTTTGGGTCCCTTTAGGAAGAAGCGTTTCCCTTGTGGAATTGCCGTAAGTGGAGGTACAAAGTTCCACTGGAGACGATAACCCTCTGATATCACCGAAAGAATCCATGGATCCTGTGTGATGATTCCCCAGTTGCGGTGGTATGACATCAGGCGGCCTCCCACTGGGGAGGGGAAGGTCGGTTGGGGGAACTCGCAATTCAAAATCATGTCGGAGGACGGAAGCGGCCGTAAGGGGGGAGACAGAACGGGAGGGACGGACGAGTCACCGTCGCTGTTGACCCTTGTGGAAGCGACCCCTAGACTGACCCCTGGTCTGCTGTTGTCTAGCTTGGTCTCTGTTGGGTACCGGCTGGTTGTCCCGGTTGTCCCATTTATTTTGAAAGTAGTTCTTAGTAGGCGCTGGTGGAGCCGACGGCTTGGCATACGACTGCTTGGGGGGAGCCCTGGACCCCCCGTTCCCCCTACGGGATTCGTTAAACTTGCCCTTGTTTAACAGCGCTTGCGAAAGTTTAAGGTTCAGGCTCTTAGTAGTCATGGTCTCCTGATTGGCGCTCGCTTCTATGCAGGTTCCATTAAACAAGGTGGGGGATTGCACTGGCTGAGACATCAAGGAATCTCTCACATCTTGTGGCAAGTCTCGAACACGAGAAAGTTGGAAGTCCCTTTCGTGGAGAACAGATTTGGCAATCGTGTTAGCCGATGCACTTGCTAAATCTTGGGAAGCTAAAAAGATGCTGTCCAGGAAACCATGAGCCATCGCGGCGTCGTCAGCCCTCATGGTCACTAGCGTATCTGGAGAAATGCCCTCATAGGAAGCAAACTTGGGAGGGAGTAACTCTCTAATACCAGCACAGAACCAGTTGATGTACGAGAGAGTGTCCATGGAAAATCTGGCATTCGCATCCATTTCCAAAATGTCAGACCTAGGCATCGGTTTGGTATTCACACTGGCAGGTCGAGGGTTAAGTCTATCGAATTCTTGGTCCAAGGCGGGAAGACCGGTAGACATGTATCGGTTGTGAATAACATAAGGTAACCTTGACTTAGACTTGGCTAAATGCGAAGGAAGGTTGGGAGTGATCCTCTCATTTACTGACGAAAAAGCTGTCTTCACAACAGTAGAATGAGGCAGAGATAATTTAGGAATCTTAGGGGTTGGAAGCAGTCCCGAATTCCCAAGTTCGTCCGGTTTAGTAACTTCCAATTGCTCCGTGGAAATTGGCATAGTTGACGGTTTGAGGTGATGCACAGAGTCCAACTTGTCTACAAAAGACCATTCTGGAACTAAGTCGGCAGCTTGACAATCCGATTTAATAATTAGTAGGCCCTCATGATCAAAGACTGACACATCAACAGAGTCCGTACTGGTAGACACATGTAGAGGCTGAGTCAGGATAGGTATGAAAGGTGGCCTGTTGACATCAACCAAGTCAGCTGCACCGTTAGGTAGCTGGCTTTGGTCCCAGTCACCATCAGCTAGGTTGCCCGTGCCGCACGTGCTAACGCTTGGCTTAACGGGATCGACCTGCTGGGGCACGTGAGTACTCCCGCCTCGGTCGGCCAGCGGCTCAACAGACTGAGTGGCTTTGTCCGTGTCGCCCGTGCTAACGGGACGCGTGACGGTAAAAGCCGGCCCAGTTGTCTTGCCATGGTTAGCCCGTGCGTCCGTGGACACCGTGGCTTCCCCTCTGGCCCGGGAAACCCGTGCTCCGACCTGAGCGTTGGATTCCCCACCACCCAGGCCAGGATTGGTCGGGGGAGTCCCTGTCCCGTGAGGGACTGAGACACCGTCCCCGACCGAGTCGCCTGGCTGGGTGGTGATGACCGTGGTTGGGTTTTGGGTCTTAATGCGCTCCCCGCGCGACCCGCGGCCCGAACCAACGGTAGGCAGTCCCAATTCCTTGTCCACTGCGCCCAAGGCCAGGGATTTCGGAGGTGGGGAACTGGACCCAACGGTCCCAAGATGACCAGAACCGCGGCCTGCTACCGACGGCTCTGCCAACTTGGCCTCTATCTCCTCAAACTTCTTCTCATTCGTCTCCTTGATAGAAGAAACAGAAGTAGCTAAAGCCACTAACATAGCTTTTAATTCTGATAGTTCAGAGGAGGGTTTATCAAGAGTGGGGGTGACAGATCTCGATCTCTTGCTAACAGACGAATCTGAGTCCTTCTTCCTCTTAGGGGTCTTAGGCTTAGATCTAAGTTGGTTCATTTCAATCCAAAGTTTATCAGGCAAGTCTTTACACAACAAACATCTAGAGTCAAACAAGCAAGGTAGATCCTTAAAGCAAGCATAGCATGATGAATGGGGATCCCCCTTATGTAAATACTTCTGACAGGTTAAACACTTGTTTTGATTGGCAGACATCTTGGATGAATGAAAAATGGCGGGAAAGTTGAAGGATAATTTTTTCACACACAAGGTAAATCAAAAACGATCTCACCCAGTTGAATCCACTTGAAATCCAAAGCAGAATGACACAAGGATGAAACCAGAAGCTCTTCAAGTGAAATCCCAAAGGGAGACTCAAGAAGACAGAAAAATTTTTACTCTCTCACTCAGTGAACCTCTACCCAGTCCATACAGAGAATAGAATGAGGTAAACATCCGGTTGACAGGGGAAGATAATTCAGCCAGGGGAGATAACTCAGGGAAAGAACAACACACACACACCACATAAAATTTTATTTTTTTACTCTGTATAACCTCTCCAGACTTGGAGATGTAGGCAACTCAATCTAGAGGGATAGTTTACGCAATAATTATGGCTATTACATTTTGTCACTGACGCCTCATTAAAAACATTAGGTTCAATGGTTAATGAAATATAGTTAACAAGAAATGTGACCTACAGACGAACAAATGCCTATAAAAACGTAACATACAGGGAAAACATTTAAATTTATCAGTCCTAATAGAGACAACTTTATCACACCAAGAATGTAAAAAACTATATCAGGAAAAGAATAAACTTAATAACATGAGGAATGTTTATACATGGATGGAATGTACGACATATAAAATAAGTATCAGAGCACTTTAAGGTTAGAATGGACATGATGTAATAGTTATCCACAGGGCAGTTTATCTTACTTTGATGTGTTCTCTGGGTCTCTGCGAGTGTGTGTGTGTGTGTGGGGGGGGGGGGGGGGGGGGGGGGGGGGGTGTTCAAACCTCTCTGGATCCATCACTTTACATTTTTAAGAAAAGAGGGTGCGTTGCATCCAAATGAAAGATAAGAATGGCTGCTAGGACATCTTAATAACATTTAGGACTTGGGCCAGTAACATTGTTAATAGGTCCTTGCAGTCCATATTCTGGCTTTCATTTGGATGGCACACCCCTTCTCTCTCTTTTTACTCAACTGCCGGTCAAAACATTTTACTAGCCCAGCAACTTTTTCACTGGCCATGGACTACCCGACTAGTGCTATTTCTGAATGCTGGAGTGTTAATTACTTCGATCACAATAGGTAGCAGCGATATGTGTTCAAATTGTTTTTGAGATTTGTCACTGTGAAAGGATAAAAGGAAAATCAACAAGAAGACATAGTCATCAACATTCCCCGCTAGACTCAAGAAATCCGAACAAGGGCAATAAGGTATTGACACCCTCAAGCCACACAAGTGATTTGATTTTAAACCTTTTCTGAGAAAAGCTATCCCCTTTGAAGATACCTGGAACAGAGTCGAAGACAGAACAAAGGCAATAACTCCGGAAAAAATAATCACACGTTTCTTATTTTCGAACTCCATCAAGGTATTAATGCTCTCAAGCATCACGACAAAATTGGTTATCCTATCTTAAATAGTTTCTGAGAAAAGCTGTCCCCTTTGAAGATACCATGAACAAACTCCAAAAATAAGGAACAAGGGAAATAACTCCGAAAAAAATAATTGCACGCTTCTCATTTTCGAACTCCATCAAGGTATTAATGCAACACACCAAATTTGGTTATCCTATCTGAGAAAAGCTGTTCCCTTTATCTGGGACGGACGGACGGACGGACGGATGCACGCACGGACGGACGGAGCCCAAACCTATATCCCCCTTCCACTTCGTGGCGGGGAATTATAATTAATAGCTGATTAAATTACTACTATAACAAAACTTTAAGTTTATTGCGGCTTGTTGGCTCCGAGGGGTGTGGTCCTACTGACGACGGAGTTGAAGCGTGGACGTTTCTGTAACTCATCCTCCTTGTTCAAGACAAACTTCCCTGCTACACCAGGACTCCTGTTAGACGAGAAATAAACATAGGTTATGCAGGGAGATTGAAAAGGGACTTATTTGAAATTGAAATTAAATAACTTTTCACAAAATGTTGTTGCTGGCTTATTAATTCTTAATACATAGACTAAGGTTACAAGTGGAATTTTATGACTATGAATAGGGCCCAGGATAAGCAAATCAATTATTTCAAGAAGGATGTAGTTTCGCAAAAAGCTTTGCCACAAAATGTTGTTTATTTAGTCCATTTTCATTACATATTACATGAAATATTTGAGACTATGTAAACTTCATGGATTGGGCTAAAGGACTCCATTACTTCAAGAAGGATGTACTTACGCCATAAGCATTTCCATCGTGCTTAGCGTGTCCTTCGTCTTGCGATGGTTTTTCCCAAGAACTAGCATCTCAATGGTGTGACACTGAAATTCAAAGGTTAAATTTTACATCAGTTTAAACTGGAATACTTTTTTTGAATGAAAGTATATTTCAATCAAACACTTCTCATTACATTTCTACAAGCACAGAGTTATTCTAGCCATTTCTGCAACCTTTACCTTACTGTACGAAGATCCGTTTTCTACATCATTAATAGTCGCCAAGTTCCTAGATGATTTCAAAACCTATGATCTCTTGATCCAAACAAAGTTTCCTAGTTTTCTTAGACCTGTACATATTTTTAAATCTGGATAGGGCTTTCTAAGTTGGATCAGTTGTTCTCAATTCATTTCTTGAAAGAATAAATATAGGTCTCAATCAAAGACATCTCATTACCTTTTTATAAGCGCGGAGAGCCTTCTCTATGTTGCCCTGGGAGAGGTGGACGGACGCCATCAGCTTGTAGGTGTCGGACACCTGCTCCGAGTAGTCCCCGAACACCTCGCTCTTCGGGTTGATACTCGACTTGAGGATCGTCAGAGCTTCCTGAAGTTGAAGAGAATCAGAAATCAGCAAACCATTGGTTTGATTTAACAGGATGGTCGAGTCAACATATGATACTTCACATTTCTCATCAAACAGATCAAACACGACACAAGTGTTGAGTCAAAATAATAAAAATTAAAATTAACATTGAAAACAGAATAAAAAATCTAAATATCAACACGTACATATGTATCAAATTTAATATCTAATTTATAATGTGTCATTTACCACCTGTTTGGAGAGGAATTTGTATCTGTAATGCCCATAATGTCACAACTGAATTGTTCTTGCATAAATTGGGAGTACATCTTGACCCGACTCCAGAGTTGAGTTGACTGTTTTTGCCGTTTCATCTGCAAACTCCTCTATTCTATCTTGGATAATGGGAAAATTTAACTTTAAAACAAACCAAGGGCAAAGGGAAGTAACCCTACGGGAAAAGGCAACACAGACCACTACTTTTTATTATTTTTTCTCTATTCTCTGTGCATCTCTACTGACATTGAGGATTAAATAACACTATCAAGAAGGAACGTTTAAGTAATAATTTGCTCAAAAAGGATGATTGAATCATCTCCTAAACAACTATCCAAGATTGAGCAGCGTTTCATGACTTACATCTTGTCTATCTGTCCGGATCAACAGCCTGGCTATCTCATCGTTCACCTCCAGAGTTTTAGCGTGGTGAGGACCGTGAACTGTGGTGCAGTTTGCTAAACACTCGTTCAGGTAACTCTCCGCAGATCCTGTCAAACCAAAATAAAAACTGAATATTATAGTATATAAGTTGACTGTATTTCTCTGTACCCCTCAATCCTTTCACAAATCAAATGTCCTATATATACAGTACAACCTGGGTATAATGAACTTGAAGGAACTATACCCGCTGTTCACTCTTCACGTTTGGCATATTATATAGGGATTTGACTGAATGTGTTCGCTATATCCGTTTGTTCGCTATATCCATTTGTTCGCTATATCCGTTTGTTCGCTCGTTTGTTTGCTATATCCGTTTGTTCGCTATATCCGTTTGTTCGCTATATCTGTGTTCTACTGTACACAAGCCGACAAATCCACAACACTAGATATTGCCATTGAGTATTACAAGGTTTCCAAATACCTTAAAACTTAACCAGCGGGTCACGGAAATATTGTGGGATGGACTAGTAAAGACATATATGTCTACAGGTGAATACCGGAATGTGGATATAGTTTTTCTCACAGCCAATTATTGCCATTGAGGTACTCGCCAGCAAGTCCTGGACACTAAATTCTTGAGTCGCAATGGGGAGATGGCTGTATTTAAGCAAAGTGTATACAACACTGACAATTTGTTATGTGTGACCTTTTGCTTTAAAAACAATCACACAGAGTTTGACACATGTTGTTCACATTGTTCACCTGTACTGAATCACCTGTACTGAATCACCTGTACTGAATCACCTGTACTGAATCACCTGTACTGAATCACCTGTACTGAATCAACAAGCTTTAGAAAGGGCAATTCAATCCTAAACACATTATTTTCAATTAATCAAAAATGTCAATAACCAAAGTTTGAAAATGACACACCTATTTGAACCAGTTTAGTTATTATAGTCTATATATATGACAACGCGTCTGAGAAAATGCTAGGTCAACTGCTGCACTATGCAAGTGTATGTCTTGATGCATTGTTCATAAAGGCACATTGCAGGACGAGACTTACACCCATGTTTATAATAACTGCCTGCCCTCCAGCCCATTGCTGGTTAGTTTCTTATGGAGACAGCAAACCCACCTGGATGATGAGTCTAGAACAGTCTGAGAAGGGTTGGTTAATTTTTTATTTATTTTTTTAATGTTAAGCCCTGCCTAGCCAATAAATGCAAAAGTGTATTCGTACAGTGCTCAACACTGTGAGGAGCTTCAAACCAAGGACTGACTAACCTTCCGCCTCCTCTCGTCCCGTTCCAGCGTACGCCTGCGCCACCGCCAGCGCTGTATCCACCAGCTCCACACTGCCCGTCTTATGGCTGCAAATAGGACACTTTGAAAAGAATATGTTTTTACTTCCCTTCTCAAAATGTAACTTATTCCAGTCTCAATTACTGGCTAATTCAACTCTTGCCACATCTCCTTCAAGTTTCTGTGCTAGTAGATCAGAGCCCACTGTGCATTTCAGGTGCACATCCTGTGGTGTCAGCACGGAAAAATTCTGGAAATGTGTCAATATTTAAATTAGCCAACGATGGACAGCTCACAAAGTTAAGTACAGATATGCTTACCTTGCACCTTCTATAGAGTGATCCTCCAAAAATAAATGTTTCGCTCTGTAAATGAGGATAACATTTGACACATGATAAATAATACAGGAATATACTTACTTGGCCCCTGCTATAGAGTGAGCCTGTAGGAAGAGCTCTATCACTTTATCGTGGTTCGCATGGCGCCCTTTACTCTGTTCCAGGTGAACTCGTTAAGGAAAACTGGTTCACTACTGCATGGTACATCAGTCAGAAGTCTGTCCCTGTCGGACATTTGCTATGATGATTAAACGTTATATTCTCTTTCATATACACACAGGTGTTTAACACTTCTGTAACAGAGTCCTATTTTCTAGAATTTAAAATTGATTAGGGAAAATCTCAGAAATTGTTAAAATACTTCTTGTTTTTCAAATTTCATTCACAAAAGGATATTCTGCCATAGTCGTGGTAGACGGGTATAAGACGAAGACTGTCTCGCCCGTATCTGATCTCCATCAGTTCGATGACTTTATCGTAGTGTGACGCAGCGACAGCGTACTTCTTCTGCTTGCCACCCAATCTGGTGATAGAATAAACAAAATTTGTATGAATAAAAACAATAAGATATAGCAAAAAATTAAACTCTGGGTACTCATCACAGAATGAGTTCAGGATTGGAGTGATACAGGAAGTTATTGTTTAATGCCTCTTGGGCAATATTGTTCAAGGAAAAACAGCATAATATCTGATTATATTAATTTATCAGACAACCAATGCTCTATCACTGACCTTGATATATCAAACAACAAACAGACAGAGTCGGCCATATCCCCCGCCTTTGGGAAAATTTATTGAAGAATAGTTGTTGAATAACAGTGACTATGAACCTATTTTCAACTAACCAGTGCCCAGTTATAAGCAATCTACAGGAAGTTATTGTTTAATGCCAAGTGTCTTCTGATATCAAATATATCAACACGAGTTGATAAAAGTTACAAATATCCCAGGCTTGCCGAGGATATTTTTACTTTTATCAACGAGTGTTGATATATTTGATATCAGAAGACACGAGGGTAAGATTCTATTTATCATCCAAAATCATTCTTATTACATTTAAGTGAAAATAGTGTACATCTCTGAGCACATCTCTGCCATTTTACTTCCAGTGCGGTGAGGTCATAGCATTGTGACGTCATCATGTTTATGTTTATGACGTCATAGCATTGTGACGTCATTACTCGATGATGTAAAAGCATTGTGATGTCATGTAGCTGACGGCGACAGGGCATTGTGCAAAATCTACTGCCAAAAAGATATCTCCTAGGAGATATCGCTTGATCTCACACAAGCGATATCTCCTGTGGAACACAGTTTTGGGTGATAAAGGGAGGTATTGTTTAATGCCTCTTGGGAAATATTGTTCAAGGAAAAAAAGCATAATATCTGATTATATTAATTTATCAGACAACCAATGCTCTATAACTGACCTTGATATATCAAACAACAAGCAGACAGAGTCGGCCATATCCCCCGCCTTTGGGAAAATTTATTGAAGAATAGTTGTTGAATAACAGTGACTATGAACCTATTTTCAACTAACCAGTGCCCAGTTATAAGCAATCTATATTGGTCATACATTTAATCTTACTCTCCTGCAGATTGTAACATTTCAACTTGAGCCCAAAGTATCCTACAGAATTGAATGAGATGAGTTTCTAACTTCACATAAAATTTCAGCTCCTTAGACCAAGTGGTTCTGGAGAAGAAGACAAAATGCAAAAAGTTTACAGATTGATGGACGGCCGGTTGGACGCCGCACACTATGCCATGCCATAAGCCCATCGGGCATTTCAGGCCAGATGAGCTAAAAATACATCCATGGCAGTTTTTGAGTTCTGCTCCGGAAATCAATTATTAAGTTATGTATCCATGGAAATGGTAAAAATTAAACAAATTAAAAAATTGTGAAGAAAACCCAAAAGGCACATCTACACATGATGATTGTTCCACACACCAAGTTTCGTTGAGCTATGTCTTATAGTTTTTGAGTTCTGCTCCAGAAACGAAATACTAAGTTATGTTTCCATGGAAACGGTCAAAAAAATTAACTAGAAGAAGTTGAAAACCCCAAAAGGCACATCTACAAATGATGATTGTTCCACACACCAAGTTTCGTTGAGATATGTCTTATAGTTTTCGAGTTCTGCTCCGGAAACGATATTCTAAGTTATGTTTCCATGGAAACGGTCAAAAGAAATAACTCGAAGAAGTTGAAAACCCCAAAAGGCACATCTACACATGATGATTGTTCCACACACCAAGTTTCGTTGAGATATGTCTTATAGTTTTCGATTTCTGCTCCGGAAAAAAAATTGGGACGGGTTGAACGGACGGAGCCCATTTCAATATCCCCCTCCCCCCCAACTATGTTGGCAGGGGATAATAAAAACACAAAATTTAACTAGAAGGTGTTTTTACTCGTAGAAAACAGATGTCTCCCCCTTCCCCTAATTCAATTTCAGTTATTACCCTTCTAAAAGACAAAGTCCAAATTGTTGCCATGGAAACAGCAAGAAATTAAATTGAAAAACTTCAAACATCCAAAAGGCACATCTGCATTATATTGGAGGCTGTATATCAAATTCGGTGAAGATTGTTCAGACAGTTTTAGAGATCTGCTACGGAAACAAACCCTACCCTTCAAATAGATAATGTCCAAATTGTTACCAAGGAAACAAAAAAAATCAACAACAAAAAATCAGAAACCCTCAAAAGGCACATCTGCATGATATTGGGTGGCTGTTTACCAAATTTGGTGAAGATTGGATAAGTCGTTTTAGAGGTATGCTCCGGAAACAATGGGAATGCCAACGCCGACGGATACTCAACCAAAAATAATATGTCTCCCGACCTTTCGAGTGGATACATAACTAAACAAGGTTGATCCAGTGCTGTATCACTGAGGTGAGTTGGGGTTTAACGCCGCTTTCAAGAGTATTTCACTTATATCGCGGCTGCTAGTATTATGGCAGGGAGAAAGCCCGCAACGCCATGTGGCTATGCCTTGCGGTGAAACCTGCGAGCATTGGCTGGAACTAGCGAACCATGGGTGGTACTACGCTGAAATTCAGTGTAGCATTGCACCCAAACCTTACTGCGTGTAGAACAGTTCTCTACTGCAGACAAACTTGCCGTGCCCCTGGTGGGATTCGAACTCGGGACCTCTTGATCCAAAGCCAAACCTGTATCACTGACCTTGCCATGGCGAGGAAGACTTTAATGTCCACCTCATCACACTCGTCCTGAGTGACGCAGTCCAGTTTGTTCCTCTCCTGTGTGATGCGGTCAGCCTTGGTCAGTAGATAGATATTGCTTATCATACATTGCGTATTTCATCATCAGCAGTGGGTTGGCGGTATTATCTTCCATGGTGTTTTTGTTTCTACGTCAATAAATACGAATCATCTGACATAAATCGGCACACGGATCGAAAGATGCACCCTTTGTTTACAATTTTCGATCGCTATCTCACCTTAAAAAAATTTCTTCAATTTTCAGCAACAGTTAATCCCACCCCCCTTTTCTTCAAACAACTTGACAGATGCCATCTTGGGTCATGACCTCGAAAGTGAAATTGTGGATCGCCATCGGTTCAGAAACGATTCGATTGCTAAAATTTTAATGTTTTGAATGATAATTTCACGGATGCTGGACGACGGTCCATGCCATTAGCCCATATAGCCTTTCAGGTCTGTTGAGCTAAAAAGTCACTAACCTGCCCCTGGGCAAGTACACAATAAAAGCCGACTCGCCCAGAAGTGACTGCTTGCCCAC
Source organism: Gibbula magus (assembly GCA_936450465.1). Classification (NCBI taxonomy): domain Eukaryota; kingdom Metazoa; phylum Mollusca; class Gastropoda; order Trochida; family Trochidae; genus Gibbula; species Gibbula magus. The sequence goes on from OW388302.1 coordinate 64,171,615, forward strand.
AATTTCAGAATTATTTACAAACTATTGTGTTGAATTAAAATGATAGTATAAATAAATGTGGTTGCTGTGTTATCATTCAAGATTCAAGATTCCTTATTCAGTCAGTGTTAAAGGCCTTCAGCCAGAGTACACGTGTTTTAATGTGAAGTCATATATCTCAGGTAATAGATCTACTATGCATAATTAAGTGAAGCACTCATAAAAGGAAAGTTGTCTCCCTTTAGCTGTCCAGGTAAACTTGGCCTGACATCATGCACAGAATAATAGGTGGATTTGTTTTCCCAGCAGGTCTATCCCCCGGGTCTCCAGTTTTCACAGGCATCCCAGTTGTGAAACAGTAACACTTTATTAAGGCAGACAGGCCTTTACTTTCTCTCGCTAGAGTAACCTAGTACTAAAGTACTAAATTGAAATAGACTTGCAAACTAGTATACATATATATCAAATATATATATATATATATCCATGTAGAATATTTTTTAACTAGTTTTAATCCATGAGGATCATTACGACAAAACTGGGGTAAATATATCGGTGCTGTATCATGGCATTTTTAACATCATGGTTACACTGCATTCCGTTTGCAAATTATTTATATCAACAGAGTCTATATTAAATCATGAACATATCTTGAATCATGGTAGGTGTTTACAGCATACATCATTCACTAAAATATAAATCTATCAAGCGAAAAAATTATATTACAGAATGCTCATTTATAAATATTTTTAATATTTGGATACTAACCTTACACTACAATTGCATATACACATGATTGATCGAAGCGCGCGGAGAGTTTCATCGACACACTAAGAGAAGGTACTACCCTTCAGACTGGGATGATGAACCGGATGCCCATCCCAGGGAAGTGAACGGTAACATGACTATGGGAAACCACATCATTACACATGCCCCAAATAAGCGCCCTCCTAGGGGCCTAAAGGGGAAGGTAGTGTTCATCACCGGGTGGGTATGGAGACTTTGTAGTGTAAGGTAAGTATCCAAATATTAAAAACATTAGATTTTTGTGAATTTATTAATTTACCTTACACTACGCATATAGTATCGGACAGAAAGGGACATCTTTTATATAGTTGAAACAATCAACCAAGAAACATAAAAAATAAGCCGCTGACAGTGGCTTACCTATGATCTCCTGGGATTAGTGATCTGCTGGGCGAAGACCTGGGTGAGTGAGTGAGTTTGGGTTTAACGCCGCTTTCAAGAGTATTTCACTTATATCGCGGCTGCTAGTATTATGGCAGGGAGAAAGCCTGCAACGCCATGTGGCTATGCTTTGCGGTGAAACCTGCGAGCATCAGCTGGCACTAGCGAACCATGGGTGGTACTAAACTGAAATTCAGTGTAGCATTGCACCAAAACCTTACTGAGTGTAGAACAGTTATCTACTGCAGACAAAGTTGCCGTGCCCCTAGTGGGATTCGAACCCCGGACCTATTGATCCGAAGCCGAACCCGCTAACCACTGCGCTAACCCACCCCACAAAGACCAGGGGGCCAAAGCTCTGTGTACCTTTCACATCTTCTACCGCCATGTCACGCATATAGTGGTTTGCAAAAACAGTGCCCAATTTCCGGAAGCAGCCTTCCAATATGGAGGAGATGGAGCCATTGCTGTGTAGAGCCATGGTGGAGGTTAGAGCCCTTATCTCATGAGGGTTATTAGCTGAAGGGTGCTCTAAGGCCTCAGCATCATAAGCTCCAAGAATGACAGCCCTCAACCAAAGAGATATTGTGTTCTTCGAACCTCTGCTTTCGAGGTCTTAGAAATGGGAAAAAACAGCCTCTTGCGAGAACCCCGAAACTCGACTGTGCGACAGACATATTCCCTCAGGCCCTGACTGGCCATCTCCTCGTCATCATTGGGGTCAACAATAGAGGAGAGGGGAGGGACCGAGAACATGCGGTCTGGTTGGCCTGGGAGTTGGTTCATAGCCACAAAGTCCCAGGCCACACCTAGGTGCGCCACACCATGACACCTCTGTTCGAATTTTAGACGGGTTACGTCGAGAGCATGTAATTCACTCACTCTGGCTGCAGTGGCCAAGCCGAGGAGGAAAACGGTCTTCTTAGTTAATTTGTCGAGAGAGGCCTGAGCTAGAGGCTCAAAGGGGGCTGCTCTTAGGTGTCTTAAAACTACGTTCAAATCCCAAGCAGGGGGTCTGAACTTAACTTTCTGGTCCTGCAGTCTAAAAGCTTTTAGTATAGACTGCAACTCAGGAATTCTGAACACCTGTCTATCCAGCTTTACCGAGAGGACAGTTGATAGCTGCTTAATAGGAGGCGATGGTAGCACCCTTCAGGTGACGTTTGGGCCTCAGAAACATGAGATAGTCTGCCAAGAACTGAGGTGAGGCTGACGTCGGGTCCTGCTGTTTGGTTTGACAGTACCGCTCAAAAGAGAGCCACTTGTCATTATACAAGCCTCTAGTTAAAGGTCTGTGAGCTAGGGCAATGAGTTTGGCAGCTCTAGCTGAATAGCCTTTAGCCGTAAGAGCTCTTTGCAAATGGACCAAACGTGCAGGTTGAACCTCTCTGACTCCGGGTGCGATAGATGACTGCGTGGGTGTAACAGAATGTCTCTTCTGGGAGGAATTTTCCAGGACTTTGCGTTTGCTACTTCGAGAATATCTGGAAACCATGACCTCGCTGGCCACCAGGGCGCGGACAAAAGCAGACGGAGCTGTCCTATAGTTTTGATTCTCTCCAACACCCTGGGAAGTAACAATGGTGGGGGAAAGGCATATGCGTCTAACCCCTCCCACACTAGAGACAGAGCGTCTAATGCCGAGGCACAATAAACATACAGAGATAATGAATGTGAGATTCATGGACGTTCATTTGCCAGGTTCAGAAACTCCTGGCGAATCTAGGACGACTGCGCGGACGGCTTCTGACATCACGCCAATTTTGACGACGCATATGTTAAAGGGACCATTTTCTGATTTCCTTGGCGACGTGTAGTACCAGCCATGAGGCGCGGAAAATATACTACAACGTAAGGGAAGCTCGGGTTGTCAGTTGCCGAATGACTTCTCTTTTCGAGAAGAAGAGCATCCACGGAGCAGTCTCTCGAGGCGGAGCCTGGACCAATAGGAACATACTCCCATGCTCTCCGGGAAATCCCGTACCCGTCTTCTGAGGCGGACCCCGGATTCAATCGCAGGACAGGTTTCCCATGTTCTCTTTTGAGAATGAGAGGCTCCAAGGAACAATCCTGTGGGACCAAACCCGGATTCTATTTGGAATGGGTTCCCATGCCCTCTCGATATGTATAGCAGAAACCTTGGTACGTCGGAATGACATGAACCTTATTTTCAAAGTAGAAAAAAAATTGTACAAAAAGGTTGGACGGAGGCGACCAAAAGCCGGTAGGTCCATCAGTGATAGTCAGTGATAGTCAGTGATAGTCAGTGATACTCAGTGATAGTCAGTGATAGTCAGTGATAGTCAATGATAGTCAATGATAGTCAGTGATACTCAGTGATAGGCAGTGATAGTCAGTGATAGTCAATGATAGTCAATGATAGTCAGTGATAGTCAATGATAGTCAGTGATACTCAATGATAGTCAGTGATAGTCAGTGATAGTCAATGATAGTCAGTGATAGTCGGTGATACTCAGTGATAGTCAGTGATGGTCAGTGATATTCAATGATAGTCAATGTTAGTTAATGATAGTCAATGATACTCAGTGATACTTAGTGATACTCAGTGATAGTTAATGATACTCAGTGATAGTCAGTGATAGTCAATGTTAGTTAATGATAGTCAGTGATACTCAGTGATAGTCAGTGATAGTCAATGTTAGTTAATGATAGTCAATGATACTCAGTGATACTCAATGATAGTCAGTGATAGTCAATGTTAGTTAATGATAGTCAATGATAGTCAGTGATAGTCAATGATAGTCAATGATACTCAATGATAGTCAGTGATAGTCAGTGATAGTCAGTGATACTCAATGATAGTCAATGATACTCAATGATAGTCAATTATTAGGATAGTCAATGATAGTCAGGGATACTCAGTGATAGTCAGTGATAGTCAGTGATAGTCAGCGATGGTCAGTGATAGTCAATGATAGTCAGTGATAGTCAGTGATAGTCAGTGATAGTCAGTGATACTCAATGATACTCAATGATAGTCACTGATAGTCAGTGATAGTCAGTGATAGTCAGTGATACTCAGTGATACTCAATGATAGTCAATGATAGTCAGTGAAAGTCAGTGATAGTCAGTGATAGTCAGTGATAGTCAGTGATGGTCAGTGATAGTCAATGATAGTCAGTGATAGTCAGTGATAGTCAATGATACTCAATGATAGTCAGTGATAGTCAATGTTAGTTAATGATAGTCAATGATATTCAGTGATACTCAATGATAGTCAGTGATAGTCAGTGATAGTCAATGTTAGTTAATGATAGTCAATGATAGTCAGTGATAGTCAATGATAGTCAATGATACTCATTGATAGTAAGTGATAGCCAGTGATACTCAATGATAGTCAATGATACTCAATGATAGTCAATAATTAGGATAGTCAATGATAGTCAGGGATACTCAGTGATAGTCAGTGATAGTCAGTGATAGTCAGTGATGGTCAGTGATAGTCAATGATAGTCAGTGATACTCAATGATACTCAGTGATACTCAGTGATACTCAGTGATACTCAGTGATACTCAATGATACTCAGTGATAGTCAGTGATACTCAGTGATACTCAGTGATACTCAGTGATACTCAGTGATACTCAGTGATAGTCAGTGATACTCAGTGATAGTCAATGATAGTCAATGATACTCAGTGATAGTCAGTGATACTCAGTGATAGTCAGTGATAGTCAGTGATAGTCAGTGATAGTCAATGATAGTCAATGATACTCAGTGATAGTCAGTGATAGTCAGTGATAGTCAGTGATAGTCAGTGATACTCAATGATAGTCAGTGATAGTCAGTGATAGTCAGTGATAGTCAGTGATAGTCAGTGATGGTCAGTGATAGTCAATGATACTCAATGATAGTCAGTGATAGTCAGTGATACTCAATGATAGTCAATGATAGTCAGTGAAAGTCAGTGATAGTCAGTGATAGTCAGTGATAGTCAATGATAGTCAATGATAGTCAGTGATAGTCAATGATAGTCAATGATACTCAATGATAGTCAGTGATAGTCAGTGATACTCAATGATAGTCAATGATAGTCAGTGAAAGTCAGTGATAGTCAGTGATAGTAAGTGATAGTCAGTGATAGTCAATGATAGTCAATGATAGTCACTGATAGTCAGTGATAGTCAGTGATAGTCAGTGATACTCAATGATAGTCAATGATAGTCAGTGAAAGTCAGTGATAGTCAGTGATAGTCAGTGATAGTCAATGATAGTCAATGATACTCAATGATAGTCAGTGATAGTCAGTGATACTCAATGATAGTAAATGATAGTCAGTGAAAGTCAGTGATAGTCAGTGATGGTCAGTGATGGTCAGTGATGGTCAGTGATGGTCAGTGATAGTCAATGATAGTCAATGATACTCAATGATAGTCAGTGATAGTCAGTGATACTCAATGATAGTAAATGATAGTCAGTGAAAGTCAGTGATAGTCAGTGATGGTCAGTGATGGTCAGTGATGGTCAGTGATGGTCAATGATAGTCAGTGATAGTCAATTATAGTCAATGATACTCAATGATAGTCAGTGATAGTCAGGGATACTCAATGATAGTCAATGATAGTCAGTGAAAGTCAGTGATAGTCAGTGATAGTAAGTGATAGTCAGTGATAGTCAATGATAGTCAATGATAGTCACTGATAGTCAGTGATAGTCAGTGAAAGTCAGTGATAGTCAGTCAGTGATAGTTAATGATAGTCAGTGATAGTCAGTCATAGTCAGTGATAGTCAAGGATAGTCAGTGATACTCAATGATAGTCAATGATAGTCAGTGAAAGTCAGTGATAGTCAGTGATAGTCAGTGATAGTCAATGATAGTCAATGATACTCAATGATAGTCAGTGATAGTCAGTGATACTTAATGATAGTAAATGATAGTCAGTGAAAGTCAGTGATGGTCAGTGATGGTCAGTGATGGTCAGTGATAGTCAATGATAGTCAGTGATAGTCAGTGATACACAATGATACTCAATGAAATTCACTGATAGTCACTGATAGTCAGTGATAGTCAGTGATGGTCAGTGATGGTCAGTGATGGTCAGTGATAGTCAATGATAGTCAGTGATAGTCTGTGAAAGTCAGTGATAGTCAATGATAGTCAGTGAAAGTCAGTGATAGTTAATGATAGTCAGTGATAGTCAGTGATACACAATGATACTCAATGATAGTCACTGATAGTCACTGATAGTCAGTGATAGTCAGTGATAGTCAGTGATAGTCAATGATAGTCAATGATAGTCAGTGAAAGTCACTGATAGTCAGTGATAGTCAGTGATAGTCAATGATAGTAAGTGAAAGTCAGTGATAGTTAATGATAGTCAGTGATAGTCAGTCATAGTCAGTGACAGTTACTGATAGTCAGTGATAGGCAGTGATAGTCAATGATAGTCAATGATAGTCAATGATAGTCAATGATAGTCAATGATACACAGTGATAGTCAATGATAGTCAGTGATACTCAATGATAGTAAATGATAGTCAGTGAAAGTCAGTGATAGTCAGTGATGGTCAGTGATGGTCAGTGATGGTCAGTGATGGTCAGTGATAGTCAATGATAGTCAGTGATAGTCAGTGATAGTCAGTGATACACAATGATACTCAATGATAGTCACTGATAGTCACTGATAGTTAGTGATAGTCAGTGATGGTCAGTGATGGTCAGTGATGGTCAGTGATAGTCAATGATAGTCAGTGATAGTCAGTGATACACAATGATACTCAATGATAGTCACTGATAGTCACTGATAGTCAGTGATAGTCAGTGATAGTCAGTGATGGTCAGTGATAGTCAGTGATAGTCAGTGATGGTCAGTGATAGTCAGTGATGGTCAGTAATGGTCAGTGATAGTCAATGATAGTCAGTGATAGTCAATGATAGTCAATGATACTCAATGATAGTCAGTGATAGTCAGTGATAGTCAATGATAGTCACTGATAGTCAGTGATAGTCAGTGATAGTCACTGATAGTCAGTGATAGTCAATGATAGTCAATGATAGTCAGTGAAAGTCACTGATAGTCAGTGATAGTCAGTGATAGTCAATGATAGTCAGTGAAAGTCAGTGATAGTCAATGATAGTCAGTGAAAGTCAGTGATAGTTAATGATAGTCAGTGATAGTCAGTCATAGTCAGTGACACTTACTGATAGTCAGTGATAGGCAGTGATAGTCAATGATAGTCAATGATAGTCTATGATAGTCAATGATACACAGTGATAGTCAATGATAGTCAGTGATAGACAATGATAGTCAATGATAGTCAATGATAGTCAATCATTATGATAGTCAATGATACACAGTGATAGTCAATGATAGTCAGTGATAGACAATGATAGTCAATGATAGTCAATGATAGTCAATCATTATGATAGTCAATGATACACAGTGATAGTCAATGAAAGTCAGTGATACTCAGTGATACTCAGTGATAGTTAATGATACTCAGTGATAGTCAGTGATAGTCAATGTTAGTTAATGATAGTCAGTGATACTCAGTGATAGTCAGTGATAGTCAATGTTAGTTAATGATAGTCAATGATACTCAGTGATACTCAATGATAGTCAGTGATAGTCAGTGATACTCAGTGATACTCAGTGATAGTCAGTGATAGTCAATGTTAGTTAATGATAGTCAATGATAGTCAGTAATAGTCAGTGATAGTCAATGATAGTCAATGATACTCAATGATAGTCAGTGATAGTCAGTGATACTCAATGATAGTCAATGATACTCAATGATAGTCAATAATTAGGATAGTCAATGATAGTCAGGGATACTCAGTGATAGTCAGTGATAGTCAGTGATAGTCAGTGATGGTCAGTGATAGTCAATGATAGTCAGTGATACTCAATGATAGTCAGTGATAGTCAGTGATGGTCAGTGATAGTCAATGATAGTCAGTGATAGTCAGTGATAGTCAATGATACTCAATGATAGTCAGTGATAGTCAGTGATACTCAATGATACTCAATGATAGTCAGTGAAAGTCAGTGATAGTCAGTGATAGTCAGTGATAGCCAGTGATGGTCAGTGATAGTCAATGATAGTCAGTGATAGTCAATGATAGTCAATGATAGTCAGTGAAAGTCACTGATAGTCAGTGATAGTCAGTGATAGTCAATGATAGTCAGTGAAAGTCAGTGATAGTTAATGATAGTCAGTGATAGTCAGTCATAGTCAGTGACAGTTACTGATAGTCAGTGATAGGCAGTGATAGTCAATGATAGTCAATGATAGTCTATGATAGTCAATGATACACAGTGATAGTCAATGATAGTCAGTGATAGACAATGATAGTCAATGATAGTCAATGATAGTCAATCATTATGATAGTCAATGATACACAGTGATAGTCAATGATAGTCAGTGATAGACAATGATAGTCAATGATAGTCAATGATAGTCAATCATTATGATAGTCAATGATACACAGTGATAGTCAATGATAGTCAGTGATACTCAGTGATACTCAGTGATAGTTAATGATACTCAGTGATAGTCAGTGATAGTCAATGTTAGTTAATGATAGTCAGTGATACTCAGTGATAGTCAGTGATAGTCAATGTTAGTTAATGATAGTCAATGATACTCAGTGATACTCAATGATAGTCAATGATAGTCAGTCATACTCAATGATAGTCAGTGATACTCAGTGATAGTCAGTGATACTCAGTGATACTCAGTGATAGTCAGTGATAGTCAATGTTAGTTAATGATAGTCAATGATAGTCAGTAATAGTCAGTGATAGTCAATGATAGTCAATGATACTCAATGATAGTCAGTGATAGTCAGTGATACTCAATGATAGTCAATGATACTCAATGATAGTCAATAATTAGGATAGTCAATGATAGTCAGTGATACTCAGTGATACTCAGTGATAGTTAATGATACTCAGTGATAGTCAGTGATAGTCAATGTTAGTTAATGATAGTCAGTGATACTCAGTGATAGTCAGTGATAGTCAATGTTAGTTAATGATAGTCAATGATACTCAGTGATACTCAATGATAGTCAGTGATAGTCAGTGATACTCAGTGATACTCAGTGATAGTCAGTGATAGTCAATGTTAGTTAATGATAGTCAATGATAGTCAGTAATAGTCAGTGATAGTCAATGATAGTCAATGATACTCAATGATAGTCAGTGATAGTCAGTGATACTCAATGATAGTCAATGATACTCAATGATAGTCAATAATTAGGATAGTCAATGATAGTCAGGGATACTGAGTGATAGTCAGTGATAGTCAGTGATAGTCAGTGATGGTCAGTGATAGTCAATGATAGTCAGTGATACTCAATGATAGTCAGTGATAGTCAGTGATGGTCAGTGAGAGTCAATGATAGTCAGTGATAGTCAGTGATAGTCAATGATACTCAATGATAGTCAGTGATAGTCAGTGATACTCAATGATAGTCAATGATAGTCAGTGAAAGTCAGTGATAGTCAGTGATAGTCAGTGATGGTCAGTGATGGTCAGTGATAGTCAATGATAGTCAGTGATAGTCAATGATAGTCAATGATAGTCAGTGAAAGTCACTGATAGTCAGTGATAGTCAGTGATAGTCAATGATAGTCAGTGAAAGTCAGTGATAGTTAATGATAGTCAGTGATAGTCAGTCATAGTCAGTGACAGTCACTGATAGTCAGTGATAGGCAGTGATAGTCAATGATAGTCTATGATAGTCAATGATACACAGTGATAGTCAATGATAGTCAGTGATAGACAATGATAGTCAATGATAGTCAATGATAGTCAATCATTATGATAGTCAATGATACACAGTGATAGTCAATGATAGTCAGTGATACTCAGTGATACTCAGTGATAGTTAATGATAGTCAATCATTATGATAGTCAATGATACACAGTGATAGTCAATGATAGTCAGTGATACTCAGTGATACTCAGTGATAGTTAATGATACTCAGTGATAGTCAGTGATAGTCAATGTTAGTTAATGATAGTCAGTGATACTCAGTGATAGTCAGTGATAGTCAATGTTAGTTAATGATAGTCAATGATACTCAGTGATACTCAATGATAGTCAATGATAGTCAGTCATACTCAATGATAGTCAGTGATACTCAGTGATAGTCAGTGATACTCAGTGATACTCAGTGATAGTCAGTGATAGTCAATGTTAGTTAATGATAGTCAATGATAGTCAGTAATAGTCAGTGATAGTCAATGATAGTCAATGATACTCAATGATAGTCAGTGATAGTCAGTGATACTCAATGATAGTCAATGATACTCAATGATAGTCAATAATTAGGATAGTCAATGATAGTCAGGGATACTCAGTGATAGTCAGTGATAGTCAGTGATAGTCAGTGATGGTCAGTGATAGTCAATGATAGTCAGTGATACTCAATGATAGTCAGTGATAGTCAGTGATGGTCAGTGATAGTCAATGATAGTCAGTGATAGTCAGTGATAGTCAATGATACTCAATGATAGTCAGTGATAGTCAGTGATACTCAATGATAGTCAATGATAGTCAGTGAAAGTCAGTGATAGTCAGTGATAGTCAGTGATAGTCAGTGATGGTCAGTGATAGTCAATGATAGTCAGTGATAGTTAATGATAGTCAGTGATAGTCAGTCATAGTCAGTGACAGTTACTGATAGTCAATGATACACAGTGATAGTCAATGATAGTCAGTGATAGACAATGATAGTCAATGATAGTCAATGATACTCATTGATAGTCAGTGATAGTCAATGATAGTCAGTGATAGTCAGTGATAGTCAGTGATAGTCAATGGTAGTCAATAATAGTCAGTGATACTCAGTGATAGTCAATGATAGTCAATGATAGTCAATGAAAGTCAGTGATAGTCAGTGATACTCAGTGATACTCAGTGATAGTCAATGATACTCAGTGATAGTCAGTGATAGTCAGTGATAGTCAATGATACTCTGTGATAGTCAATGATACTCTGTGATAGTCAATGATAGTCAGTGATAGTCAGTGATAGTCAGTTATACTCAATGATAGTCAGTGATACTCACTCAGTGATAGTCAATGATACACAGTGACAGTCAATGAAAGTCAATGATTTTCAGTGATAGTCAGTGATAGTCAGTGATACTCAATGATAGTCAGTGATCGTCAATGATAGTCAATGATAGTCAGTGATAGTCAATGATACTCAATGATAGTCAGTGATAGTCAGTGATACTCAATGATAGTCAATGATACTCAATGATAGTCAATAATTAGGATAGTCAATGATAGTCAGGGTTACTCAGTGATAGTCAGTGATAGTCAGTGATAGTCAGTGATGGTCAGTGATAGTCAATGATAGTCAGTGATACTCAATGATAGTCAGTGATAGTCAGTGATGGTCAGTGATAGTCAATGATAGTCAGTGATAGTCAGTGATAGTCAATGATACTCAATGATAGTCAGTGATAGTCAGTGATACTCAATGATACTCAATGATAGTCAGTGAAAGTCAGTGATAGTCAGTGATAGTCAGTGATAGTCAGTGATGGTCAATGTTAGTCAGTGATAGTCAATGATAGTCAGTGAAAGTCAGTGATAGTTAATGATAGTCAATGATAGTTAATGATAGTCAGTGATAGTCAGTGATAGTTAATGATAGTCAGTGATAGTGAATGATAGTGAATGATAGTCAGTGATAGTCAATGATAGTCAGTGAAAGTCAGTGATAGTTAATGATAGTCAATGATAGTTAATGATAGTCAGTGATAGTCAGTGATAGTTAATGATAGTCAGTGAAAGTGAATGATAGTCAATGATAGTCAGTGATAGTCAGTGATAGTCAGTGATAGTCACTGATAGTCAGTCAGTGATAGTTAATGATAGTCAGTGATATTCAATGATAGTTATTATTTTGACTATTTCGTTTCGTTTCATTTCTGCAGTTTTATTTTATCTTGTTTTGTTCCGTGTAATAAACCATTCCACAATTTGCAGGTTTTCCATCATATTCGCACGTTAACTACTTTAAATTTTCAAAAGGTTGCATAGTTTCATCTCGCGATGGCACGATAGTGAAAGACAGCCAAATGCCGGGAGCAAGCTAGGGGAAATGCTGGCCCCCTTGAAAGAGGATGACGATTTTCACGAACGATGTTGGTCTCGACTCCTGTATGTGCACCTATGCATTCAACGAAGACTTGGGTGACTTGGAATCGTAGCAGGGGTATATTTACATAGATGATAGAATTAAGAAAAACGCATTCGGTGACAGGTAGCCTTTGAAATCACTGTTTACGGTCCTTATGGGTGGGGGACGTTGGACAACGGCCAATGCCATAAGCCCATCTGGCATTTCAGCCCTGATGAGCAAAAAATAGAGCAATGGGCTTTGTAGCTCATCAGGGTATAACTTGTTTGTTGGTGAAGACTGAAATATAGTTCTCTCCAGACAAAGTACAATTTCTTGACATGACCTTGAAAATCTCATGGTCACCAAAATTGTTCAGTGGCAGTGCGTAAATAAAACTATATTTGAAAGTACATTTTGAGGAAATCCTCCGTCACCAGTGTCACCAAAACTACAGTTTAGAATTAATATTGGCCTCTATCAGCCCTCTAGACTAAGAGTCACTGGTTCTGGAAAATAAGTGGAAAAAGCCAAAATCTACAGATAGAAGATTGCTGGACGCCATGCCGCATGATAACAATTTTCACGACTTTATATCCATAAGGCACATCAGATTGATACGATTTGCATAATGTATTATGTAATTATCAGTGTCCAATTTAACACAGATCTGTCTTTTCATTAGATGATAATCAAAGAAAAGGAGTGTTTCAGAAAAAGTAGGAGGTAAACATTGCCTCAAAATTCCCTGTATTTTTATTATAGCAGAAGATTGTGCAGATTAGAATTGGCAGAATAGCATTACTGTAATCAGTCGGACAATATTCCACCGTAACATGAAATCGGTGATTGGTAATCTCGCGTTATTTTACGAGAACGGGCGAGGGGACAAATGTCAAAATGCAAATAATTGTACATGTGGTCACAGCAACTTGACCTGGAAGCAAAGTTTTCAGCTATGGAAACCACGAAGGCGAGAGTACTAAGAGATATATTACATATAGAAATATAATGGCTGCAGATAGGGGATAATGTATCCGTGTTTTTTTACCATATTGAGAGGGGCGGGATAGTGGAGTGGTTAGCGCGTTTGGCTTCGGATCAAGAGGTTTCACCGCAAAGCATAGCCACATGGCATGCGGGCTTTCTCCCTGCCATAATACTAGCAGCCGCGATATAAGTGAAATACTCTTGAAAGCAGCGTTAAACCCCAACTCACCTCACCTCACCTCACCTCACCATATTGAGAATAGAGCCCAGTTGAAGAGAAGTGTGAAACGTGACTTCATAAACAGTGTCAATGTTAAGTTGGGATTTCTTCTTCATAAGTGTTCACTGTTCAACATTTCCATTTTAGACAGTTTTATTTAACTCTGGTTTATACTAGTAACAAGCCAATGCCTTTTTGCCTTTTTGCCTTTTTGGATTCCCGCAAAAACAGGAACACCATATTTAATTTATTTGGTGTAGAACATAAGCGCTGAAAACAGGTGACGTAATTTACAGGATGGCAAATATGCCTCATTCTTATCATGACAGACTTTCACGGTCGTGTTTGCAGATAGAATCATAAATCATATTAGTGAGTTTTCTCAAAGTTATGTAGATCGAGAAGAATGAAACATATTTTTATTATTTCACAGGAGTAAACATTTACGGCGAATCGCTTTTATGTCGCTGAAAACAGGTGAAACTGGGATATAGATCTAAGAATATGACATAAATTCATAAAAAAAAATAGAGCCATGGGCTCTGTAGCTCATCCGGATTTGTATTGTTATAATAAATTTTCTCAGCTTGTTCTAGAGCTTTTCTTACTGGAGAACAAGATGAAAATAGGTTTTTAGGGTTGTGACCCCTAAGACCTTATTTGGGGTCACATGATCACCAAATCCACAGTTGAGAATCCCCATTAGCCAAGGAGTCTGCACACAACTTTTCAGCTCTCTAAACCTTTTGGAACTGGAAAAGAAGATGAAAATAAGTTTTAAAGGTTGTGACCCCTGTGACCACATTTGGGGTCATGGGGTCACCAAATTTAAAATTTAGAATCCCCTTTAGCCAAGGAGTCTGCACACAACGTTTCAGCTTTCTAGACTTTTTGGAACTGGAGAAGATGATGAAAATAGGTTTTAAAAGGTTGTGACCCCTGTGACCCCATTTGGGGTCATGGGGTCAGGAAATCTACAATCTAGAATCCCTATTAGCCAAAGAGTCTGTACACAACTTTTTAGCTATCTAGACCTTTTGGAACTGGAGAAGAAGATGAAAATAAGTTTTAAAGGTTGTGACCCCTGTGACCCCATTTGGGGTCATGGGGTCACGAAATCTACAATTGAGAATCCCCATTAGCCAAGGAGTCTGCACACACCTTTTCAGCTCTCTAGACCTTTTGGAACTGGAGAAGAAGATGAAAATAGGTTTTAAAAGGTTGTGACCCCTGTGACCCCTTTTGGGGTCATGGGGTCACGAAATCTACAATTTAGAATCCCTATTAGCCAAGGAGTCTGCACACAACTTTTTAGCTATCTAGACCTTTTGGAACTGGAGAAGAAGATAAAAATAAGTTTTAAAGGTTGTGACCCCTGTGACCCCATTTGGGGTCATGGGGTCACGAAATCTACACTTTAGAATCCCTATTAGCCAAGGAGTCTGTACACACCTTTCCAGCTTTCTAGACCTTTTGGAACTGGAGAAGAAGATGAAAAAAAGTTTTAAAGGATTTGACCCCTGTGACCCCTTTCAGGCCTGATGAGCTAAAAAAAAGTGTAATGGGCTCTGTAGCTCATCAGGGCTTATATTGAATGCTGAAATAGATTTTTATGAAATGGCGCTTTAGGCCCTTATTTGGGGCACCACAGGTCACCAAATCTACAATTTAAAATCTCCATTGGCTAAAGAGTATACACACAATATCACAGTCTTCTATGTCTTTTCTTTTTGGAGAAGAAGAAGAAAATAGTTTATTTAGGTCATGGCCTATGAGGCCCTAATTTGAGACCACAGTAGGACTAACGATTCATCGATACCTACGATACAATCGTAACTTGGGAAATCTTGATTATTGTATCGTGAGCTTCCTGTATCGTGATACACTAAAAATAGATTTCACTTACTTAAAAATAGAGCCATGGGCTCTGTAGCTCATCAGGATTTCATTGATTTACTATCTAAAGTTGAATATTTAAGTTATTTAAGTTATTGTTTACAAGCAAAAGATAGGTTCTTAGATCATGACCACTGTGACCCCATTTGGGGTCCAGTGTCACATAATCTACAATTTAGAATCCCCATTGGCCAAGGAGTCTGCACACAACTTTTCAGCTCTCTAGACCTTTTGGAACTGGAGAAGAAGATAAAAGTAGGTTTTTAAGGCTGTGACCCCTGTGACCCCATTTGGGGTCACAGCCGAAGTCACAGCCTTATACCTAGAAATCTTCAGAACGTGCAGCTAACGGATATTTCGAAGATTTGGTCAACAAGTTTAATGACACACATAGATAAAACATTAAAGTGATGAATGGTTCATTTACTACAAAAATCAATGTGGAATACAAAGGCAAAATATATATTATTTGAAATGACCCTATCCAATATGGCCGCTGAAGCCATGTACCTAGAAATCTTCAAAACGTGCAGCTAACGGATATTTCGAAGATTTGGTCAACAAGTTTAATGACACACATAGATGAAACATTAAAGTGATAAATGGTTCATTTACTACAGAAGTCAATGTGGAATACAAAGGCATAATATATATTATTTGAAATGACCCTATCCAATATGGCCGTCACAGCCTTATACCTAGAAATCTTCAGAACGTGCAGCTAACGGATATTTCGAAGATTTGGTCAACAAGTTTAATGTCACACATGGATAAAACATTAAAGTGATGAATGGTTCATTTACTACAAAAATCAATGTGGAATACAAAGGCTAAATATATATTATTTGAAATGACCCTATCCAATATGGCCGCTGAAGCCATGCACCTAGAAATCTTCAAAACGTGCAGCTAACGGATATTTCGAAGATTTGGTCAACAAGTGTACTGGTACAGATAGATGAAATATAGAAATGATAAAAGGTTCATTTACTACAAAAGTCAATGTGGAATACAAAGGCAAAATATATATTATTTGAAATGACCCTATCCAATATGGCCGCTGAAGCCATGTACCTAGAAATCTTCAAAACGTGCAGCTAACGGATATTTCGAAGATTTGGTCAACAAGTTTAATGACACACATAGATGAAACATTAAAGTGATAAATGGTTCATTTACTACAGAAGTCAATGTGGAATACAAAGGCAAAATATATATTATTTGAAATGACCCTATCCAATATTGCCGCCGAAGTCATGTACCTAAAATCTTCAGGACGTGCAGCTAACGGATATTTCGAAGATTTGGTCAACAAGTTTACTGGTACAGATAGATGAAACATTGAAGTGATAAAAGGTTCATTTACTACAAAAGTCAATGTGTAATATAAAAGCAAAATATATATTATTTCAAATGACTCTATCCAATATGGCCGTCACAGCCTTATACCTAGAAATCTTCAGAACGTGCAGCTAACGGATATTTCGAAGATTTGGTCAACAAGTTTAATGTCACACATAGATAAAACATTAAAGTGATAATTGGTTTATTTACTACAAAAGTCAATGTGGAATACAAAATATATATTATTTGAAATGACCCTATCCAATATTGCCGCCGAAGTCATGTACCTAAAATCTTCAGGACGTGCAGCTAACGGATATTTCGAAGATTTGGTCAACAAGTTTACTGGTACAGATAGATGAAACATTGAAGTGATAAAAGGTTCATTTACTACAAAAGTCAATGTGAAATATAAAGGCAAAATATATGTTATTTGAAATGACCCTATCCAATATGGCCGTCACAGCCTTATACCTAGAAATCTTCAGAACGTGCAGCTAACGGATATTTCGAAGATTTGGTCAACAAGTTTAATGTCACACATGAATAAAACATTAAAGTGATGAATGGTTCATTTACTACAAAAATCAATGTGGAATACAAAGGCTAAATATATATTATTTGAAATGACCCTATCCAATATGGCCGCTGAAGCCATGCACCTAGAAATCTTCAAAACGTGCAGCTAACGGATATTTCGAAGATTTGGTCAACAAGTGTACTGGTACAGATAGATGAAATATAGAAATGATAAAAGGTTCATTTACTACAAAAGTCTATGTGAAATATAAAGGTAAAATATATGTTATTTGAAATGACCCTATCCAATATGGCCGTCACAGCCTTATACCTAGAAATCTTCAGAACGTGCAGCTAACGGATATTTCGAAGATTTGGTCAACAAGTTTAATGACACACATACATAAAACATTAAAGTGATGAATGGTTCATTTACTACAAAAATCAATGTGGAATACAAAGGCAAAATATATATTATTTGAAATGACCCTATCCAATGTGGCCGCTGAAGCCATGTACCTAGAAATCTTCAAAACGTGCAGCTAACGGATATTTCGAAGATTTGGTCAACAAGTTTAATGACACACATAGATGAAACATTAAAGTGATAAATGGTTCATTTACTACAGAAGTCAATGTGGAATACAAAGGCAAAATATATGTTATTTGAAATGACCCTATCCAATATGGTCGTCACAGCCTTATACCTAGAAATCTTCAGAACGTGTAGCAAACGGATATTTCGAAGATTTGGTCAACAAGTTTAATGACACACATAGATGAAACATTAAAGTGATAAATGGTTCATTGACTACAGAAGTCAATGTGGAATACAAAGGCAAAATATATGTTATTTGAAATGACCCTATCCAATATGGCCGCTGAAGCCATGTACCTAGAAATCTTCAAAACGTGCAGCTAACGGATATTTCGAAGATTTGGTCAACAAGTTTAATGACACACATAGATGAAACATTAAAGTGATGAATGGTTCATTTACTACAAAAATCAATGTGGAATACAAAGGCAATATATATATTATTTGAAATGACCCTATCCAATATGGCCGTCACAGCCTTATACCTAGAAATCTTCAGAACGTGCAGCTAACGGATATTTCGAAGATTTGGTCAACAAGTTTAATGTCACACATAGATAAAACATTAAAGTGATAATTGGTTTATTTACTACAAAAGTCAATGTGGAATACAAAGGCAAAATATATATTATTTGAAATGATCCTATCCAATATTGCCGCCGAAGTCATGTACCTAAAATCTTCAGGACGTGCAGCTAACGGATATTTCGAAGATTTGGTCAACAAGTTTACTGGTACAGATAGATGAAATATAGAAGTGATAATTGGTTCATTTACTACAAAAGTCAATGTGAAATATAAAGGCAAAATATATGTTATTTGAAATGACTCTATCCAATATGGCCGTCACAGCCTTATACCTAGAAATCTTCAGAACGTGCAGCTAACGGATATTTCGAAGATTTGGTCAACATGTTTACTGGTACAGATAGATGAAATATAGAAATGATAAAAGGTTCATTTACTACAAAAGTCTATGTGAAATATAAAGGTAAAATATATATTATTTGAAATGACCTTATCCAATATGGCCGTCACAGCCTTATACCTAGAAATTTTCAAAACGTGCAGCTAACGGATATTTCGAAGATTTGGTCAACAAGTTTAATGACACACATAGATGAAACATTAAAGTGATAAATGGTTCATTGACTACAGAAGTCAATGTGGAATACAAAGGCATAATATATATTATTTGAAATGACCCTATCCAATATGGCCGTCACAGCCTTATACCTAGAAATCTTCAGAACGTGCAGCTAACGGATATTTCGAAGATTTGGTCAACAAGTTTAATGACACACATAGATAAAACATTAAAGTGATGAATGGTTCATTTACTACAAAAATCAATGTGGAATACAAAGGCAAAATATATATTATTTGAAATGACCCTATCCAATATGGCCGCTGAAGCCATGTACCTAGAAATCTTCAAAACGTGCAGCTAACGGATATTTCGAAGATTTGGTCAACAAGTTTAATGACACACATACATAAAACATTAAAGTGATGAATGGTTCATTTACTACAAAAATCAATGTGGAATACAAAGGCAAAATATATATTATTTGAAATGACCCTATCCAATGTGGCCGCTGAAGCCTTATACCTAGAAATTTTCAAAACGTGCAGCTAACGGATATTTCGAAGATTTGGTCAACAAGTTTAATGACACACATAGATGAAACATTAAAGTGATAAATGGTTCATTGACTACAGAAGTCAATGTGGAATACAAAGGCATAATATATAATATTTGAAATGACCCTATCCAATATGGCCGTCACAGCCTTATACCTAGAAATCTTCAGAACGTGCAGCTAACGGATATTTCGAAGATTTGGTCAACAAGTTTAATGACACACATAGATAAAACATTAAAGTGATGAATGGTTCATTTACTACAGAAGTCAATGTGGAATACAAAGGCATAATATATAATATTTGAAATGACCCTATCCAATATGGCCGTCACAGCCTTATACCTAGAAATCTTCAGAACGTGTAGCAAACGGATATTTCGAAGATTTGGTCAACAAGTTTAATGACACACATAGATGAAACATTAAAGTGATGAATGGTTCATTTACTACAAAAATCAATGTGGAATACAAAGGCAATATATATATTATTTGAAATGACCCTATCCAATATGGCCGTCACAGCCTTATACCTAGAAATCTTCAGAACGTGCAGCTAACGGATATTTCGAAGATTTGGTCAACAAGTTTAATGACACACATAGATGAAACATTAAAGTGATAAATGGTTCATTGACTACAGAAGTCAATGTGGAATACAAAGGCATAATATATAATATTTGAAATGACCCTATCCAATATGGCCGTCACAGCCTTATACCTAGAAATTTTCAAAACGTGCAGCTAACGGATATTTCGAAGATTTGGTCAACAAGTTTAATGACACACATAGATGAAACATTAAAGTGATAAATGGTTCATTGACTACAGAAGTCAATGTGGAATACAAAGGCATAATATATAATATTTGAAATGACCCTATCCAATATGGCCGTCACAGCCTTATACCTAGAAATCTTCAGAACGTGCAGCTAACGGATATTTCGAAGATTTGGTCAACAAGTTTAATGACACACATAGATAAAACATTAAAGTGATGAATGGTTCATTTACTACAAAAATCAATGTGGAATACAAAGGCAAAATATTTATTATTTGAAATGACCCTATCCAATATGGCCGCTGAAGCCATGTACCTAGAAATCTTCAAAACGTGCAGCTAACGGATATTTCGAAGATTTGGTCAACAAGTTTAATGACACACATAGATGAAACATTAAAGTGATAAATGGTTCATTTACTACAGAAGTCAATGTGGAATACAAAGGCAAAATATATGTTATTTGAAATGACCCTATCCAATATGGCCGCTGAAGCCATGTACCTAGAAATCTTCAAAACGTGCAGCTAACGGATATTTCGAAGATTTGGTCAACAAGTTTAATGACACACATAGATGAAACATTAAAGTGATGAATGGTTCATTTACTACAAAAATCAATGTGGAATACAAAGGCAAAATATATATTATTTGAAATGACCCTATCCAATATGGTCGTCACAGCCTTATACCTAGCAATCTTCAGGACGTGTAGCTAACGGATATTTCGAAGATTTGGTCAACAAGTTTAATGACACACATAGATGAAACATTAAAGTGATGAATGGTTCATTTACTACAAAAATCAATGTGGAATACAAAGGCAAAATATATATTATTTGAAATGACCCTATCCAATATGGCCGCTGCTGCCTCGTTGCTGGACATCATTTATTTAAACTGTGAATCCAACAGAGAAGATTTTTGCGGTACAAATAAAACAAGCATTTAGCATGACAATCGGTTTCAAGTGTATCGTCAGAATCCCTGAATTACAGAGGAGACATGCTTTCAGGTTAATGCAAGCCTCCTTGATGATGATAACTGTTGACCATATGACAAGAGATTGTACATTTACTGCTCTCATTCACACATTCACACTTTCTTAACGTAATGTAGGATACAAAACCAACCATTGTGTAAAATAAAGACATGTTGAGACATGTGTAGTAAACAATGAGGTGTATTTATTAGACTTGTGCTTTCAGACTTCCATGTAAACTTTTGAATAGGAGAAATTTAGACCCACCAAATGAATTTTGAATATAATTACACATTTTCTTTCCAACTCAGACCCCTGTACAGTGCCTTTACTGTTATGTTGGGTTTACTTTTCACTTTTCAGCACAGGCCTGATGCGGTTGGTGAAATCTATTGTCATATTGTTTCGTCACATCTCTGGTATTATGTAGTAGAAATGATAGTAATTAATGGGTTGTCAACGCTATAATGACGTAAGAATTGAGTATTTACCCCGTGATTATATTTCATAAAGTAGGGACAATTCGGTAAGAGTATTGTCATGTTATGATGTAAGTGATGTAAATGTTCCTATGATTCCTACCTTAAATTATTATTATAGGAAACCTTTGTAAAGTTGGCATGCCTATATCATTGTCACATTGTTAACACATATATGTATTGTAAGATGGGTTATGGTCTTATATAAAGAATACTGACTGATAGTCTCTATAATTCTTCAAACGTGATTAAATGTAGGCTACATCATATATAAATATTTCCCCAAAGGTATGATTTCACCCTTGTTATTATCTGACTGAAGATCCGTTCTCATCATACGATTTGTTGTTACAACTTGTAGTTTCAACCTGTAATATGGACATGATTTGTATGTACTTATGTCGATAAGTTGATACGATTTGGGTGTTTTCTTGTTGCAATTAGAATTGAATGCTACAAGTTGTAACTGCAAATCGTAGAGTGAGAACGGGTCTTAACACTTCTGTACTTGTGCAAAATCGCTGATTGTTGTATCTCTATATATATATATCTCTCTCATAATATTTCTCAATATCTGTCCCTGTCTCTGTCTCTGTCTCTCTGTCCCTGTCCCTGTCCCTGTCCCTGTCCCTGTCCCTGTCTCTGCCCCTGTCCCTGTCTCTGTCCCTGTCCCTGTCCCTGTCCCTGTCTCTGTCTCTGTCCCTGTCTCTGTCTCTGTCTCTGTCTCTGTTTCTCTCATATCCCCTCGATCTAAACTATCCTTCATTCTGTAGATAGGTATTCAACATGAAATCGCAGGCGCTAATATGATAAAATAGGGGTAGTTTGTTTTATTCAGGAAAGAACTGTTCAAGTCACTGTATGACACCAAGACCCCATTTGCACATACTGTTGTATTCTTGATAACAATAGCAACGAGATTTTAGCCGTTATTTTATTCAATCACTGTGGGTAGTTGAAACATTCGTTAATGACCAGATCTGTTCAACTTTATGTAGAAGAGTTTGGAGAAGAAAGTGTTTAGTAATTGTTGAGCTGACCTTTAAATGTTATTAAGTGAGAACACATTGGCGTCCAGTTAAGACCTCGTTTATTGACACTCCCCAATAATGTTAGATCGTGTTTGCAAGCACTATCATATTAAACCAGATTGTCAATCCCCATTTTCGAGCAAGACATGGTTTTCAAACGACAGGTAGCACCAAGCTGTGAGACTGATGTTCGACCCAAGAAAGACTTATGAAATTCTTCTTTTTCCCTAAACGCTGATCTGTATCATGTCAATTTATCTGAAAGTAAATCTTCCATTTGTGGTGCTTTTTTTGAAGATGTTTTATTTCTTCTTGAGATGTCCAAGATATGCTAATTTCCGTTTAAAATTAAATAAAGATTTCAATATTAGAATAATATATCTAATTGTGTGTTGCCTTAATAATGTTTTTACCAAACAAAAAATCAAGTATCAACACTCGGATGAAGATCAAGGTAAATAACCAACAGTAACAAAAGTGGATCGAAATCAAGGAATGTACCACCAACACTCCAAGAAAAAAAACGAATCCAAATCAAGACCGCAAGTTTCACAACTTGGAAACAGGGATCAAAATCACATCACTGGCTGCATTTAGAGCCAATAAAAAGGCAGAAATATAGTCACAAATTTCCATTGTCAAAATCGCATTATTTTTACAGAAAATCTATATGGCGGCAAAACAACATGGATACAACTACCGCCATTTATACTGATTACTTATTTACGTGTATTGTTAGATGCATTCATTGTGTTTCATTGTAGTTTATTTAGCTTTGATACGTGCCAACGTAACACATGCTGATTTCAGTTCATATAATTTCACTCAACTTGCATATATTGCAAATGGCCAAATATATCACAATTACTGGTTTCCCAAAAAAATTTATCAAGGCATTATACACCTGCAGAACCGAAACTAAACATCCGATTCACATGAACAATAGTCATAAGACCTATCAAACATTATCAATCAAAATTTGTCTTTTTTTGTGTTGTAAATTAGTTTCCAAAATTACTTTTGACTGATTGATGCGCATTCATCACTGTCGATTGTCCGGTTTTCGATCAGAAATCACTACTTTTACCTCTTTATCGTCACTATACTGAGTCAAAAATCTTAAAAATGGTAATTTTCGGCAACGGTCAGTAAATTCAATAAAATAACACCATTTTAAACGTTAAACAGATGTGGCCGCTAACAAAACAATGGATGTAAGTTTAATGTCCGTAGTCACATATGCTACTATTAAAACGAAAATAGGAATTTCCTTTGTTTGAAAATCGAAATGAAAGTCAAGATTTATGAGATTATAATGTTTGAAGCTCATTAGATATGTTTATCATTAAAATAACAATCCTCTTCTGGGGCCATTAATAAATTCCAAAAGTGTTCTGAAATTGGTGAATTCTGGTAGAATTTTTACACTTAATTAATTCCGCTTAGTTGACTGAGTAAAAAGTTGGATTTGGATCCACTTTCCAAACTTGTGCGGTATCGATGGTGTTTCGAGCCGTTTTAGTGACGTCAGAGTTTAGCTTAACTGAAAAGGTGGGATTTGGAGCCGCTTTCGGAGCTTGGCTTGTGGCTTGATGCATCTAAATCGACTCCAGTGTAAATATCCTATAAGTTTTTTCCCAGTATGTATCCGGTGTAGAGAGTCGATTTGGAGCCTCTTTCAGTTTGGTATGATCTCGAGCCGTGTTTCCCTCTGAATGGTGACTGCTACGATCTGGAGCCGGTTTTGTGTTCGATCCAGATTGAGTGACTGTGTAAAGTGCAGGGGTGGTTCCCGGGGGGTGGTTCTGAGTAGAGTCTGTACAAAACTCTCAGGAGTCGAGCCGGAAACCACCCCAAGGTGACAAGGGACAGCTACCACAACCCAAGCAGCCTGAACAGCCTACTAGAACTACAACTCTAAGGGTGGAAGCTCAGGCACAAGAGAGATGACAACTTCAAACAGCTTTTCACCATCTTCAAAGTTCTCAAGATTCAAAACTACTATTAAATAATTAATATCATTGTCCATCATGAAAAACAAAAAAGCATGTAATTAATAAAAATAAACACCAAGTCTTGAACGCCGAGCGCTACCCCCGCCACGGTTACCACAACTAACTCCACACACCACTGCCTTCCCTCCAGTTGCCACTTAATCCCCCCCCCCCCCCCCCCCCCCCCCAACCCCCGCCAGCCCCTCTGTCCCCATCCCCCAACCCCCTATACCACCCAACCCCCTCCCCCTCCCCCCCCCCCCCCCCGCTCAGAATACATTTGAACTCGAACTGGTATGATTTAATACTTAGTAACATGTTTATCTTTGGAGAAATACTAATTTTCCAGGAAGGCCACAATGAACCAGACGTTGTCAATGTTGTTGCCCGGTTATTCGAGTTTTAGCATGAGTCCTTACACATGCAAAATCTTCTAATTAAACTACTGTGTGAATATCGTATGAATTTCTTCCAGGATCTACCTGTCATTATGCGCAGAATACATTTCAACTCGAACTGGTATGGCTTAATATATAGTAACATGTATACCTTTGGAGAAATAAGTATTACATTTTTTTTCAGTAAAGCCTCGATGAAGCAGACAATGTTGATTCTGTAGTCCGGTTATTCGTGTTTTAGCTTTACACTTGCAAAATCTTCTAAATCGACTATTGTATAAATATCATATGAATTTAGAACACGTTTTACCTCTCATTACGCGTAGAATAGATTTTAACTCGAACTGGTATGGCTGAGTTCGCTTATAGAAAATAACACCATGAATTCACCAATGCTTTAGCTGTAGACATATGTTAGATTCATCACGAGATGCAATTATCTTCGGAGGAGAAGATTGTATCAACCCTGTTTATACGGGGAGCGTTTCCATATGAGTAAAGCATTACACATATGCAAATTTGCTCATGTGAGTAAAATTCGCCGTATGGACGCATTTACACATATGTATGTTTTACTACCGTAAGCAAATTTTTCACTACCGTAAGCAAGTTTGAACCTAGTCAGGGGCAGGTGCAAATGTTTGCTACCGTGAGTAAATGTGGTATTTACAACTCTAAATATTGTTTTTTCAATTGTCTATATTACTAAGGATGCTGCCATCTGGCTTAGCTGACTGCCGACCCCACTGCCTGGAGAGATGCATAACACACCTCGTTATCTATGCACTGCTAAAACAGAGCTTTCTAGTTACCTCAAATTTCTGCTTTCGTAACAACTGTTAGACTCACAATCAGACTGAAAGAAATATTTAGTCAGGGGCAGGTGCAAATATTTGATACCGTGAGCAAATATTGTATTTACAACTCTACATATTTTTTTTTTCAAATTGTCTATATAGGATGCTCTCCTTCTTGCACGCGATGACCTTCGAAATCCATCTATCTTTATTCGTAAAGAGTCACTATTTTATTACATATTGTAAGGGGGCCTATGAGAAATTATATTTTCAGAGTCTTATACCAACCAACAAAGAAGGATCCCAGTTTTATTATAAGTATGGCGATATAGTCAAACCAATGCTGACAGATATAAATTAATATCATTTATTTAGTTTACATCTTATAAATATTAATTGCCATATTTTAGAAATTATCTATTCATATATCAAAAGAGTTGGATGCCCATTTGCTTAGGCAGAAATTAAACACGTATGCATAATAAAGTTACTTTTACGCAGGTGTTTATGTTACTACCATAAGCAATATTTCATATGTGCAAAGTTCGCCTTATAAACAGGGTTAAAGATGCATGGGGTCGGAAGTTTGTAAAACGTGACAAAAATCAAAATGACGGCTAAACCACCCGACTGATGTTACTTTGATACTCGCATTGACACTATCCTTCTGCCCCCGATTCCAAGCGTAAAACAACAAACGGTAGGATAGGAAATCTGAAGGGGATAATGTCTGTGGGAAGATAATGAGGGAGACGGGAGATTTTAAATTGTAGATGGGTTGTACCTGCTGCCCCTAATAATCTTTCTTGAGAATTTCAGTCTGAGACAGCTATAATGTTGAATATATTGTGTACCAATCCCTGTACTTGATATTCATAATATAGGTCGCAATGGTCACACCACCGACTTCAGTTTTCTTGAAATAGTAGGGCTTAAAAAAAGATTCATTGACACACATGTAAATTCAATATCTATGAGAAGGGTACCGAGTGTAAACAAATTGAACTAGCGGCTGTTGGACCTGTTATTTGTCGACATCTGGATTGTGGTTAACATGTTGGTAAACTCAGTGCTGCTGAATGGTGCCTGATTCTGAGGGTGTGGGTTCATGACACTTGCTGACATAATTTGACACTATGCTAGGTGATTTTACCAAGCAAATAGGTGGACAGTTTATCTTTGTACTGTCTTGTCTCTGGTTTAGATATGGTCAATAGTTGCAGAGTTTCTGCATTCCTTATAAGTGTCCCCTTAACTTAAACTTTACGACTGTGTTTTTCATTTGTCACATTTGTCTACAACTCACATTTATCCTAATTATTTTACTTGGAATAAAGGAAGATATTTTAACATGAATTTTATAGTTAAATTTAAAACGTTCTTTATATTACTATCAGTATATGCTTTCTTTGTTTTGATATTACTCAGCAAGTGTAAGAACATTCTCTAGGTGTACAATTCCCGTGCGTGACATGGTGTCAGTTTATTACTATTTATTTATTTATTTCCTTTTTTGGGATTTGATAATTCAGCGAAACATCTAAAAGATATTACCTCCTACATGAATTACTCTAAAGATTTCCAAGTGACGTTTAATTTCTACTTCGTGAAATCAAATCCACACACTTAGTAACTTAACTAAACATTAACGGGTCCTACACCCTACACCCTACACCCTACACCCGCCTATTCAGAATCAAAACAATCACAACAATGTAATGATAGTAATACAGAAACACAAAGCAATGAAATCAATATTAAAACTAAGTTCCTGTCACTTCCAGTAAATAATTGTGGAAACTGAATGTCATTACTTGAAATAAGTCTGCAGGAAATGGCATCTCTTCCATTTTATCAATGATACCAAATAACACGAAGAGCACCTAAAGATGATTAAAGACTCATTTTGGTCGCTAACAATTTGATAACTTTAATTGTTGGACACAATCGAGTGTAATGTCGACCATAAGCACCTAGGGAATTACAATAGCTATTAATGATATATTTACAAATTACCCATGTTATTGACTAGTTTAACGCAAAATAGGAAGAATAATGTTAGTGGAATAATGTAAAGTGTATTTTAATAACAGATATCAGTTGTTTAAAGACGGGTATTCACGTTCTTCTAGAATCAATCTTAATATGTAGACCCGGTTCAGTGTCATCTGGAAATTTCTTTCAAGTTTTGATTTCCAAGTGAGGTTTCTGAAAGTTTCACGGCAATGTATAGTCACAAATAATGAGCAGACTTTCTCCTTCCAGCAGTCATGATGTAGGTCAGCTTGTCTTATAGGGACAGTCAGTGTTTTTCATAATATTTTATTGGCTTTGATTGTATCAAAATATTTAATGTGCTGATTATAGTTACACCCATTGTGTTGCTTGGGGTCACATATGCCAAACGTTATAAATAGTGTTATTTTATTGAGAAGTGATGACTTTCACTGAAAATTGCCGTTTTAATCATATTCGACTCAGTATACAGGCGATATAAAGGTAAACATATCTATTACTGGTCGAAAACCGGACACTGCACCGCTTGTGGCGCGTGTCAATCAATCAAACGTAATTTTCAAAAGTTATTTACAACAGACAGAAAGACAAATTTGTATTCATAATGTTAAATAGGTCTTATAATGGAATGTTTCTTTAAATACTTCCACTCAACCTGCTTATCAATTTCCAATACCCAAATATGTGATAACCACTTGTTTCCAATGAAAATTAACTAACGGCCTTATACAGAAACCAAAAGCACACGTCCAATTTACATGTACAGTGGTTGTTTTTCATACCTATTGACCATCACAAACCAAAATGTGTCACTTGTTTGTTTTAGAAACGTTTTCAAAAATTACATTTGACCAATTAACACGGGCCAGCTGCGGTACATTGTCCGGTTTTCGATCAGAAATGACTGCCCTTATTTTTATATTGTTTACTGAATCGACTACAATAAAAACGTAAATATCGGCAGCAGTGAGCATTTCTCGATAATATAACACCATTTATAATGCTTGACAAACGTGAATCCAACAGCACACAGAACTATGTGCCCTTTAAAGGCGCTGTAGCTCGTTTTTTGGCATATTTTATATTTTCAAATTTGCTATTTATCTCTAAAGTTATATATATTGTTAAGTTAGATGGTAAAACATCTCATTACAACACCCGATAAACCGTATCCATAGAAAACGGTTATCTATATTGAAAGAAAGTGGTGGGACATATAAAGCGACAGGGTTATGGAACTTTTTAGCTCGAGAGACAAATGTGTTGTTCTCATGCAAATTTGAAAGTTGAGACAGCAAGAAAATTTACCATTCTACCATGGTACCATATTCAAAATTCTACTTTGAGTGTTTAGATATTGCTACAGCCGTCAACACATTAAAATAGCCGCTCGAGGGGAAATGGACTCGCATGGCTTAACCAAACAATGTACATTCTTTTTAGAACTATTTTTTTTATTCAGGAGTATTATTTCGCCATTAGCAACACTTTTTTTTAACTTTTCGTAAGATCACTTTATTTCAGTAAGAAAAACGTGCTACTGACCCTTTAAAGAGCAATCGGTTAGCAGTTTACTCAGATATAAGGATGTCATACATACATACATACATACATACATACATACATACATACGTGCGTGCGTGCGTGCGTGCATGCATGCATACATACATACTTACATACATACATGAATACATGCATCCATGCATGCATACACGCACGCACACACACACGCATGCACACACATACAGCCGTCTACACCTCAACACTACACCCAAGATCACAGTTTAGTGGGGAGGCGCCTTGCACCTATGTTATGCACTTGACCGCCATAACTATATATTTTCTTGGCAGCATTATATATTTTCATTTGGTAGAGGATGTGAATCAGTAAGTGGTTCAACTTGTGATATTTAGAGCCAGTTGAGGATAAATGGTATGGCACACCAATTTTACCAATGGTTGCTCACAGGTTTCCCTGTCATGCGTTGCCATGGTAATCGGGGCTTTTCCCTCTATAAGATCAAAACTGAAGTGATACAAATGAACTGGTCTCAAAATCAAAGTTGCAAAGATATTTACGAGACTAGACACGATGTATATGTCTTTCGAGTATGAACCTGTCAAAAGCTGTATATACCTACTGGTCCGATGGACAGACAGACGTACAGACATAGATGTATAGATCTCCTCGGAACATTGTCTGAATAGAACTGTATCTGACTCAGTATATAACTGGAACACTCCTGTGTACAAGGTGACGCACGAGTGCTTCAATTCCTCTATCACTGACATGTTTCTGCAATTAAGTGGCGAGCTTCTCGTCATCAGACTAGCTGCAGCTGGTGGGTCGGTCAGCATCGGATCTAGTTTGGGCTCGAATCCCAAAATTGTAAACTGTAATAATCTTACTGTTTTAATTCAGTACATTAAGTGTGTAAAACCGTGTACGGTACAGTTATGTATCGCTGATTTCTCAACAATGCAGTGTCCACTGTACACCGGAAGTAGAGAGGTGTACATCGATGAAATGTTTGTAGAGAGGAGTAGAACACACTGTACATAACAGCTGATTTCTCCTTTTTCTTATTAGGTTGGTGTAATAACAAACTTGAATAGCACATTGGTAGAATTCACACTTCTGTTGCTTAACATGATGCTATTAGTAAAGGCAATTATCGTGTGAATGAATCGGAATATATATCTTCAATAACAAAAATTAAAATATGTTAACACATGCCACACAAGTCCAACCTCCAGACTGAGCAACGCGGTATAGTGTCATACTTTTGCTGTACTAGACTTCCTTCCTGCAAATCTAATTGCTGCTGCAGGAACTCTTAAGTTCTCACATATGTGACAGTATACTATACTCATGTTGTTAATTATTGTCAGCATATATCTTTGTTTGTGATGTGTATGTATATACATACATCATTGTACATGCTATATTAAGTTGGCCCTAACTTTATTGTCCTGATGGTATTGTCCTGTAAATTTGACAAGTCGAAAGATTAAACAGCCCTTGAGACGGGAACCTGGCGGCCATTACTTGTGTCTGGTTGCACAATCCACAGACAGTTAAACATGTATGTCGGATTATTGAATTTAAATCCCCAATCTTGTCCTGATCTGCAATGAGAAGACAATACAGTTTTGGAGAAACATTTCAAGATGGATACATGAAATAATCAAATCAGTCCATTCATTCTAAATGAAAACGAATCCACAAATATTCATGTAATCATCAATAGTTGACGTTCAAATTGTGCCAACTGTTATAGTTGATAATAACTCAATGTGTAACGTATTTGTTTAAATAAAAAAATGTAAGTTTTAATTCTAAACTCTGCAAGTTTAATTACAATTTCCACACACAATTTTTTCTATCAGAACAAGGGCCATAAACTCTTTCCGTCTTCATCACAATCATATATATATATATATATATATATAAATATATATATATATATATATACATATAAATAAATAAATATATATATATATATATATATATATATCTACCTATGAAACAACACTACTCTGTATCAATCCGCCATTGGCGTTTAATAATTAATTGGATATTTTAATCGACAGTAAAGAAAAGGAAGCAGCACCCTTCTTTAATTTGATGCATGATTTTAAGTTACAGAAAACTGACGGTGGATCCAAACTTTGTTTGAAAACTATGCATGTAAATTTGATGGACTCCCATTCAACCCCATCCCATATAAAACCTATTCGAACCCGGTTATTTCTGGATCTGCCTCTGAAAATCTGAAAAACCTTTGATAATCGAAGCATATGCTTTTCAAAAACAATTTGATGTTTAAACTTCACGCCTGCAATCCAGATATCTAGGTTAGGGCCATGTTCAAGAGAGGTTTCAAAGTAATCGCTCAATTAGCGATTACTTTGAAACCTCTTTCGAACGCGATTGCTCAATGTAGCGCTACGTAGCAAGGCAAGCAAACTTCGAGGAATTTGCACCATGTCGTTCAGGAGAAAATGGGCGCTACTTGAGCGCTACTTGAGCGCTACATTGAGCAATCAATGAGTGATTATAAGCGCTCGCTGTTATGGAATGGAACCATGGGCCCCGTTCAATTGTTTATAATTTCTGTGGCAGTTTGTGTTTCATTCTTCTTCAAGTCAAAAAAGGAAATGAGGAATTGACGATCGCTATAGTGAGATCAGAATGTCACCGTTGCATTACGTTTTATACTAGTATCTCTGACTCCGCCCACCTGACAATTAACCGTCTGCGCATCTGATCTGTTCGACCAATAAAGTCTCTCATTGGATGTTCTCGGAAACTCTGAATTTAAAGAACGTTTGATTGACAAGTCTTGTCACTCTTGCACTATCTTTCGATAAAACCTCTTTGAAAATGATATGTTCCCGGACCAAAATTATACACACAAAACGCAGCCTTGTTTTCAAGTAATTTAAATTTACACTATGCATCTGTTGTCACTCTTGAAAAAAATATGTTTATCTGTAACACATCAACATACTATAGCTGAATTAAAATCCGTATCATATCATATCACATAGTTCTCAGTCAATACTGAGAAACTGAAAATTAAATATATAACATTTTGACCACAATCGATTGTAAAAGCAGGCCAGCGTCAAGTGCTTGTTATTCCTAGATCTAATTTTTCATATTCTTCATGTTACATTTTATGTCTAAATCATGTCATAATGCATCTCGTTTTTTTTTAAAATATGCATTTCATCGAAACCAACTGAGGCGTGTACTTTCTTTTGTACTTCAGTTTATTTGTTTTGTGTGGATGTACTTGTGAGGGATTAATGTATTTGTTTTGTATGGATGTACTTGTGAGGGATTAATGTAAGAAAATGTAGCTTGTTTACCGAACCAGATTTTCTATGAATATCTAAGGATGCTTATCCTTAGTGTTATTGACGTGTTTTTATTTATTATTCAACAGATTTTGTCAGCAAGATTCAGCAAAAAAAGGCTGACCCAAACTGAACCAAAATTTCAAATTACATATTCTATCACCATTGATCAATGATTGAACTGGATATCAGGGGTCAACATGTCTATTATTAATATAATTTATTTGCAAAAACGTTTCACGCATCAGATCAAACAGCTATTTTCCTGTTCGTATTTGTTAGCACACAAAGGCACAGTACCAGGCAAAAGACAAGCCTACACGATAAAATGATATAACAACACCCCACCACCTTTTATCACTTCAATGTTTCATTTAACTGTACCAGTAAACTTCTTGACCAATCTTCGGAATATCCGTTAGCTGCACGTGTTGATGATTCTAGGTACAAGGCTGCGACAGCCATATTGGAAATGGGGCATTTCAAATAATTTATATTTTACCTTTATAATACACATTGACTTTTGTAGTAAATGAACCTTTTATCACTTCTATATTTCATCAATCTGTACCAGTAAACTTGATGGCCAAATCTTAGAAATATCCATTAGATTCACGTTTTGAAGATTTCTAGGTACATGGCTTCAGCGGCCATATTGGATAGGGTCATTTCAAATAATATATATTTTGCCTTTGTATCCCACATTGACTTCTGTAGTAAATGAACCATTTATCACTTCAATGTTTCATCTATGTGTGTCATTAAACTTGTTGACCAAATCTTCGAAATATCTGTTAGCTGCACATCCTGAAGATTTTTAGGTACATGACTTCAGCGGCCATATTTGATAGGGTCATTTCAAATAATATATATTTTACCTTTATAATACACATTGACTTTTGTAGTAAATAAACCAATTATCACTTCAATGTTTGATATATCTGTACCAGTAAACTTGGTGGCCAAATCCTTGATATATATGTTAGCTTCACGTTCTAAACATTCAAGGTCAAGCAGAAGGCTTGAAGACCTAAGTATCGACGTGTCAATCCTAGTTTCTTCTAATTATTTGAGCGTTTATTGTGCACCCGATTCTGAAGTAACGGCTCGGCTGATTCGCATCACATTTACATGGATCATAGACTGTAACATAAACTAACGCTGTACGTCGGCGGATTTGTTTATTTTCGACTTCTTTCGTGAGTTATCTCCCCTTGAAGTCAAAACTTCTCGAAAACTAATCAAGATAATTTCACAAAACCTTCACCAAAATGTGGGCAACAACATTGCCCATCGATTAGGCCTATATATGGTAGTTTTCGGCTGTAACAATAAATCTTTTGCTATTTTCAAAAAACTTTAAAATGTTTGCACTTTCGCGGTTTTGAGTGTGTGTGTCTTTGAAAATCTTCTAACGGCAATACAGACATCTATGTAATATAGCTCATTTCGAAGCTGAGTAACTGCGCCTGAACGTGTTTCGCAAAAATTAAAAATTTCGACTTGGTATTTAAGTAATTCACAATTTAAAATCGTCCATTTTAGAAAGAGCGAAGTTTGGCCTCCTGTTCAATTGGACATAACTCTGTCGAAAAGGAAGATATGTCAAATGTACTTATTGCACGCTGGTTCAGATACATTAGGAAACATTTCTCTTGAACATCTATATCATGTAAAAATTGATAGTTTTGCCACAATTTAACCATTGGCCCAACAATATGAAATTCTGTGATTTTGAGACTTTTCGAGGGGTATACTTTTTGGAGAATTTTCGATCGTAAACCACTGAAGATAGCAACACCTTTAATAGCTCATTTTGAAGTGGAAACGTCATTTATTAAGGAAAATAATGTTCAAGTATGTATCTGTCATAGTTCACGTGTGACAAACAATAGAAGATTATCAATTGTCGAAAAAAAAGCCATTTCAGCAAAGTTGAATGGATCATTACTGCTTAACTAATCATTCTACTGTAATACTATTCACTTCTTCGAATGCACAATTTCAAGATTAAAAACTATTATGGTGCACTCTTTCATCAAAAAGTTGATAGTTAAGCTTCCAACATCGCAAACGTTGTATGGGGATCTAAATCTAAGCATTTTTGAGTATTGTCTTGAATATTCAGAAGAACATAACACATTACTTATGTTTGTAATCTATATGATTATTACATCTACTTGAGTGGAAATTAAAGCACAACATTTTCTATGTTAAATCTTATCATGAAAATATTTCCCGTTTTGTCTTAATCATGAGAGAGATCATGTAGGGGTTCATTAATATGCGATTTTTCATGATTACATGATATATATTCTCTTTCAAGTGGCTTGCATTTTTCTTAAATGCATTCATCTCTTTTATTGATAAAACTGATTTTAATGCTTGCTTACTTAAATGCTTAACAGATCACATGGTATGAGAACTCCGCTGTAAACTTTGCAAAAAAGTCTGTCTTGATTGTATTCTTTGTATCAACACAACAACGACGAGTGGATATTGAAACTTGAAAGCCTACACTTCCATTGTGGTTGTGCATTACAGTGAAACCTGCGAGCGTTGACTGGAATTAATTAGAATGTTGAATGAAACCAGCGTTCTCCTGTTACCATTGGCTCCATTTCTTTGCTATATCATAATTACATGGCATTCAAATTGCCATAAATATAATAATAATTTAGCAAGCTTTATGTTTAATGCATTGTGAGCGAGATATGAAAATGTCTTGTCACTATATATCACAACATCTGACTGACAGACAACATACACTTCAATTATAAAGAATAATATCATAATCGAAAAATTAATTATTTTCCATTAGAAGAAACACATAAAATGAACGGTGGAACTATATGCTTTCTTGTCGTTGTATTGCTTATTTCCAGGCACTGACCATCGGAAATGTTCTGAACATTTAAATGGCTACTGGGCATTACACAATAGCAGTGATACTTACTTGCCGATCATCGGCGCTAACCATCGCCAGTGTTCGGAACTGTCGGCCGTACATGAGAGGAGAGATACTTACTTGCCGATCATCGGCGTTAAGCATCGGCAGTGGTCTGAACTGTCGACAGTACATGAGAGGAGTGGTACTTACTTGCCGATCATCGGCGTTAAGCATCGGCATTGTTTGTTCGGAACTGTCTGCCGCACATGAGAGGAGTGAAACTAACTTGCCGATCATCGGCGCTAACCATCGCCAGTGTTCGGAACTGTCGGCCGTACATGAGAGGAGAGATACTTACTTGCCGATCATCGGCGTTAAGCATCGGCAGTGGTCTGAACTGTCGACAGTACATGAGAGGAGTGGTACTTACTTGCCGATCATCGGCGTTAAGCATCGGCATTGTTTGTTCGGAACTGTCTGCCGCACATGAGAGGAGTGAAACTAACTTGCCGATCATCGGCGCTAACCATCGCCAGTGTTCGGAACTGTCGGCCGTACATGAGAGGAGTGGTACTTACTTGCCGATCATCGGCGCTACATCGGCCGTGTTCGGAACCGTCAGGTGTACATGAGAGGAGTGATACTTACTTGCCGATCATCGGCACTAACCATCACCAGTGTTCGGAACTGTCTGCCGTACATGAAAGGAGTGATATTTAATTGCCGATCATCGGCGCTAACCATCGGCAGTGTTCAGAACTGTCGGCCGTACATGAGAGGAGTGGTACTTACTTGCCGATCATCGGCGCACCATCGGCCGTGTTCGGAACCGTCAGGTGTACATGAGAGGAGTGATACTTACTTGCCGATCATCGGCGCTAACCATCACCAGTTGTCGGAACTGTCTGCCGTACATGAAAGGAGTGATATTTAATTGCCGATCATCGGCGCTAACCATCGGCAGTGTTCAGAACTGTCGGCCGTACATGAGAGGAGTGGTACTTACTTACCGATCATCGCAATACATCGGCAGTGTTCGGAACTGTCGGCCGAACATAAGAGGAGTGATACTTACTGCCGATCAACGGCGCTAATCATCGGCCGTGTTCGGAACTGTCGGCCGTACATGAGAGGAGTGAAACTAACTTGCCGATCATCGGCGCTAACCATCGCCAGTGTTCGGAACTGTCTGCCGTACATGAGAGGAGTGGTACTTACTTGCCGATCATCGGCGCTACATCGGCCGTGTTCGGAACCGTCAGGTGTACATGAGAGGAGTGATACTTACTTGCCGATCATCGGCGCTAACCATCACCAGTGTTCGGAACTGTCTGCCGTACATGAAAGGAGTGATATTTAATTGCCGATCATCGGCGCTAACCATCGGCAGTGTTCGGAACTGTCTGCCGTACATGAAAGGAGTGATATTTAATTGCCGATCATCGGCGCTAACCATCGGCAGTGTTCAGAACTGTCGGCCGTACATGAGAGGAGTGGTACTTACTTGCCGATCATCGCAATACATCGGCAGTGTTCGGAACTGTCGGCCGAACATAAGAGGAGTGATACTTACTTGCCGATCAACGGCACTAATCATCGGCCGTGTTCGGAACTGTCGGCCGTACATGAGAGAAGTGTTACTTACTTGCCGATCATCGGCGCTAATCATCGGCAGTGTTCGGAACTGTCGGCCGTACATGAGAGAAGTGTTACTTACTTGCCGATCATCGGCGCTACATCGGCCGTGTTCGGAACTGTCGGCAGTACATGAGAGGAGTGATACTTACTTGCCGATCATCGGCGCTACATCGGCCGTGTTCGGAACTGTCGGCAGTACATGAGAGGAGTGATACTTACTTGCCGATCATCAGCGCTAATCATGGTCTGTGTACCGAACTGTCGGCAGTACATGAGAAGAGTCATACTTACTTGCAGATCATCGGCGCTAACCATCAGCCGTTTTCGGAACTGTTGCCAGTACAATAGAGGAGTGATACTTACTTGCCAATCATCGGCGCTAATCATCGGCAGTGTTCGGAACTGTCGGCAATAAATGAGAGGAGTGTTACTTACTTGCCGTACATGAGAGGAATGGTACTTACTTACCGATCATCGGCGCTACATCGGCAGTGTTCGGAACTGTTGGCCGTACATGAAAGGAGTGGTACTTACTTGCCGATCATCGGCGCTACATCGGCCGTGTTCAGAACTGTCGGCCGTACATGAGAGGAATGGTACTTACTTACCGATCATCGGCGCTACATCGGCCGTGTTCAGAACTGTTGGCCGTACATGAGAGGAGTGGTACTTACTTGCCGATCATCGGCGCTACATCGGCCGTGTTTGGAACTGTCGGCAGTACATGAGAGGAGTGATACTTACTTGCCGATCATCGGCGCTACATCGGCCGTGTTTGGAACTGTCGGCAGTACATGAAAGGAGTGATACTTACTTGCCGATCAACGGCGCTAATCATGGTCTGTGTACCGAACTGTGGGCAGTACATGAGAAGAGTCATACTTACTTGCAGATCATCGGCGCTAATCATCGGCA
Organism: Gibbula magus; assembly: GCA_936450465.1. NCBI lineage: Eukaryota > Metazoa > Mollusca > Gastropoda > Trochida > Trochidae > Gibbula > Gibbula magus. Next base: position 64,209,886 of record OW388302.1, read on the forward strand.
GTGTTCGAAACTGTCGGCAATAAATGAGAGGAGTGTTACTTACTTGCCGTACATGAAAGGAGTGGTACTTACTTGCCGATCATCGGCGCTACATCGGCCGTGTTCAGAACTGTCGGCAGTACATGAGAGGAATGGTACTTACTTACCGATCATCGGCGCTAACCATCGGCAGTGTTCTGAACTGTCGGCAGTACATGAGAGGAGTGGTACTTACTTGCCGATCATCGGCGCTACATCGGCCGTGTTCGGAACTGTCGGCAGTACATGAAAGGAGTGATACTTACTTGCCGATCAACGGCGCTAATCATGGTCTGTGTACCGAACTGTGGGCAGTACATGAGAAGAGTCATACTTACTTGCAGATCATCGGCGCTAACCATCGGCCGTTTTCGGAACTGTCGGTAGTACAATAGAGGAGTGATACTTACTTGCCGATCATCGGCGCTAATCATCGGCAGTGTTCGAAACTGTCGGCAATAAATGAGAGGAGTGTTACTTACTTGCCGTACATGAAAGGAGTGGTACTTACTTGCCGATCATCGGCGCTACATCGGCCGTGTTCAGAACTGTCGGCAGTACATGAGAGGAATGGTACTTACTTACCGATCATCGGCGCTAACCATCGGCAGTGTTCTGAACTGTCGGCAGTACATGAGAGGAGTGGTACTTACTTGCCGATCATCGGCGCTACATCGGCCGTGTTCGGAACTGTCGGCAGTACATGAGAGGAGTGATACTTACTTGCCGATCATCGGCGCTAATCATCGGCAGTGTTCGGAACTGTCGGCAATAAATGAGAGGAGTGTTACTTACTTGCCGTACATGAGAGAAGTGGTACTTACTTACCGATCATCGGAGCTAATCATCGGCATTGTTCTGAACAGTCGGCAGTACATGAGAGGAACGGTACTTACTTGCCGATCATCGGCGCTAATCATCGGCATTGTTCTGAACTGTCGGCAATAAATGAGAGGAATGGTACTTACTTGCCGATCATCGGCGCTAATCATCGGCATTGTTCTGAACTGTCAGCAGTACATGAGAGGAATGGTACTTACTTGCCGATCATCGGCGCTACATCGGCCGTGTTCAGAACTGTCGGCCGTACGTGAGAGAAGTGTTACTTACTTACCGATCATCGGCACTAATCATCAGCAGTGTTCGGAACTGTCGGCAATAAATGAGAGGAGTGTTACTTACTTGCCGTACATGAAAGGAGTGGTACTTACTTGCCGATCATCGGCGCTACATCGGCCGTGTTCAGAACTGTTGGCCGTACATGAGAGAAGTGTTACTTACTTACCGATCATCGGCGCTACATCGGCCGTGTTCGAAACTGTCGGCCGTACATGAGTGGAGTGATACTTACTTGCCGATCATCGGCGCTAACCATCGGCAGTGTTCCAAACAGTCGGCAGTACATGAGAGGAGTGATACTTACTTGCCGATCATCGGCGCTAACCATCGGCAGTGTTCCAAACAGTCGGCAGTACATGAGAGGAGAGATACTTACTTGCCGATCATCGGCGCTAATCATCGGCAGTGTTCCAAACCGTCGCCAGTAAATGAGAGAAGTGTTACTTACTTGCGCGATTGTCAGCGCTAACCATCGGCAGTGTTCCGAACTGTCGGCAGTTCAAGAGAACAGTTCTTCTTACTTGCCGATCTTCGGCTCTAACCATCAGAAGTGTTCGGAACTGTCTGCATGCAGGAGTGATACTTACTGGCACGCGCTAAACATCGGCAGTGCTCTGAACTTTAGGCACTACAGGAGAAGAGTGTTATTTACTTGAGTGATTGTCGGCAGTTTTCGGAACTGTCGGCAGTGCATAATAGAATGGCTATACTTACTTGCCGATTGTCAGCGATGAATGCCGTCAGTTCTGTACCTTAAAAACGTTACACACTCGGAAGTGCTACTTACTGCGCTTGTCATCGGCAGTGAAATTAAATTACTGGAAAAGAGAAGAAAACAATATTTTGTGGATAGCAACTTCTTTATTGTGTAGATACATGACGTTTCGGTGTATATGCTCACACTAGGCATTGGGCTGAAATATGGCAAGTTGATTTTAATCCCGCTAAGACTGAAGCAATTTTATTCTCACGTAGGCGTAATGAAACACCAATTCCTAGACTTACAATGCAAGGAGTAGATATTAATGAAGTTGACATTCACAAGCACTTAGGAGTAACATTGCAATCCAATCGTAGATGGAACTCTCACATTGCTGAACTAATAAAAAAGGTAAGCCCGTTAGTTAATTGCCTCCCTCGCAGTCTTAAGTATAGATTGTCAAGAAAGTCACTAAATCAAATATATAAGTCATACATTCTACTATTATTTGACTACTGCTCACACATATGGGATAATTGCAGAGAACAGGAACAACTTATTGAAAATTGACTTTTAGATGTCTCTTACGGACGATTTGCGGAGCAGTTAGAGGAACAAGTCATAATTTAATATATAAAGAAACTAATTCAATGCACCTAGCTGACCGTAGACAAAATCACAAATTATCATTATTATACAAAATGATGAAAAATATGGCACCAGGTTATTTATCTCATCTTTTACCTGAAAGAGTATCATAGTTGAGTGAATATAGACTCAGAAACAGTAACAACATACTCACCTTCCGATGTCGTAGTGATTTATATAACAATTCATTTTTACCTGATACAATAAGACAATGGAATATAATTCCCTTATAATATCTCGGAAGCTGAAACTAAAGACAATTTCAAAAGCCTACTGAAATCGACCAGACCATGTAATATGATCATATTTGACCTGACATTTGGTACACGGTTTTGCCAAATTGCTCATGCACGCCTCAGACTTGGGTGCAGTGATTTGAATACACACATGTTTGAACGACATATATCCCTAGATCCAGCCTGCTCCTGTGGTCACCCCTATGAAGACACGTTACATTATTTCTTTACCTGTCGAAACTATGCTGCAATAATAAATTAAATGTATTTTTACCAGTACGGCTACAATTTAAACACAGTATTGAATGGAATTTCCAATAAAAGCAACGCAATAAATTCTTTGATACTTAAATCTATCCATACTTTCATTACAAAATCGTATAGGTTTGATAACTGATTCACTGTTATATACGCAGGTGTATACGCAGGTCGAATAAAATATATATATATATATATAAGGTAAGGTAAGTAAGGTAAGATGAGTTGCTTCTCACGTGAAGTAAGGTACTTGAAAAGACCGATATACTGGTCGAAATTAGCACATCGTATTGTATTACAGAAAATGGATCCAGTCAAAACCATCTGATCTTTACTCTTTTCTATATTTATATATATATTGTTGAAAAGCCCTGCCCTGCCCTGCCCTGCCCTGCCATTCCCTTCCCTTCCCTCATTAATTGTTATCTTTATGCGCCTTAGGCAGAAGTAATAGCATCAATAATGCCTAAGTTTCTGTGTTGTTATTATTTATTTTTTCCCCTATTCAAATCTTTCAGGGTTATATATCAACCTTTAAAAAACCAATACACAGTCAAAATGTTTATTCTCATTTACTGAAATGCAAGAGGAAAAGGGAAACTATTCTTTTATGTGGTTAATTATTTTCCTTTTCATAAACATCACAGCTGAAAGCTAAAGGTCTTCTTTTTAGCATTCAAAAACGTCTGTTGCTATCCTTTGCAGCAAACAGTTTTTAGAAATCAACCATACAATTTATTTACAAACAGCTACAGATCAAGACCTCATTGCTTGCTTGGCTTTTCTTGCAATACTCCAGCATCGGCATGCTCCAACAGACACGTCTGTTTTCAGCATAGTCTTCCGCAGTAAATCAAGTTAACATACCTACATATTCCCTTCAAAGAGAAAAAAACACACACACATTATCAAACTTTATTCAAATCAAAGCATTCACTTTTTCATTTCATTCACCTCCGACTTTTATTTGCTACTTTCATGTCCATTATTACCGCCTATCAGCGAACACCTAATATTGAGTACGGGCCCTAGCGTACCATACGGAATAATAACCCCGCTTCGACTAACAACTCTTCCTCACTGTCGTTACTTTTTTTTTTTTTAACCTTTTTTACTCTTTCTTTTTTTGTCTTTTTTTGTATTCATATACAACAAGCTTCTCAAACAAAATTCACAAACAAATCTATTTCACCTTTTATGATATACCCCTGCCGCCCAGCTGAACAACTAAACTTCATCATCGTCACCACACGAAATCAACCAATACAATGCGCTTCCGCTTCCGTAGTAACCACATTTCTCTCTCATTTCCTTATTCAAACTCAAATATGGGACACTTTCACCACCGGCACAAGATCAAATAACGCAACTACACACCTCAACAGAGGCAGACAACATACACTTCAATTATAAAGAATAATATCATAATCGAACAATAATTATTTTCCATTAGAAGAAACACATAAAATGAACGGTTGAACTATATGCTTTCTTGTCGTTGTATTGCTTATTTCCCGGCACTGACCATCGGAAATGTTCTGAACATTTAAACGGCTAGTGGGCAGTACACAATAGCAGTGATACTTACTTGCCGATCATCGGCACTAACCATCGCCAGTGTTCGGAACTGTCGGCCGTACATGAGAGGAGTGTTACTTACTTGCCGATCATCGGCGCTACATCGGCAGTGTTCTGAACTGTCGGCCATACATAAGAGGAGTGATACTTACTTGCCGATCATCGGCGTTAACCATCGGCAGTGTTCAGAACTGTCGGCAGTACATGACAAGAGTGATACTTACTTGCCGATCATCGGCGCTACATCGGCCGTGTTCAGAACTGTCGGCCGTACATGAGAGAAGTGTTACTTACTTACCGATCATCGGCACTAATCATCGGGATTGTTCGGAACTGTCGGCAGTACATGAGAGGAATGGTACTTACTTGCCGATCATCGGCGCTACATGGCCGTGTTCGAAACAGTCGGCCGTACATGAGAGGAGTGGTACTTACTTGCCGATCAACGGCGCTAATCATGGTCTGTGTTCCGAACTGTCGGCAGTACATGACAAGAGTGATACTTACTTGCCGATCATCGGCGCTAACCATCGGCCTTGTTCGGAACTGTCGGCAGTACAATAGAGGAGTGGTACTTACTTGCCGAACATTGGCGCTACATTGGCAGTGTTCCAAACCATCGGCAGTACATGACAGGAGAGATACTTACTTGCCGATCATCGGCGCTAATCATCGGCAGTGTTCCGAACTGTCGGCAGTACATGAGAGGAGTGGTACTTAATTGCCGATCATCGGCGCTAACCATCACCAGTGTTCAGAACTGTCAGCCGTACATGAGAGGAGTGGTACTTAATTGCCGATCATCGGCGCTACATCGGCAGTGTTCGGAACTGTCGGCCGTACATGAGAGGAGTGGTACTTAATTGCCGATCATCGGCGCTACATTGGCCGTGTTCCGAACTGTCTGCAGTACATGAGAGGAGTGATACTTACTTGCCGATCATCGGCACTAATCATCGGCAGTGTTCGGAACTGTCGGCAGTACATGAGAGGAGTGGTACTTACTTGCCGATCATCGGCGCTACATCGGCCGTGTTCGGAACTGTCAGGCGTACATGAGAGGAGTGATACTTACTTGCCGTACATGAAAGGAGTGATATTTACTTGCCGATCATCGGCGCTACCCATCGGCAGTGTTCAGAACTGTCGGCCGTACATGAGAGGAGTGGTACTTACTTGCCGATCATCGCAATACATCAGCAGTGTTCGGAACTGTCGGCCGAACATAAGAGGAGTGATACTTACTTGCCGATCATCAACGCTACATCGGCCATGTTCGGAACTGTCGGCCGTACATGAGAGAAGTGTTACTTACTTGCCGATCATCGGCGCTAATCATCGGCAGTGTTCGGAACTGTCGGCCTTACATGTGAGGAGTGTTACTTACTTGCCGATCATCGGCGCTAATCATGGTCTGTGTACCGAACTGTCGGCAGTACATGAGAAGAGTTATACTTACTTGCCGTACATGAGAGGAGTGATACTTACTTGCCGATCATCGGCGGTACATCGGCCGTGTTCGGAACTGTCGGCAGTACATGAAAGGAGTGGTACTTACTTGCCGATCATCGGCGGTACATCGGCCGTGTTCGGAACTGTCGGCAGTACATGAGAGGAGTGGTACTTAATTGCCGATCATCGGCGCTAACCATAGGCAGTGTTCCGAACTGTCGGCAGTACATAAGAGGAGTGGTACTTAATTGCCGAACATTGGCGCTACATCGGCCATGTTCAGAACTGTCGGCAGTACATGAGAGGAGTGTTACTTACTTGCCGATCAACGGCGCTAATCATGGTCTGTGTACCGAACTGTCGGCCGTACATGACAAGAGTGATACTTACTTGCCGATCATCGGCGCTAACCATCGGCCGTGTTCAGAACTGTCGGCAGTACATGACAAGAGTGATACTTACTTGCCGATCATCGGCGCTAACCATCGGCCGTGTTCGGAACTGTCGGCAGTACATGAGAGGAGTGATACTTACTTGCCGAACATTGGCGCTACATCGGCCGTGTTCAGAACTGTCGGCAGTATATAAGAGGAGTGGTACTTAATTGCCGAACATTGGCGCTACATCGGCCATGTTCAGAACTGTCGGCAGTACATGAGAGGAGTGTTACTTACTTGCCGATCAACGGCGCTAATCATGGTCTGTGTACCGAACTGTCGGCCGTACATGACAAGAGTGATACTTACTTGCCGATCATCGGCGCTAACCATCGGCCGTGTTCAGAACTGTCGGCAGTACATGACAAGAGTGATACTTACTTGCCGATCATCGGCGCTAACCATCGGCCGTGTTCAGAACTGTCGGCAGTACATGACAAGAGTGATACTTACTTGCCGATCATCGGCGCTAACCATCGGCCGTGTTCCAAACCGTCGGCAGTACATGAGAGGAGAGATACTTACTTGCCGATCATCGGCGCTAATCATCGGCAGTGTTCCGAACCTTTTGAAGTGTCAGCCGTGCATGAGAGAAGTGTTATTTACTTGCGCGATTGTCGGCGCTAATCATCGGCAGTGTTCCAAACCGTCGCCAGTAAATGAGAGAAGTGTTACTTACTTGCGCGATTGTCAGCGCTAACCATTGGCAGTGTTCCGAACCTTTTGAAGTGTCGGTCGTACATGAGGGAAGTGTTACTTACTTGCGCCATTGTCAGCGCTAACTATCGGCAGTGTTCAGAACTGTCGGCAGTTCAAGAGAACAGTTCTTCTTACTTGCCGATCTTCAGCTCTAACCATCAGAAGTGTTCGGAACTGTCCGCAGTTCATGATAGGAGTGATACTTACTGGCACGCGCTAAACATCGGCAGTGCTCTGAACTTTAGGCACTACAGGAGAAGAGTGTTATTTACTTGAGTGATTGTCGGCAGTTTTCGGAACTGTCGGCAGTGCATAATAGAAGTGCAATACTTACTTGCCGATTGTCAGCGATGAATGCCGTCAGTTCTGTACCTTAAAAACGTTACACACTCGGAAGTGCTACTTACTGCGATTGTCATCGGCAGTGAAATTAAATTATTGGAAAAGAGAAGAAAACAATATTTTGTGGATAGCAACTTCTTTATTGTGTAGATACATGACGTTTCGGTGTATATGCTCACACTAGGCATTGGGCTGAAATATGGCAAGTTGATTTTAATCCCGCTAAGACTGAAGCAATTTTATTCTCACGTAGGCGTAATGAAACACCAATTCCTAGACTTACAATGCAAGGAGTAGATATTAATGAAGTTGACATTCACAAGCACTTAGGAGTAACATTGCAATCCAATCGTAGATGAAACTCTCACATTGCTGAACTAATAAAAAAGGTAAGCCCGTTAGTTAATTGCATCCCTCGCAGTCTTAAAGGGGCAGTAGCACGTTTTTTCGCTGAAAAATGTCGATGAAATGTATTTGGAAAATAGTGTCACCAATAGTAAAACACCCTTCTCTCTTTCAGAAAATCAAGTTTAAAATGAGTGTACATGTTCCGGAGAGCCATGAGAATCGTTTTTGTCATTAAAAATAATAAAATGTGTTCACAATAAAATGGCCGCCATGCAATTTTTGCTTTATACGCAACATCGTTATTACCACTACGGATAATTGGTTTGTGTGATACGATGTTTTACTCTCTGAAGTAAATCTAAATTACATAAACTATCATTATAAATGGGAAATTTGAAAAAATAAAATTTGCAAAAAACGTGCTACAGCCCCTTTAAGTATAGATTGTCAAGAAAGTCACTAAATCAAATATATAAGTCATACATTCTACTACCGTAATATTTGACTACTGCTCACACATATAGGATAATTGCACAAGAGAACAGGAACAACTTATTGAAAATTGACTTTTAGATGTCTCTTACGGACGATTTGCGGAGCAGTTATAGGAACAAGTCATAATTTAATATATAAAGAAACTAATTCAATGCCCCTAGCTGGCCGTAGACAAAATCACAAATTATCATTATTATACAAAATGATGAAAAATATGGCACCAGGTTATTTATCTCATCTTTTACCTGAAAGAGTATCACAGTTGAGTGAATATAGACTCAGAAACAGTAACAACATACTCACCTTCCGATGTCGTAGTGATTTATATAACAATTCATTTTTACCTGATACAATAAGACAATGGAATATAATTACCTAATAATATCTCGGAAGCTGAAACTAAAGACAATTTCAAAAGCCTACTGAAATCGACCAGACCATGTAATATGATCATATTTGACCTGACATTTGGTACACGGTTTTGCCAAATTGCTCATGCACGCCTCAGACTTGGGTGCAGTGATTTGAATGCACACATGTTTGAACGACATATATCCCTAGATCCAGCCTGCTCCTGTGGTCACCCCTATGAAGACACGTTACATTATTTCTGTACCTGTCGAAACTATGCTGCAATAATAAATTAAATGTATTTTTACCAGTACGGCTACACTTTAAACACAGTATTGAATGGAATTTCCAATAAAAGCAACGCAATAAATTCTTTGATACTTAAATCTATCCATACTTTCATTACAAAATCGTATAGGTTTGATAACTGATTGACTGTTATATACGCAGGTGATGCTTGCTCTCCTTTCACCGTGCTGTTGATTATTAATGTTTGTTGTATATATGTATAAATGTAATGGAGCGGTATAAACATAAGCCTCTGTGGCTTGTTTACCAATCCATATTCAATTTATTGAATAAAAATATGTTTACACTACTTGTAGCAGGTAGCAGATAAGCTGAGCCTGTAGCAAAGCAAGTATATTTTTCATACGCCTGTTCTTGGACACAGACAGGGTATACTATAAATAGATTTACACGTGCACCTGTAGTTAGCAAGATGATTGGAACTCAACTAAGTTATAAGAAAAAAACGTCTTTGTCGTTCAGCTGCACATTCAAATACACAACACAATGTAGGGTAAAATGAAAATAACGTTTGCTAAATAAGGATGATCTTAAAAGTTCCCATCAGAGACCAATTAAAGGTTCATCCATTGTGTTGTGTTGGGTCACATGTTCCAAACTTTATAAATGGTGTTTCTTTATCGAGAAGTACCGACTGATACCGATATATTGACGGTATAAAGGTTAAAGTGGTGATTTCTGATCGAAAACCGGACAATGCATCGCGCACCAATGAGTCAAACATAATTTTGAAATCTTATTTATAACAGACAAAATGACAAATTTGGCTTTATAATGCTTAATAGGTCATATGACTACTGTGGATGTAAATGGGATGTACAGTTTCGGTTTCTACACATGCATTTTAATTGGAAACTAGTAATCATGATATATTTAGCGATTGGGATAAATATGCAAGCTGAGTGAATTTATATCATCTGTAAACAACACATATTGTGAGTTGTAACGTATTAAAGCCAAATAAAACGTTATGAAACACAATGGATGTACCTTTAACCATAGATCTGAGACAGAAAGTTACTTGTTAATAGAGGTGTCAAAATATTCCAACTTCGTTGTTAATTATAGTTAGCATTAACCATACAGAAATAACTCAAGTACGTCGAGTTCTTCATTTTAGTGTAAACTTGACTTGTGACAGAAGGGTACAGTACCAGTACCCATGCAACATGTATTGCTTAAAAGTGACATTTACAAGTCCGTGACAGAATCGTCATATGACTACTGTGGATGTAAATGGGATGTACAGTTTCGGTTTCTACACATGCATTTTAATTGGAAACTAGTAATCATGATATATTTAGCGATTGGGATAAATATGCAAGCTGAGTGAATTTATATCATCTGTAAACAACACATATTGTGAGTTGTAACGTATTAAAGCCAAATAAAACGTTATGAAACACAATGGATGTACCTTTAACCATAGATCTGAGACAGAAAGTTACTTGTTAATAGAGGTGTCAAAATATTCCAACTTCGTTGTTAATTATAGTTAGCATTAACCATACAGAAATAACTCAAGTACGTCGAGTTCTTCATTTTAGTGTAAACTTGACTTGTGACAGAAGGGTACAGTACCAGTACCCATGCAACATGTATTGCTTAAAAGTGACATTTACAAGTCCGTGACAGAATCGTATAGGCCTATACCTGATTGATTTTGTCTTCTTCCCCTCAATAACTGCTAGAACTGATATCGCATGTACTTTGGCAGTTGGCGCTAAATTGTAGATATGTTAAACAGGCCCCTAAAACTTATTTTCGACTCTATTTGTACAGGTCATTAAGCCACACTGCTCAGATTATTAATTGAACATTGTTTAACATTGTGGCAAAAAATAGGGTTGGTATAGGTAAAGAATCTAAATAAACAACAAAATCAGTTCTTAATTGTTCAACCATCAGGTCTCTTATAGAAAAATAAAATTATCGAATAAATCAAGATGATTTATTCATAATTCACACGCTATTGTGTGTGTGTGTATATATATATATATATATATATATATATATATATAAGGTAAGGTAAGTAAGGTAAGATGAGTTGCTTCTCACGTGAAGTAAGGTACTTGAAAAGACCGATATACTGGTCGAAATTAGCTCATCGTATTGTATTACAGAAAATGGATCCAGTCAAAACCATCTGATCTTTACTCTTTTCTATATTTATATATATATTGTTGAAAAGCCCTGCCCTGCCCTGCCATTCCCTTCCCTTCCCTCATTAATTGTTATTTTTATGCGCCTTAGGCAGAAGTAATAGCATCAATAATGCCTAATTTTCTGTGTTGTTATTATTTATTTTTTCCCCCATTCAAATCTTTCAGGGTTATATATCAACCTTTAAAAAACCAATACACAGTCAAAATGTTTCTTCTCATTTACCTTAAATGCAAGAGGAAAAGGGAAACTATTCTTTTATGTGGTTAATTATTTTCATTTTCATAAACATCACAGCTGAAAAGCTAAAAGTCTCCTTTTTAGCATTCAAAAACGTCTGTTGCTTTCCTTTGCAGCAAACAGTTTTTAGAAATCAACTATACAATTTATTTACAAACAGCTACAGATCAAGACCTCATTGCTTGCTTGGCTTTTCTTGCAATACTCCAGCATCGTCATGCTCCAACAGACACGTCTATTTTCAGCATAGTCTTCCGCAGTAAATCAAGTAAACTTACCTACATATTCCCTTCAAAGAGAAAAAAACACACACACACATTATCAAACTTTATTCAAATCAAAGCATTCACTTTTTCATTTCATTCACCTCCGACTTTTATTTGCTAATTTCATGTCCATTATTACCGCCTATCAGCGAACACCTAATATTGAGTACGGGCCCTAGCGTACCATACGGAATAATAACCCCGCTTCGACTAACAACTCTTCCTCACTGTCGTTACTTTTTTTTTTTTTAACCTTTTTTACTCTTTCTTTTTTTGTCTTTTTTTGTATTCATATACAACAAGCTTCTCAAACAAAATTCACAAACAAATCTATTTCACCTTTTATGATATACCCCTGCCGCCCAGCTGAACAACTAAACTTCATCATCGTCACCACACGAAATCAACCAATACAATGCGCTTCCGCTTCCGTAGTAACCACATTTCTCTCTCATTTCCTTATTCAAACTCAAATATGGGACACTTTCACCACCGGCACAAGATCAAATAACGCAACTACACACCTCAACAGAGGCAGACAACATACACTTCAATTATAAAGAATAATATCATAATCGAACAATAATTATTTTCCATTAGAAGAAACACATAAAATGAACGGTGGAACTATATGCTTTCTTGTCGTTGTATTGCTTATTTCCCGGCACTGACCATCGGAAATGTTCTGAACATTTAAACGGCTAGTGGGCAGTACACAATAGCAGTGATACTTACTTGCCGATCATCGGCGCTAACCATCGCCAGTGTTCGGAACTGTCGGCCGTACATGAGAGGAGTGTTACTTACTTGCCGATCATCGGCGCTACATCGGCAGTGTTCTGAACTGTCGGCCATACATAAGAGGAGTGATACTTACTCGCCGATCATCGGCGTTTACCATCGGCAGTGTTCAGAACTGTCGGCAGTACATGACAAGAGTGATACTTACTTGCCGATCATCGGCGCTACATCGGCCGTGTTCAGAACTGTCGGCCGTACATGAGAGAAGTGTTACTTACTTACCGATCATCGGCACTAATCATCGGGATTGTTCGGAACTGTCGGCAGTACATGAGAGGAATGGTACTTACTTGCCGATCATCGGCGCTACATGGCCGTGTTCGAAACAGTCGGCCGTACATGAGAGGAGTGGTACTTACTTGCCGATCAACGGCGCTAATCATGGTCTGTGTTCCGAACTGTCGGCAGTACATGACAAGAGTGATACTTACTTGCCGATCATCGGCGCTAACCATCGGCCTTGTTCGGAACTGTCGGCAGTACAATAGAGGAGTGGTACTTACTTGCCGAACATTGGCGCTACATTGGCAGTGTTCCAAACCATCGGCAGTACATGACAGGAGAGATACTTACTTGCCGATCATCGGCGCTAATCATCGGCAGTGTTCCGAACTGTCGGCAGTACATGAGAGGAGTGGTACTTAATTGCCGATCATCGGCGCTAACCATCGCCAGTGTTCAGAACTGTCAGCCGTACATGAGAGGAGTGGTACTTAATTGGCGATCATCGGCGCTACATCGGCAGTGTTCGGAACTGTCGGCCGTACATGAGAGGAGTGGTACTTAATTGCCGATCATCGGCGCTAACCATCGGCAGTGTTCCGAACTGTCGGCAGTACATAAGAGGAGTGGTACTTAATTGCCGATCATCGGCGCTACATTGGCCGTGTTCCGAACTGTCTGCAGTACATGAGAGGAGTGATACTTACTTGCCGATCATCGGCACTAATCATCGGCAGTGTTCGGAACTGTCGGCAGTACATGAGAGGAGTGGTACTTACTTGCCGATCATCGGCGCTACATCGGCCGTGTTCGGAACTGTCAGGCGTACATGAGAGGAGTGATACTTACTTGCCGTACATGAAAGGAGTGATATTTACTTGCCGATCATCGGCGCTACCCATCGGCAGTGTTCAGAACTGTCGGCCGTACATGAGAGGAGTGGTACTTACTTGCCGATCATCGCAATACATCAGCAGTGTTCGGAACTGTCGGCCAAACATAAGAGGAGTGATACTTACTTGCCGATCATCGACGCTACATCGGCCATGTTCGGAACTGTCGGCCGTACATGAGAGAAGTGTTACTTACTTGCCGATCATCGGCGCTAATCATCGGCAGTGTTCGGAACTGTCGGCCTTACATGTGAGGAGTGTTACTTACTTGCCGATCATCGGCGCTAATCATGGTCTGTGTACCGAACTGTCGGCAGTACATGAGAAGAGTTATACTTACTTGCCGTACATGAGAGGAGTGATACTTACTTGCCGATCATCGGCGGTACATCGGCCGTGTTCGGAACTGTCGGCAGTACATGAAAGGAGTGGTACTTACTTGCCGATCATCGGCGGTACATCGGCCGTGTTCGGAACTGTCGGCAGTACATGAGAGGAGTGGTACTTAATTGCCGATCATCGGCGCTAACCATAGGCAGTGTTCCGAACTGTCGGCAGTACATAAGAGGAGTGGTACTTAATTGCCGAACATTGGCGCTACATCGGCCATGTTCAGAACTGTCGGCAGTACATGAGAGGAGTGTTACTTACTTGCCGATCAACGGCGCTAATCATGGTCTGTGTACCGAACTGTCGGCCGTACATGACAAGAGTGATACTTACTTGCCGATCATCGGCGCTAACCATCGGCCGTGTTCGGAACTGTCGGCAGTACATGAGAGGAGTGATACTTACTTGCCGAACATTGGCGCTACATCGGCCGTGTTCAGAACTGTCGGCAGTATATAAGAGGAGTGGTACTTAATTGCCGAACATTGGCGCTACATCGGCCATGTTCAGAACTGTCGGCAGTACATGAGAGGAGTGTTACTTACTTGCCGATCAACGGCGCTAATCATGGTCTGTGTACCGAACTGTCGGCCGTACATGACAAGAGTGATACTTACTTGCCGATCATCGGCGCTAACCATCGGCCGTGTTCAGAACTGTCGGCAGTACATGACAAGAGTGATACTTACTTGCCGATCATCGGCGCTAACCATCGGCCGTGTTCAGAACTGTCGGCAGTACATGACAAGAGTGATACTTACTTGCCGATCATCGGCGCTAACCATCGGCCGTGTTCCAAACCGTCGGCAGTACATGAGAGGAGAGATACTTACTTGCCGATCATCGGCGCTAATCATCGGCAGTGTTCCGAACCTTTTGAAGTGTCAGCCGTGCATGAGAGAAGTGTTATTTACTTGCGCGATTGTCGGCGCTAATCATCGGCAGTGTTCCAAACCGTCGCCAGTAAATGAGAGAAGTGTTACTTACTTGCGCGATTGTCAGCGCTAACCATTGGCAGTGTTCCGAACCTTTTGAAGTGTCGGTCGTACATGAGGGAAGTGTTACTTACTTGCGCCATTGTCAGCGCTAACTATCGGCAGTGTTCAGAACTGTCGGCAGTTCAAGAGAACAGTTCTTCTTACTTGCCGATCTTCAGCTCTAACCATCAGAAGTGTTCGGAACTGTCCGCAGTTCATGATAGGAGTGATACTTACTGGCACGCGCTAAACATCGGCAGTGCTCTGAACTTTAGGCACTACAGGAGAAGAGTGTTATTTACTTGAGTGATTGTCGGCAGTTTTCGGAACTGTCGGCAGTGCATAATAGAAGTGCAATACTTACTTGCCGATTGTCAGCGATGAATGCCGTCAGTTCTGTACCTTAAAAACGTTACACACTCGGAAGTGCTACTTACTGCGATTGTCATCGGCAGTGAAATTAAATTATTGGAAAAGAGAAGAAAACAATATTTTGTGGATAGCAACTTCTTTATTGTGTAGATACATGACGTTTCGGTGTATATGCTCACACTAGGCATTGGGCTGAAATATGGCAAGTTGATTTTAATCCCGCTAAGACTGAAGCAATTTTATTCTCACGTAGGCGTAATGAAACACCAATTCCTAGACTTACAATGCAAGGAGTAGATATTAATGAAGTTGACATTCACAAGCACTTAGGAGTAACATTGCAATCCAATCGTAGATGAAACTCTCACATTGCTGAACTAATAAAAAAGGTAAGCCCGTTAGTTAATTGCATCCCTCGCAGTCTTAAAGGGGCAGTAGCACGTTTTTTCGCTGAAAAATGTCGATGAAATGTATTTGGAAAATAGTGTCACCAATAGTAAAACACCCTTCTCTCTTTCAGAAAATCAAGTTTAAAATGAGTGTACATGTTCCGGAGAGCCATGAGAATCGTTTTTGTCATTAAAAATAATAAAATGTGTTCACAATAAAATGGCCGCCATGCAATTTTTGCTTTATACGCAACATCGTTATTACCACTACGGATAATTGGTTTGTGTGATACGATGTTTTACTCTCTGAAGTAAATCTAAATTACATAAACTATCATTATAAATGGGAAATTTGAAAAAATAAAATTTGCAAAAAACGTGCTACAGCCCCTTTAAGTATAGATTGTCAAGAAAGTCCCTAATCAAATATATAAGTCATACATTCTACTACCGTAATATTTGACTACTGCTCACACATATAGGATAATTGCACAAGAGAACAGGAACAACTTATTGAAAATTGACTTTTAGATGTCTCTTACGGACGATTTGCGGAGCAGTTAGAGGAACAAGTCATAATTTAATATATAAAGAAACTAATTCAATGCCCCTAGCTGGCCGTAGACAAAATCACAAATTATCATTATTATACAAAATGATGAAAAATATGGCACCAGGTTATTTATCTCATCTTTTACCTGAAAGAGTATCACAGTTGAGTGAATATAGACTCAGAAACAGTAACAACATACTCACCTTCCGATGTCGTAGTGATTTATATAACAATTAATTTTTACCTGATACAATAAGACAATGGAATATAATTACCTAATAATATCTCGGAAGCTGAAACTAAAGACAATTTCAAAAGCCTACTGAAATCGACCAGACCATGTAATATGATCATATTTGACCTGACATTTGGTACACGGTTTTGCCAAATTGCTCATGCACGCCTCAGACTTGGGTGCAGTGATTTGAATGCACACATGTTTGAACGACATATATCCCTAGATCCAGCCTGCTCCTGTGGTCACCCCTATGAAGACACGTTACATTATTTCTGTACCTGTCGAAACTATGCTGCAATAATAAATTAAATGTATTTTTACCAGTACGGCTACACTTTAAACACAGTATTGAATGGAATTTCCAATAAAAGCAACGCAATAAATTCTTTGATACTTAAATCTATCCATACTTTCATTACAAAATCGTATAGGTTTGATAACTGATTGACTGTTATATACGCAGGTGATGCTTGCTCTCCTTTCACCGTGCTGTTGATTATTAATGTTTGTTGTATATATGTATAAATGTAATGGAGCGGTATAAACATAAGCCTCTGTGGCTTGTTTACCAATCCATATTCAATTTATTGAATAAAAATATGTTTACACTACTTGTAGCAGGTAGCAGATATGCTGAGCCTGTAGCAAAGCAAGTATATTTTTCATACGCCTGTTCTTGGACACAGACAGGGTATACTATAAATAGATTTACACGTGCACCTGTAGTTAGCAAGATGATTGGAACTCAACTAAGTTATAAGAAAAAAAACGTCTTTGTCGTTCAGCTGCACATTCAAATACACAACACAATGTAGGGTAAAATGAAAATAACGTTTGCTAAATAAGGATGATCTTAAAAGTTCCCATCAGAGACCAATTAAAGGTTCATCCATTGTGTTGTGTTGGGTCACATGTTCCAAACTTTATAAATGGTGTTTCTTTATCGAGAAGTACCGACTGATACCGATATATTGACGGTATAAAGGTTAAAGTGGTGATTTCTGATCGAAAACCGGACAATGCATCGCGCACCAATGAGTCAAACATAATTTTGAAATCTTATTTATAACAGACAAAATGACAAATTTGGCTTTATAATGCTTAATAGGTCATATGACTACTGTGGATGTAAATGGGATGTACAGTTTCGGTTTCTACACATGCATTTTAATTGGAAACTAGTAATCATGATATATTTAGCGATTGGGATAAATATGCAAGCTGAGTGAATTTATATCATCTGTAAACAACACATATTGTGAGTTGTAACGTATTAAAGCCAAATAAAACGTTATGAAACACAATGGATGTACCTTTAACCATAGATCTGAGACAGAAAGTTACTTGTTAATAGAGGTGTCAAAATATTCCAACTTCGTTGTTAATTATAGTTAGCATTAACCATACAGAAATAACTCAAGTACGTCGAGTTCTTCATTTTAGTGTATAGCTTGACTTGTGACAGAAGGGTACAGTACCAGTACCCATGCAACATGTATTGCTTAAAAGTGACATTTACAAGTCCGTGACAGAATCGTATAGGCCTATACCTGATTGATTTTGTCTTCTTCCCCTCAATAACTGCTAGAACTGATATCGCATGTACTTTGGCAGTTGGCGCTAAATTGTAGATATGTTAAACAGGCCCCTAAAACTTATTTTCGACTCTATTTGTACAGGTCATTAAGCCACACTGCTCAGATTATTAATTGAACATTGTTTAACATTGTGGCAAAAAATAGGGTTGGTATAGGTAAAGAATATAAATAAACAACAAAATCAGTTCTTAATTGTTCAACCATCAGGTCTCTTATAGAAAAATAAAATTATCGAATAAATCAAGATGATTTATTCATAATTCACACGCTATTGTGTGTGTGTGTATATATATATATATATATATATATATATATAAGGTAAGGTAAGTAAGGTAAGATGAGTTGCTTCTCACGTGAAGTAAGGTACTTGAAAAGACCGATATACTGGTCGAAATTAGCTCATCGTATTGTATTACAGAAAATGGATCCAGTCAAAACCATCTGATCTTTACTCTTTTCTATATTTATATATATATTGTTGAAAAGCCCTGCCCTGCCCTGCCATTCCCTTCCCTTCCCTCATTAATTGTTATTTTTATGCGCCTTAGGCAGAAGTAATAGCATCAATAATGCCTAATTTTCTGTGTTGTTATTATTTATTTTTTCCCCCATTCAAATCTTTCAGGGTTATATATCAACCTTTAAAAAACCAATACACAGTCAAAATGTTTCTTCTCATTTACTTAAATGCAAGAGGAAAAGGGAAACTATTCTTTTATGTGGTTAATTATTTTCATTTTCATAAACATCACAGCTGAAAAGCTAAAAGTCTCCTTTTTAGCATTCAAAAACGTCTGTTGCTTTCCTTTGCAGCAAACAGTTTTTAGAAATCAACTATACAATTTATTTACAAACAGCTACAGATCAAGACCTCATTGCTTGCTTGGCTTTTCTTGCAATACTCCAGCATCGTCATGCTCCAACAGACACGTCTATTTTCAGCATAGTCTTCCGCAGTAAATCAAGTAAACTTACCTACATATTCCCTTCAAAGAGAAAAAAACACACACACATTATCAAACTTTATTCAAATCAAAGCAATCACTTTTTCATTTCATTCACCTCCGACTTTTATTTGCTAATTTCATGTCCATTATTACCGCCTATCAGCGAACACCTAATATTGAGTACGGGCCCTAGCGTACCATACGGAATAATAACCCCGCTTCGACTAACAACTCTTCCTCACTGTCGTTACTTTTTTTTTTTTTAACCTTTTTTACTCTTTCTTTTTTTGTCTTTTTTTGTATTCATATACAACAAGCTTCTCAAACAAAATTCACAAACAAATCTATTTCACCTTTTATGATATACCCCTGCCGCCCAGCTGAACAACTAAACTTCATCATCGTCACCACACGAAATCAACCAATACAATGCGCTTCCGCTTCCGTAGTAACCACATTTCTCTCTCATTTCCTTATTCAAACTCAAATATGGGACACTTTCACCACCGGCACAAGATCAAATAACGCAACTACACACCTCCACAGAGGCAGACAACATACACTTCAATTATAAAGAATAATATCATAATCGAACAATAATTATTTTCCATTAGAAGAAACACATAAAATGAACGGTGGAACTATATGCTTTCTTGTCGTTGTATTGCTTATTTCCCGGCACTGACCATCGGAAATGTTCTGAACATTTAAACGGCTAGTGGGCAGTACACAATAGCAGTGATACTTACTTGCCGATCATCGGCGCTAACCATCGCCAGTGTTCGGAACTGTCGGCCGTACATGAGAGGAGTGTTACTTACTTGCCGATCATCGGCGCTACATCGGCAGTGTTCTGAACTGTCGGCCATACATAAGAGGAGTGATACTTACTTGCCGATCATCGGCGTTAACCATCGGCAGTGTTCAGAACTGTCGGCAGTACATGACAAGAGTGATACTTACTTGCCGATCATCGGCGCTACATCGGCCGTGTTCAGAACTGTCGGCCGTACATGAGAGAAGTGTTACTTACTTACCGATCATCGGCACTAATCATCGGGATTGTTCGGAACTGTCGGCAGTACATGAGAGGAATGGTACTTACTTGCCGATCATCGGCGCTACATGGCCGTGTTCGAAACAGTCGGCCGTACATGAGAGGAGTGGTACTTACTTGCCGATCAACGGCGCTAATCATGGTCTGTGTTCCGAACTGTCGGCAGTACATGACAAGAGTGATACTTACTTGCCGATCATCGGCGCTAACCATCGGCCTTGTTCGGAACTGTCGGCAGTACAATAGAGGAGTGGTACTTACTTGCCGAACATTGGCGCTACATTGGCAGTGTTCCAAACCATCGGCAGTACATGACAGGAGAGATACTTACTTGCCGATCATCGGCGCTAATCATCGGCAGTGTTCAGAACTGTCAGCCGTACATGAGAGGAGTGGTACTTAATTGCCGATCATCGGCGCTACATCGGCAGTGTTCGGAACTGTCGGCCGTACATGAGAGGAGTGGTACTTAATTGCCGATCATCGGCGCTAACCATCGGCAGTGTTCCGAACTGTCGGCAGTACATAAGAGGAGTGGTACTTAATTGCCGATCATCGGCGCTACATTGGCCGTGTTCCGAACTGTCTGCAGTACATGAGAGGAGTGATACTTACTTGCCGATCATCGGCACTAATCATCGGCAGTGTTCGGAACTGTCGGCAGTACATGAGAGGAGTGGTACTTACTTGCCGATCATCGGCGCTACATCGGCCGTGTTCGGAACTGTCAGGCGTACATGAGAGGAGTGATACTTACTTGCCGTACATGAAAGGAGTGATATTTACTTGCCGATCATCGTCGCTACCCATCGGCAGTGTTCAGAACTGTCAGCCGTACATGAGAGGAGTGGTACTTAATTGCCGATCATCGGCGCTACATCGGCAGTGTTCGGAACTGTCGGCCGTACATGAGAGGAGTGGTACTTAATTGCCGATCATCGGCGCTAACCATCGCCAGTGTTCAGAACTGTCAGCCGTACATGAGAGGAGTGGTACTTAATTGCCGATCATCGGCGCTACATCGGCAGTGTTCGGAACTGTCGGCCGTACATGAGAGGAGTGGTTCTTAATTGCCGATCATCGGCGCTAACCATCGGCAGTGTTCCGAACTGTCGGCAGTACATAAGAGGAGTGGTACTTAATTGCCGATCATCGGCGCTACATTGGCCGTGTTCCGAACTGTCTGCAGTACATGAGAGGAGTGATACTTACTTGCCGATCATCGGCACTAATCATCGGCAGTGTTCGGAACTGTCGGCAGTACATGAGAGGAGTGGTACTTACTTGCCGATCATCGGCGCTACATCGGCCGTGTTCGGAACTGTCAGGCGTACATGAGAGGAGTGATACTTACTTGCCGTACATGAAAGGAGTGATATTTACTTGCCGATCATCGGCGCTACCCATCGGCAGTGTTCAGAACTGTCGGCCGTACATGAGAGGAGTGGTACTTACTTGCCGATCATCGCAATACATCAGCAGTGTTCGGAACTGTCGGCCGAACATAAGAGGAGTGATACTTACTTGCCGATCATCGACGCTACATCGGCCATGTTCGGAACTGTCGGCCGTACATGAGAGAAGTGTTACTTACTTGCCGATCATCGGCGCTAATCATCGGCAGTGTTCGGAACTGTCGGCCTTACATGTGAGGAGTGTTACTTACTTGCCGATCATCGGCGCTAATCATGGTCTGTGTACCGAACTGTCGGCAGTACATGAGAAGAGTTATACTTACTTGCCATACATGAGAGGAGTGATACTTACTTGCCGATCATCGGCGGTACATCGGCCGTGTTCGGAACTGTCGGCAGTACATGAAAGGAGTGGTACTTACTTGCCGATCATCGGCGGTACATCGGCCGTGTTCGGAACTGTCGGCAGTACATGAGAGGAGTGGTACTTAATTGCCGATCATCGGCGCTAACCATAGGCAGTGTTCCGAACTGTCAGCAGTACATAAGAGGAGTGGTACTTAATTGCCGAACATTGGCGCTACATCGGCCATGTTCAGAACTGTCGGCAGTACATGAGAGGAGTGTTACTTACTTGCCGATCAACGGCGCTAATCATGGTCTGTGTACCGAACTGTCGGCCGTACATGACAAGAGTGATACTTACTTGCCGATCATCGGCGCTAACCATCGGCCGTGTTCAGAACTGTCGGCAGTACATGACAAGAGTGATACTTACTTGCCGATCATCGGCGCTAACCATCGGCCGTGTTCGGAACTGTCGGCAGTACATGAGAGGAGTGATACTTACTTGCCGAACATTGGCGCTACATCGGCCGTGTTCAGAACTGTCGGCAGTATATAAGAGGAGTGGTACTTAATTGCCGAACATTGGCGCTACATCGGCCATGTTCAGAACTGTCGGCAGTACATGAGAGGAGTGTTACTTACTTGCCGATCAACGGCGCTAATCATGGTCTGTGTACCGAACTGTCGGCCGTACATGACAAGAGTGATACTTACTTGCCGATCATCGGCGCTAACCATCGGCCGTGTTCAGAACTGTCGGCAGTACATGACAAGAGTGATACTTACTTGCCGATCATCGGCGCTAACCATCGGCCGTGTTCAGAACTGTCGGCAGTACATGACAAGAGTGATACTTACTTGCCGATCATCGGCGCTAACCATCGGCCGTGTTCCAAACCGTCGGCAGTACATGAGAGGAGAGATACTTACTTGCCGATCATCGGCGCTAATCATCGGCAGTGTTCCGAACCTTTTGAAGTGTCAGCCGTGCATGAGAGAAGTGTTATTTACTTGCGCGATTGTCGGCGCTAATCATCGGCAGTGTTCCAAACCGTCGCCAGTAAATGAGAGAAGTGTTACTTACTTGCGCGATTGTCAGCGCTAACCATTGGCAGTGTTCCGAACCTTTTGAAGTGTCGGTCGTACATGAGGGAAGTGTTACTTACTTGCGCCATTGTCAGCGCTAACTATCGGCAGTGTTCAGAACTGTCGGCAGTTCAAGAGAACAGTTCTTCTTACTTGCCGATCTTCAGCTCTAACCATCAGAAGTGTTCGGAACTGTCCGCAGTTCATGATAGGAGTGATACTTACTGGCACGCGCTAAACATCGGCAGTGCTCTGAACTTTAGGCACTACAGGAGAAGAGTGTTATTTACTTGAGTGATTGTCGGCAGTTTTCGGAACTGTCGGCAGTGCATAATAGAAGTGCAATACTTACTTGCCGATTGTCAGCGATGAATGCCGTCAGTTCTGTACCTTAAAAACGTTACACACTCGGAAGTGCTACTTACTGCGATTGTCATCGGCAGTGAAATTAAATTATTGGAAAAGAGAAGAAAACAATATTTTGTGGATAGCAACTTCTTTATTGTGTAGATACATGACGTTTCGGTGTATATGCTCACACTAGGCATTGGGCTGAAATATGGCAAGTTGATTTTAATCCCGCTAAGACTGAAGCAATTTTATTCTCACGTAGGCGTAATGAAACACCAATTCCTAGACTTACAATGCAAGGAGTAGATATTAATGAAGTTGACATTCACAAGCACTTAGGAGTAACATTGCAATCCAATCGTAGATGAAACTCTCACATTGCTGAACTAATAAAAAAAGGTAAGCCCGTTAGTTAATTGCATCCCTCGCAGTCTTAAAGGGGCAGTAGCACGTTTTTTCGCTGAAAAATGTCGATGAAATGTATTTGGAAAATAGTGTCACCAATAGTAAAACACCCTTCTCTCTTTCAGAAAATCAAGTTTAAAATGAGTGTACATGTTCCGGAGAGCCATGAGAATCGTTTTTGTCATTAAAAATAATAAAATGTGTTCACAATAAAATGGCCGCCATGCAATTTTTGCTTTATACGCAACATCGTTATTACCACTACGGATAATTGGTTTGTGTGATACGATGTTTTACTCTCTGAAGTAAATCTAAATTACATAAACTATCATTATAAATGGGAAATTTGAAAAAATAAAATTTGCAAAAAACGTGCTACAGCCCCTTTAAGTATAGATTGTCAAGAAAGTCACTAAATCAAATATATAAGTCATACATTCTACTACCGTAATATTTGACTACTGCTCACACATATAGGATAATTGCACAAGAGAACAGGAACAACTTATTGAAAATTGACTTTTAGATGTCTCTTACGGACGATTTGCGGAGCAGTTAGAGGAACAAGTCATAATTTAATATATAAAGAAACTAATTCAATGCCCCTAGCTGGCCGTAGACAAAATCACAAATTATCATTATTATACAAAATGATGAAAAATATGGCACCAGGTTATTTATCTCATCTTTTACCTGAAAGAGTATCACAGTTGAGTGAATATAGACTCAGAAACAGTAACAACATACTCACCTTCCGATGTCGTAGTGATTTATATAACAATTCATTTTTACCTGATACAATAAGACAATGGAATATAATTACCTAATAATATCTCGGAAGCTGAAACTAAAGACAATTTCAAAAGCCTACTGAAATCGACCAGACCATGTAATATGATCATATTTGACCTGACATTTGGTACACGGTTTTGCCAAATTGCTCATGCACGCCTCAGACTTGGGTGCAGTGATTTGAATGCACACATGTTTGAACGACATATATCCCTAGATCCAGCCTGCTCCTGTGGTCACCCCTATGAAGACACGTTACATTATTTCTGTACCTGTCGAAACTATGCTGCAATAATAAATTAAATGTATTTTTACCAGTACGGCTACACTTTAAACACAGTATTGAATGGAATTTCCAATAAAAGCAACGCAATAAATTCTTTGATACTTAAATCTATCCATACTTTCATTACAAAATCGTATAGGTTTGATAACTGATTGACTGTTATATACGCAGGTGATGCTTGCTCTCCTTTCACCGTGCTGTTGATTATTAATGTTTGTTGTATATATGTATAAATGTAATGGAGCGGTATAAACATAAGCCTCTGTGGCTTGTTTACCAATCCATATTCAATTTATTGAATAAAAATATGTTTACACTACTTGTAGCAGGTAGCAGATAAGCTGAGCCTGTAGCAAAGCAAGTATATTTTTCATACGCCTGTTCTTGGACACAGACAGGGTATACTATAAATAGATTTACACGTGCACCTGTAGTTAGCAAGATGATTGGAACTCAACTAAGTTATAAGAAAAAAACGTCTTTGTCGTTCAGCTGCACATTCAAATACACAACACAATGTAGGGTAAAATGAAAATAACGTTTGCTAAATAAGGATGATCTTAAAAGTTCCCATCAGAGACCAATTAAAGGTTCATCCATTGTGTTGTGTTGGGTCACATGTTCCAAACTTTATAAATGGTGTTTCTTTATCGAGAAGTACCGACTGATACCGATATATTGACGGTATAAAGGTTAAAGTGGTGATTTCTGATCGAAAACCGGACAATGCATCGCGCACCAATGAGTCAAACATAATTTTGAAATCTTATTTATAACAGACAAAATGACAAATTTGGCTTTATAATGCTTAATAGGTCATATGACTACTGTGGATGTAAATGGGATGTACAGTTTCGGTTTCTACACATGCATTTTAATTGGAAACTAGTAATCATGATATATTTAGCGATTGGGATAAATATGCAAGCTGAGTGAATTTATATCATCTGTAAACAACACATATTGTGAGTTGTAACGTATTAAAGCCAAATAAAACGTTATGAAACACAATGGATGTACCTTTAACCATAGATCTGAGACAGAAAGTTACTTGTTAATAGAGGTGTCAAAATATTCCAACTTCGTTGTTAATTATAGTTAGCATTAACCATACAGAAATAACTCAAGTACGTCGAGTTCTTCATTTTAGTGTATAGCTTGACTTGTGACAGAAGGGTACAGTACCAGTACCCATGCAACATGTATTGCTTAAAAGTGACATTTACAAGTCCGTGACAGAATCGTATAGGCCTATACCTGATTGATTTTGTCTTCTTCCCCTCAATAACTGCTAGAACTGATATCGCATGTACTTTGGCAGTTGGCGCTAAATTGTAGATATGTTAAACAGGCCCCTAAAACTTATTTTCGACTCTATTTGTACAGGTCATTAAGCCACACTGCTCAGATTATTAATTGAACATTGTTTAACATTGTGGCAAAAAATAGGGTTGGTATAGGTAAAGAATATAAATAAACAACAAAATCAGTTCTAAATTGTTCAACCATCAGGTCTCTTATAGAAAAATAAAATTATCGAATAAATCAAGATGATTTATTCATAATTCACACGCTATTGTGTGTGTGTGTATATATATATATATATATATATATATATATATAAGGTAAGGTAAGTAAGGTAAGATGAGTTGCTTCTCACGTGAAGTAAGGTACTTGAAAAGACCGATATACTGGTCGAAATTAGCTCATCGTATTGTATTACAGAAAATGGATCCAGTCAAAACCATCTGATCTTTACTCTTTTCTATATTTATATATATATTGTTGAAAAGCCCTGCCCTGCCCTGCCATTCCCTTCCCTTCCCTCATTAATTGTTATTTTTATGCGCCTTAGGCAGAAGTAATAGCATCAATAATGCCTAATTTTCTGTGTTGTTATTATTTATTTTTTCCCCCATTCAAATCTTTCAGGGTTATATATCAACCTTTAAAAAACCAATACACAGTCAAAATGTTTCTTCTCATTTACTTAAATGCAAGAGGAAAAGGGAAACTATTCTTTTATGTGGTTAATTATTTTCATTTTCATAAACATCACAGCTGAAAAGCTAAAAGTCTCCTTTTTAGCATTCAAAAACGTCTGTTGCTTTCCTTTGCAGCAAACAGTTTTTAGAAATCAACTATACAATTTATTTACAAACAGCTACAGATCAAGACCTCATTGCTTGCTTGGCTTTTCTTGCAATACTCCAGCATCGTCATGCTCCAACAGACACGTCTATTTTCAGCATAGTCTTCCGCAGTAAATCAAGTAAACTTACCTACATATTCCCTTCAAAGAGAAAAAAACACACACACACATTATCAAACTTTATTCAAATCAAAGCATTCACTTTTTCATTTCATTCACCTCCGACTTTTATTTGCTAATTTCATGTCCATTATTACCGCCTATCAGCGAACACCTAATATTGAGTACGGGCCCTAGCGTACCATACGGAATAATAACCCCGCTTCGACTAACAACTCTTCCTCACTGTCGTTACTTTTTTTTTTTTAACCTTTTTTACTCTTTCTTTTTTTGTCTTTTTTTGTATTCATATACAACAAGCTTCTCAAACAAAATTCACAAACAAATCTATTTCACCTTTTATGATATACCCCTGCCGCCCAGCTGAACAACTAAACTTCATCATCGTCACCACACGAAATCAACCAATACAATGCGCTTCCGCTTCCGTAGTAACCACATTTCTCTCTCATTTCCTTATTCAAACTCAAATATGGGACACTTTCACCACCGGCACAAGATCAAATAACGCAACTACACACCTCAACAGAGGCAGACAACATACACTTCAATTATAAAGAATAATATCATAATCGAACAATAATTATTTTCCATTAGAAGAAACACATAAAATGAACGGTGGAACTATATGCTTTCTTGTCGTTGTATTGCTTATTTCCCGGCACTGACCATCGGAAATGTTCTGAACATTTAAACGGCTAGTGGGCAGTACACAATAGCAGTGATACTTACTTGCCGATCATTGGCGCTAACCATCGCCAGTGTTCGGAACTGTCGGCCGTACATGAGAGGAGTGTTACTTACTTGCCGATCATCGGCGCTACATCGGCAGTGTTCTGAACTGTCGGCCATACATAAGAGGAGTGATACTTACTTGCCGATCATCGGCGTTAACCATCGGCAGTGTTCAGAACTGTCGGCAGTACATGACAAGAGTGATACTTACTTGCCGATCATCGGCGCTACATCGGCCGTGTTCAGAACTGTCGGCCGTACATGAGAGAAGTGTTACTTACTTACCGATCATCGGCACTAATCATCGGGATTGTTCGGAACTGTCGGCAGTACATGAGAGGAATGGTACTTACTTGCCGATCATCGGCGCTACATGGCCGTGTTCGAAACAGTCGGCCGTACATGAGAGGAGTGGTACTTACTTGCCGATCAACGGCGCTAATCATGGTCTGTGTTCCGAACTGTCGGCAGTACATGACAAGAGTGATACTTACTTGCCGATCATCGGCGCTAACCATCGGCCTTGTTCGGAACTGTCGGCAGTACAATAGAGGAGTGGTACTTACTTGCCGAACATTGGCGCTACATTGGCAGTGTTCCAAACCATCGGCAGTACATGACAGGAGAGATACTTACTTGCCGATCATCGGCGCTAATCATCGGCAGTGTTCCGAACTGTCGGCAGTACATGAGAGGAGTTGTACTTAATTGCCGTTCATCGGCGCTAACCATCGCCAGTGTTCAGAACTGTCAGCCGTACATGAGAGGAGTGGTACTTAATTGCCGATCATCGGCGCTACATCGGCAGTGTTCGGAACTGTCGGCCGTACATGAGAGGAGTGGTACTTAATTGCCGATCATCGGCGCTAACCATCGGCAGTGTTCCGAACTGTCGGCAGTACATAAGAGGAGTGGTACTTAATTGCCGATCATCGGCGCTACATTGGCCGTGTTCCGAACTGTCTGCAGTACATGAGAGGAGTGATACTTACTTGCCGATCATCGGCACTAATCATCGGCAGTGTTCGGAACTGTCGGCAGTACATGAGAGGAGTGGTACTTACTTGCCGATCATCGGCGCTACATCGGCCGTGTTCGGAGCTGTCAGGCGTACATGAGAGGAGTGATACTTACTTGCCGTACATGAAAGGAGTGATATTTACTTGCCGATCATCGGCGCTACCCATCGGCAGTGTTCAGAACTGTCGGCCGTACATGAGAGGAGTGGTACTTACTTGCCGATCATCGCAATACATCAGCAGTGTTCGGAACTGTCGGCCGAACATAAGAGGAGTGATACTTACTTGCCGATCATCGACGCTACATCGGCCATGTTCGGAACTGTCGGCCGTACATGAGAGAAGTGTTACTTACTTGCCGATCATCGGCGCTAATCATCGTCAGTGTTCGGAACTGTCGGCCTTACATGTGAGGAGTGTTACTTACTTGCCGATCATCGGCGCTAATCATGGTCTGTGTACCGAACTGTCGGCAGTACATGAGAAGAGTTATACTTACTTGCCGTACATGAGAGGAGTGATACTTACTTGCCGATCATCGGCGGTACATCGGCCGTGTTCGGAACTGTCGGCAGTACATGAAAGGAGTGGTACTTACTTGCCGATCATCGGCGGTACATCGGCCGTGTTCGGAACTGTCGGCAGTACATGAGAGGAGTGGTACTTAATTGCCGATCATCGGCGCTAACCATAGGCAGTGTTCCGAACTGTCGGCAGTACATAAGAGGAGTGGTACTTAATTGCCGAACATTGGCGCTACATCGGCCATGTTCAGAACTGTCGGCAGTACATGAGAGGAGTGTTACTTACTTGCCGATCAACGGCGCTAATCATGGTCTGTGTACCGAACTGTCGGCCGTACATGACAAGAGTGATACTTACTTGCCGATCATCGGCGCTAACCATCGGCCGTGTTCAGAACTGTCGGCAGTACATGACAAGAGTGATACTTACTTGCCGATCATCGGCGCTAACCATCGGCCGTGTTCGGAACTGTCGGCAGTACATGAGAGGAGTGATACTTACTTGCCGAACATTGGCGCTACATCGGCCGTGTTCAGAACTGTCGGCAGTATATAAGAGGAGTGGTACTTAATTGCCGAACATTGGCGCTACATGGGCCATGTTCAGAACTGTCGGCAGTACATGAGAGGAGTGTTACTTACTTGCCGATCAACGGCGCTAATCATGGTCTGTGTACCGAACTGTCGGCCGTACATGACAAGAGTGATACTTACTTGCCGATCATCGGCGCTAACCATCGGCCGTGTTCAGAACTGTCGGCAGTACATGACAAGAGTGATACTTACTTGCCGATCATCGGCGCTAACCATCGGCCGTGTTCAGAACTGTCGGCAGTACATGACAAGAGTGATACTTACTTGCCGATCATCGGCGCTAACCATCGGCCGTGTTCCAAACCGTCGGCAGTACATGAGAGGAGAGATACTTACTTGCCGATCATCGGCGCTAATCATCGGCAGTGTTCCGAACCTTTTGAAGTGTCAGCCGTGCATGAGAGAAGTGTTATTTACTTGCGCGATTGTCGGCGCTAATCATCGGCAGTGTTCCAAACCGTCGCCAGTAAATGAGAGAAGTGTTACTTACTTGCGCGATTGTCAGCGCTAACCATTGGCAGTGTTCCGAACCTTTTGAAGTGTCGGTCGTACATGAGGGAAGTGTTACTTACTTGCGCCATTGTCAGCGCTAACTATCGGCAGTGTTCAGAACTGTCGGCGGTTCAAGAGAACAGTTCTTCTTACTTGCCGATCTTCAGCTCTAACCATCAGAAGTGTTCGGAACTGTCCGCAGTTCATGATAGGAGTGATACTTACTGGCACGCGCTAAACATCAGCAGTGCTCTGAACTTTAGGCACTACAGGAGAAGAGTGTTATTTACTTGAGTGATTGTCGGCAGTTTTCGGAACTGTCGGCAGTGCATAATAGAAGTGCAATACTTACTTGCCGATTGTCAGCGATGAATGCCGTCAGTTCTGTACCTTAAAAACGTTACACACTCGGAAGTGCTACTTACTGCGATTGTCATCGGCAGTGAAATTAAATTATTGGAAAAGAGAAGAAAACAATATTTTGTGGATAGCAACTTCTTTATTGTGTAGATACATGACGTTTCGGTGTATATGCTCACACTAGGCATTGGGCTGAAATATGGCAAGTTGATTTTAATCCCGCTAAGACTGAAGCAATTTTATTCTCACGTAGGCGTAATGAAACACCAATTCCTAGACTTACAATGCAAGGAGTAGATATTAATGAAGTTGACATTCACAAGCACTTAGGAGTAACATTGCAATCCAATCGTAGATGAAACTCTCACATTGCTGAACTAATAAAAAAGGTAAGCCCGTTAGTTAATTGCATCCCTCGCAGTCTTAAAGGGGCAGTAGCACGTTTTTTCGCTGAAAAATGTCGATGAAATGTATTTGGAAAATAGTGTCACCAATAGTAAAACACCCTTCTCTCTTTCAGAAAATCAAGTTTAAAATGAGTGTACATGTTCCGGAGAGCCATGAGAATCGTTTTTGTCATTAAAAATAATAAAATGTGTTCACAATAAAATGGCCGCCATGCAATTTTTGCTTTATACGCAACATCGTTATTACCACTACGGATAATTGGTTTGTGTGATACGATGTTTTACTCTCTGAAGTAAATCTAAATTACATAAACTATCATTATAAATGGGAAATTTGAAAAAATAAAATTTGCAAAAAACGTGCTACAGCCCCTTTAAGTATAGATTGTCAAGAAAGTCACTAAATCAAATATATAAGTCATACATTCTACTACCGTAATATTTGACTACTGCTCACACATATAGGATAATTGCACAAGAGAACAGGAACAACTTATTGAAAATTGACTTTTAGATGTCTCTTACGGACGATTTGCGGAGCAGTTAGAGGAACAAGTCATAATTTAATATATAAAGAAACTAATTCAATGCCCCTAGCTGGCCGTAGACAAAATCACAAATTATCATTATTATACAAAATGATGAAAAATATGGCACCAGGTTATTTATCTCATCTTTTACCTGAAAGAGTATCACAGTTGAGTGAATATAGACTCAGAAACAGTAACAACATACTCACCTTCCGATGTCGTAGTGATTTATATAACAATTCATTTTTACCTGATACAATAAGACAATGGAATATAATTACCTAATAATATCTCGGAAGCTGAAACTAAAGACAATTTCAAAAGCCTACTGAAATCGACCAGACCATGTGATATGATCATATTTGACCTGACATTTGGTACACGGTTTTGCCAAATTGCTCATGCACGCCTCAGACTTGGGTGCAGTGATTTGAATGCACACATGTTTGAACGACATATATCCCTAGATCCAGCCTGCTCCTGTGGTCACCCCTATGAAGACACGTTACATTATTTCTGTACCTGTCGAAACTATGCTGCAATAATAAATTAAATGTATTTTTACCAGTACGGCTACACTTTAAACACAGTATTGAATGGAATTTCCAATAAAAGCAACGCAATAAATTCTTTGATACTTAAATCTATCCATACTTTCATTACAAAATCGTATAGGTTTGATAACTGATTGACTGTTATATACGCAGGTGATGCTTGCTCTCCTTTCACCGTGCTGTTGATTATTAATGTTTGTTGTATATATGTATAAATGTAATGGAGCGGTATAAACATAAGCCTCTGTGGCTTGTTTACCAATCCATATTCAATTTATTGAATAAAAATATGTTTACACTACTTGTAGCAGGTAGCAGATAAGCTGAGCCTGTAGCAAAGCAAGTATATTTTTCATACGCCTGTTCTTGGACACAGACAGGGTATACTATAAATAGATTTACACGTGCACCTGTAGTTAGCAAGATGATTGGAACTCAACTAAGTTATAAGAAAAAAACGTCTTTGTCGTTCAGCTGCACATTCAAATACACAACACAATGTAGGGTAAAATGAAAATAACGTTTGCTAAATAAGGATGATCTTAAAAGTTCCCATCAGAGACCAATTAAAGGTTCATCCATTGTGTTGTGTTGGGTCACATGTTCCAAACTTTATAAATGGTGTTTCTTTATCGAGAAGTACCGACTGATACCGATATATTGACGGTATAAAGGTTAAAGTGGTGATTTCTGATCGAAAACCGGACAATGCATCGCGCACCAATGAGTCAAACATAATTTTGAAATCTTATTTATAACAGACAAAATGACAAATTTGGCTTTATAATGCTTAATAGGTCATATGACTACTGTGGATGTAAATGGGATGTACAGTTTCGGTTTCTACACATGCATTTTAATTGGAAACTAGTAATCATGATATATTTAGCGATTGGGATAAATATGCAAGCTGAGTGAATTTATATCATCTGTAAACAACACATATTGTGAGTTGTAACGTATTAAAGCCAAATAAAACGTTATGAAACACAATGGATGTACCTTTAACCATAGATCTGAGACAGAAAGTTACTTGTTAATAGAGGTGTCAAAATATTCCAACTTCGTTGTTAATTATAGTTAGCATTAGCCATACAGAAATAACTCAAGTACGTCGAGTTCTTCATTTTAGTGTATAGCTTGACTTGTGACAGAAGGGTACAGTACCAGTACCCATGCAACATGTATTGCTTAAAAGTGACATTTACAAGTCCGTGACAGAATCGTATAGGCCTATACCTGATTGATTTTGTCTTCTTCCCCTCAATAACTGCTAGAACTGATATCGCATGTACTTTGGCAGTTGGCGCTAAATTGTAGATATGTTAAACAGGCCCCTAAAACTTATTTTCGACTCTATTTGTACAGGTCATTAAGCCACACTGCTCAGATTATTAATTGAACATTGTTTAACATTGTGGCAAAAAATAGGGTTGGTATAGGTAAAGAATATAAATAAACAACAAAATCAGTTCTTAATTGTTCAACCATCAGGTCTCTTATAGAAAAATAAAATTATCGAATAAATCAAGATGATTTATTCATAATTCACACGCTATTGTGTGTGTGTGTATATATATATATATATATATATATATATATATAAGGTAAGGTAAGTAAGGTAAGATGAGTTGCTTCTCACGTGAAGTAAGGTACTTGAAAAGACCGATATACTGGTCGAAATTAGCTCATCGTATTGTATTACAGAAAATGGATCCAGTCAAAACCATCTGATCTTTACTCTTTTCTATATTTATATATATATTGTTGAAAAGCCCTGCCCTGCCCTGCCATTCCCTTCCCTTCCCTCATTAATTGTTATTTTTATGCGCCTTAGGCAGAAGTAATAGCATCAATAATGCCTAATTTTCTGTGTTGTTATTATTTATTTTTTCCCCCATTCAAATCTTTCAGGGTTATATATCAACCTTTAAAAAACCAATACACAGTCAAAATGTTTCTTCTCATTTACTTAAATGCAAGAGGAAAAGGGAAACTATTCTTTTATGTGGTTAATTATTTTCATTTTCATAAACATCACAGCTGAAAAGCTAAAAGTCTCCTTTTTAGCATTCAAAAACGTCTGTTGCTTTCCTTTGCAGCAAACAGTTTTTAGAAATCAACTATACAATTTATTTACAAACAGCTACAGATCAAGACCTCATTGCTTGCTTGGCTTTTCTTGCAATACTCCAGCATCGTCATGCTCCAACAGACACGTCTATTTTCAGCATAGTCTTCCGCAGTAAATCAAGTAAACTTACCTACATATTCCCTTCAAAGAGAAAAAAACACACACACACATTATCAAACTTTATTCAAATCAAAGCATTCACTTTTTCATTTCATTCACCTCCGACTTTTATTTGCTAATTTCATGTCCATTATTACCGCCTATCAGCGAACACCTAATATTGAGTACGGGCCCTAGCGTACCATACGGAATAATAACCCCGCTTCGACTAACAACTCTTCCTCACTGTCGTTACTTTTTTTTTTTTTAACCTTTTTTACTCTTTCTTTTTTTGTCTTTTTTTGTATTCATATACAACAAGCTTCTCAAACAAAATTCACAAACAAATCTATTTCACCTTTTATGATATACCCCTGCCGCCCAGCTGAACAACTAAACTTCATCATCGTCACCACACGAAATCAACCAATACAATGCGCTTCCGCTTCCGTAGTAACCACATTTCTCTCTCATTTCCTTATTCAAACTCAAATATGGGACACTTTCACCACCGGCACAAGATCAAATAACGCAACTACACACCTCAACAGAGGCAGACAACATACACTTCAATTATAAAGAATAATATCATAATCGAACAATAATTATTTTCCATTAGAAGAAACACATAAAATGAACGGTGGAACTATATGCTTTCTTGTCGTTGTATTGCTTATTTCCCGGCACTGACCATCGGAAATGTTCTGAACATTTAAACGGCTAGTGGGCAGTACACAATAGCAGTGATACTTACTTGCCGATCATCGGCGCTAACCATCGCCAGTGTTCGGAACTGTCGGCCGTACATGAGAGGAGTGTTACTTACTTGCCGATCATCGGCGCTACATCGGCAGTGTTCTGAACTGTCGGCCATACATAAGAGGAGTGATACTTACTTGCCGATCATCGGCGTTAACCATCGGCAGTGTTCAGAACTGTCGGCAGTACATGACAAGAGTGATACTTACTTGCCGATCATCGGCGCTACATCGGCCGTGTTCAGAACTGTCGGCCGTACATGAGAGAAGTGTTACTTACTTACCGATCATCGGCACTAATCATCGGGATTGTTCGGAACTGTCGGCAGTACATGAGAGGAATGGTACTTACTTGCCGATCATCGGCGCTACATGGCCGTGTTCGAAACAGTCGGCCGTACATGAGAGGAGTGGTACTTACTTGCCGATCAACGGCGCTAATCATGGTCTGTGTTCCGAACTGTCGGCAGTACATGACAAGAGTGATACTTACTTGCCGATCATCGGCGCTAACCATCGGCCTTGTTCGGAACTGTCGGCAGTACAATAGAGGAGTGGTACTTACTTGCCGAACATTGGCGCTACATTGGCAGTGTTCCAAACCATCGGCAGTACATGACAGGAGAGATACTTACTTGCCGATCATCGGCGCTAATCATCGGCAGTGTTCCGAACTGTCGGCAGTACATGAGAGGAGTGGTACTTAATTGCCGATCATCGGCGCTAACCATCGCCAGTGTTCAGAACTGTCAGCCGTACATGAGAGGAGTGGTACTTAATTGCCAATCATCGGCGCTACATCGGCAGTGTTCGGAACTGTCGGCCGTACATGAGAGGAGTGGTACTTAATTGCCGATCATCGGCGCTAACCATCGGCAGTGTTCCGAACTGTCGGCAGTACATAAGAGGAGTGGTACTTAATTGCCGATCATCGGCGCTACATTGGCCGTGTTCCGAACTGTCTGCAGTACATGAGAGGAGTGATACTTACTTGCCGATCATCGGCACTAATCACCGGCAGTGTTCGGAACTGTCGGCAGTACATGAGAGGAGTGGTACTTACTTGCCGATCATCGGCGCTACATCGGCCGTGTTCGGAACTGTCAGGCGTACATGAGAGGAGTGATACTTACTTGCCGTACATGAAAGGAGTGATATATACTTGCCGATCATCGGCGCTACCCATCGGCAGTGTTCAGAACTGTCGGCCGTACATGAGGGGAGTGGTACTTACTTGCCGATCATCGCAATACATCAGCAGTGTTCGGAACTGTCGGCCGAACATAAGAGGAGTGATACTTACTTGCCGATCATCGACGCTACATCGGCCATGTTCGGAACTGTCGGCCGTACATGAGAGAAGTGTTACTTACTTGCCGATCATCGGCGCTAATCATCGGCAGTGTTCGGAACTGTCGGCCTTACATGTGAGGAGTGTTACTTACTTGCCGATCATCGGCGCTAATCATGGTCTGTGTACCGAACTGTCGGCAGTACATGAGAAGAGTTATACTTACTTGCCGTACATGAGAGGAGTGATACTTACTTGCCGATCATCGGCGGTACATCGGCCGTGTTCGGAACTGTCGGCAGTACATGAAAGGAGTGGTACTTACTTGCCGATCATCGGCGGTACATCGGCCGTATTCGGAACTGTCGGCAGTACATGAGAGGAGTGGTACTTAATTGCCGATCATCGGCGCTAACCATAGGCAGTGTTCCGAACTGTCGGCAGTACATAAGAGGAGTGGTACTTAATTGCCGAACATTGGCGCTACATCGGCCATGTTCAGAACTGTCGGCAGTACATGAGAGGAGTGTTACTTACTTGCCGATCAACGGCGCTAATCATGGTCTGTGTACCGAACTGTCGGCCGTACATGACAAGAGTGATACTTACTTGCCGATCATCGGCGCTAACCATCGGCCGTGTTCAGAACTGTCGGCAGTACATGACAAGAGTGATACTTACTTGCCGATCATCGGCGCTAACCATCGGCCGTGTTCGGAACTGTCGGCAGTACATGAGAGGAGTGATACTTACTTGCCGAACATTGGCGCTACATCGGCCGTGTTCAGAACTGTCGGCAGTATATAAGAGGAGTGGTACTTAATTGCCGAACATTGGCGCTACATCGGCCATGTTCAGAACTGTCGGCAGTACATGAGAGGAGTGTTACTTACTTGCCGATCAACGGCGCTAATCATGGTCTGTGTACCGAACTGTCGGCCGTACATGACAAGAGTGATACTTACTTGCCGATCATCGGCGCTAACCATCGGCCGTGTTCAGAACTGTCGGCAGTACATGACAAGAGTGATACTTACTTGCCGATCATCGGCGCTAACCATCGGCCGTGTTCAGAACTGTCGGCAGTACATGACAAGAGTGATACTTACTTGCCGATCATCGGCGCTAACCATCGGCCGTGTTCCAAACCGTCGGCAGTACATTAGAGGAGAGATACTTACTTGCCGATCATCGGCGCTAATCATCGGCAGTGTTCCGAACCTTTTGAAGTGTCAGCCGTGCATGAGAGAAGTGTTATTTACTTGCGCGATTGTCGGCGCTAATCATCGGCAGTGTTCCAAACCGTCGCCAGTAAATGAGAGAAGTGTTACTTACTTGCGCGATTGTCAGCGCTAACCATTGGCAGTGTTCCGAACCTTTTGAAGTGTCGGTCGTACATGAGGGAAGTGTTACTTACTTGCGCCATTGTCAGCGCTAACTATCGGCAGTGTTCAGAACTGTCGGCAGTTCAAGAGAACAGTTCTTCTTACTTGCCGATCTTCAGCTCTAACCATCAGAAGTGTTCGGAACTGTCCGCAGTTCATGATAGGAGTGATACTTACTGGCACGCGCTAAACATCGGCAGTGCTCTGAACTTTAGGCACTACAGGAGAAGAGTGTTATTTACTTGAGTGATTGTCGGCAGTTTTCGGAACTGTCGGCAGTGCATAATAGAAGTGCAATACTTACTTGCCGATTGTCAGCGATGAATGCCGTCAGTTCTGTACCTTAAAAACGTTACACACTTGGAAGTGCTACTTACTGCGATTGTCATCGGCAGTGAAATTAAATTATTGGAAAAGAGAAGAAAACAATATTTTGTGGATAGCAACTTCTTTATTGTGTAGATACATGACGTTTCGGTGTATATGCTCACACTAGGCATTGGGCTGAAATATGGCAAGTTGATTTTAATCCCGCTAAGACTGAAGCAATTTTATTCTCACGTAGGCGTAATGAAACACCAATTCCTAGACTTACAATGCAAGGAGTAGATATTAATGAAGTTGACATTCACAAGCACTTAGGAGTAACATTGCAATCCAATCGTAGATGAAACTCTCACATTGCTGAACTAATAAAAAAGGTAAGCCCGTTAGTTAATTGCATCCCTCGCAGTCTTAAAGGGGCAGTAGCACGTTTTTTCGCTGAAAAATGTCGATGAAATGTATTTGGAAAATAGTGTCACCAATAGTAAAACACCCTTCTCTCTTTCAGAAAATCAAGTTTAAAATGAGTGTACATGTTCCGGAGAGCCATGAGAATCGTTTTTGTCATTAAAAATAATAAAATGTGTTCACAATAAAATGGCCGCCATGCAATTTTTGCTTTATACGCAACATCGTTATTACCACTACGGATAATTGGTTTGTGTGATACGATGTTTTACTCTCTGAAGTAAATCTAAATTACATAAACTATCATTATAAATGGGAAATTTGAAAAAATAAAATTTGCAAAAAACGTGCTACAGCCCCTTTAAGTATAGATTGTCAAGAAAGTCACTAAATCAAATATATAAGTCATACATTCTACTACCGTAATATTTGACTACTGCTCACACATATAGGATAATTGCACAAGAGAACAGGAACAACTTATTGAAAATTGACTTTTAGATGTCTCTTACGGACGATTTGCGGAGCAGTTAGAGGAACAAGTCATAATTTAATATATAAAGAAACTAATTCAATGCCCCTAGCTGGCCGTAGACAAAATCACAAATTATCATTATTATACAAAATGATGAAAAATATGGCACCAGGTTATTTATCTCATCTTTTACCTGAAAGAGTATCACAGTTGAGTGAATATAGACTCAGAAACAGTAACAACATACTCACCTTCCGATGTCGTAGTGATTTATATAACAATTCATTTTTACCTGATACAATAAGACAATGGAATATAATTACCTAATAATATCTCGGAAGCTGAAACTAAAGACAATTTCAAAAGCCTACTGAAATCGACCAGACCATGTGATATGATCATATTTGACCTGACATTTGGTACACGGTTTTGCCAAATTGCTCATGCACGCCTCAGACTTGGGTGCAGTGATTTGAATGCACACATGTTTGAACGACATATATCCCTAGATCCAGCCTGCTCCTGTGGTCACCCCTATGAAGACACGTTACATTATTTCTGTACCTGTCGAAACTATGCTGCAATAATAAATTAAATGTATTTTTACCAGTACGGCTACACTTTAAACACAGTATTGAATGGAATTTCCAATAAAAGCAACGCAATAAATTCTTTGATACTTAAATCTATCCATACTTTCATTACAAAATCGTATAGGTTTGATAACTGATTGACTGTTATATACGCAGGTGATGCTTGCTCTCCTTTCACCGTGCTGTTGATTATTAATGTTTGTTGTATATATGTATAAATGTAATGGAGCGGTATAAACATAAGCCTCTGTGGCTTGTTTACCAATCCATATTCAATTTATTGAATAAAAATATGTTTACACTACTTGTAGCAGGTAGCAGATAAGCTGAGCCTGTAGCAAAGCAAGTATATTTTTCATACGCCTGTTCTTGGACACAGACAGGGTATACTATAAATAGATTTACACGTGCACCTGTAGTTAGCAAGATGATTGGAACTCAACTAAGTTATAAGAAAAAAACGTCTTTGTCGTTCAGCTGCACATTCAAATACACAACACAATGTAGGGTAAAATGAAAATAACGTTTGCTAAATAAGGATGATCTTAAAAGTTCCCATCAGAGACCAATTAAAGGTTCATCCATTGTGTTGTGTTGGGTCACATGTTCCAAACTTTATAAATGGTGTTTCTTTATCGAGAAGTACCGACTGATACCGATATATTGACGGTATAAAGGTTAAAGTGGTGATTTCTGATCGAAAACCGGACAATGCATCGCGCACCAATGAGTCAAACATAATTTTGAAATCTTATTTATAACAGACAAAATGACAAATTTGGCTTTATAATGCTTAATAGGTCATATGACTACTGTGGATGTAAATGGGATGTACAGTTTCGGTTTCTACACATGCATTTTAATTGGAAACTAGTAATCATGATATATTTAGCGATTGGGATAAATATGCAAGCTGAGTGAATTTATATCATCTGTAAACAACACATATTGTGAGTTGTAACGTATTAAAGCCAAATAAAACGTTATGAAACACAATGGATGTACCTTTAACCATAGATCTGAGACAGAAAGTTACTTGTTAATAGAGGTGTCAAAATATTCCAACTTCGTTGTTAATTATAGTTAGCATTAGCCATACAGAAATAACTCAAGTACGTCGAGTTCTTCATTTTAGTGTATAGCTTGACTTGTGACAGAAGGGTACAGTACCAGTACCCATGCAACATGTATTGCTTAAAAGTGACATTTACAAGTCCGTGACAGAATCGTATAGGCCTATACCTGATTGATTTTGTCTTCTTCCCCTCAATAACTGCTAGAACTGATATCGCATGTACTTTGGCAGTTGGCGCTAAATTGTAGATATGTTAAACAGGCCCCTAAAACTTATTTTCGACTCTATTTGTACAGGTCATTAAGCCACACTGCTCAGATTATTAATTGAACATTGTTTAACATTGTGGCAAAAAATAGGGTTGGTATAGGTAAAGAATATAAATAAACAACAAAATCAGTTCTTAATTGTTCAACCATCAGGTCTCTTATAGAAAAATAAAATTATCGAATAAATCAAGATGATTTATTCATAATTCACACGCTATTGTGTGTGTGTGTATATATATATATATATATATATATATATATATATATATATATATAAGGTAAGGTAAGTAAGGTAAGATGAGTTGCTTCTCACGTGAAGTAAGGTACTTGAAAAGACCGATATACTGGTCGAAATTAGCTCATCGTATTGTATTACAGAAAATGGATCCAGTCAAAACCATCTGATCTTTACTCTTTTCTATATTTATATATATATTGTTGAAAAGCCCTGCCCTGCCCTGCCATTCCCTTCCCTTCCCTCATTAATTGTTATTTTTATGCGCCTTAGGCAGAAGTAATAGCATCAATAATGCCTAATTTTCTGTGTTGTTATTATTTATTTTTTCCCCCATTCAAATCTTTCAGGGTTATATATCAACCTTTAAAAAACCAATACACAGTCAAAATGTTTCTTCTCATTTACTTAAATGCAAGAGGAAAAGGGAAACTATTCTTTTATGTGGTTAATTATTTTCATTTTCATAAACATCACAGCTGAAAAGCTAAAAGTCTCCTTTTTAGCATTCAAAAACGTCTGTTGCTTTCCTTTGCAGCAAACAGTTTTTAGAAATCAACTATACAATTTATTTACAAACAGCTACAGATCAAGACCTCATTGCTTGCTTGGCTTTTCTTGCAATACTCCAGCATCGTCATGCTCCAACAGACACGTCTATTTTCAGCATAGTCTTCCGCAGTAAATCAAGTAAACTTACCTACATATTCCCTTCAAAGAGAAAAAAACACACACACACATTATCAAACTTTATTCAAATCAAAGCATTCACTTTTTCATTTCATTCACCTCCGACTTTTATTTGCTAATTTCATGTCCATTATTACCGCCTATCAGCGAACACCTAATATTGAGTACGGGCCCTAGCGTACCATACGGAATAATAACCCCGCTTCGACTAACAACTCTTCCTCACTGTCGTTACTTTTTTTTTTTTTAACCTTTTTTACTCTTTCTTTTTTTGTCTTTTTTTGTATTCATATACAACAAGCTTCTCAAACAAAATTCACAAACAAATCTATTTCACCTTTTATGATATACCCCTGCCGCCCAGCTGAACAACTAAACTTCATCATCGTCACCACACGAAATCAACCAATACAATGCGCTTCCGCTTCCGTAGTAACCACATTTCTCTCTCATTTCCTTATTCAAACTCAAATATGGGACACTTTCACCACCGGCACAAGATCAAATAACGCAACTACACACCTCAACAGAGGCAGACAACATACACTTCAATTATAAAGAATAATATCATAATCGAACAATAATTATTTTCCATTAGAAGAAACACATAAAATGAACGGTGGAACTATATGCTTTCTTGTCGTTGTATTGCTTATTTCCCGGCACTGACCATCGGAAATGTTCTGAACATTTAAACGGCTAGTGGGCAGTACACAATAGCAGTGATACTTACTTGCCGATCATCGGCGCTAACCATCGCCAGTGTTCGGAACTGTCGGCCGTACATGAGAGGAGTGTTACTTACTTGCCGATCATCGGCGCTACATCGGCAGTGTTCTGAACTGTCGGCCATACATAAGAGGAGTGATACTTACTTGCCGATCATCGGCGTTAACCATCGGCAGTGTTCAGAACTGTCGGCAGTACATGACAAGAGTGATACTTACTTGCCGATCATCGGCGCTACATCGGCCGTGTTCAGAACTGTCGGCCGTACATGAGAGAAGTGTTACTTACTTACCGATCATCGGCACTAATCATCGGGATTGTTCGGAACTGTCGGCAGTACATGAGAGGAATGGTACTTACTTGCCGATCATCGGCGCTACATGGCCGTGTTCGAAACAGTCGGCCGTACATGAGAGGAGTGGTACTTACTTGCCGATCAACGGCGCTAATCATGGTCTGTGTTCCGAACTGTCGGCAGTACATGACAAGAGTGATACTTACTTGCCGATCATCGGCGCTAACCATCGGCCTTGTTCGGAACTGTCGGCAGTACAATAGAGGAGTGGTACTTACTTGCCGAACATTGGCGCTACATTGGCAGTGTTCCAAACCATCGGCAGTACATGACAGGAGAGATACTTACTTGCCGATCATCGGCGCTAATCATCGGCAGTGTTCCGAACTGTCGGCAGTACATGAGAGGAGTGGTACTTAATTGCCGATCATCGGCGCTAACCATCGCCAGTGTTCAGAACTGTCAGCCGTACATGAGAGGAGTGGTACTTAATTGCCGATCATCGGCGCTACATCGGCAGTGTTCGGAACTGTCGGCCGTACATGAGAGGA
The DNA here is from genome assembly GCA_936450465.1 of Gibbula magus. Lineage (NCBI taxonomy): Eukaryota > Metazoa > Mollusca > Gastropoda > Trochida > Trochidae > Gibbula > Gibbula magus. Next base: position 64,253,463 of record OW388302.1, read on the forward strand.
GTGGTACTTAATTGCCGATCATCGGCGCTAACCATCGGCAGTGTTCCGAACTGTCGGCAGTACATAAGAGGAGTGGTACTTAATTGCCGATCATCGGCGCTACATTGGCCGTGTTCCGAACTGTCTGCAGTACATGAGAGGAGTGATACTTACTTGCCGATCATCGGCACTAATCATCGGCAGTGTTCGGAACTGTCGGCAGTACATGAGAGGAGTGGTACTTACTTGCCGATCATCGGCGCTACATCGGCCGTGTTCGGAACTGTCAGGCGTACATGAGAGGAGTGATACTTACTTGCCGTACATGAAAGGAGTGATATTTACTTGCCGATCATCGGCGCTACCCATCGGCAGTGTTCAGAACTGTCGGCCGTACATGAGAGGAGTGGTACTTACTTGCCGATCATCGCAATACATCAGCAGTGTTCGGAACTGTCGGCCGAACATAAGAGGAGTGATACTTACTTGCCGATCAACGGCGCTAATCATGGTCTGTGTACCGAACTGTCGGCCGTACATGACAAGAGTGATACTTACTTGCCGATCATCGGCGCTAACCATTGGCCGTGTTCAGAACTGTCGGCAGTACATGACAAGAGTGATACTTACTTGCCGATCATCGGCGCTAACCATCGGCCGTGTTCGGAACTGTCGGCAGTACATGAGAGGAGTGATACTTACTTGCCGAACATTGGCGCTACATCGGCCGTGTTCAGAACTGTCGGCAGTATATAAGAGGAGTGGTACTTAATTGCCGAACATTGGCGCTACATCGGCCATGTTCAGAACTGTCGGCAGTACATGAGAGGAGTGTTACTTACTTGCCGATCAACGGCGCTAATCATGGTCTGTGTACCGAACTGTCGGCCGTACATGACAAGAGTGATACTTACTTGCCGATCATCGGCGCTAACCATCGGCCGTGTTCAGAACTGTCGGCAGTACATGACAAGAGTGATACTTACTTGCCGATCATCGGCGCTAACCATCGGCCGTGTTCAGAACTGTCGGCAGTACATGACAAGAGTGATACTTACTTGCCGATCATCGGCGCTAACCATCGGCCGTGTTCCAAACCGTCGGCAGTACATGAGAGGAGAGATACTTACTTGCCGATCATCGGCGCTAATCATCGGCAGTGTTCCGAACCTTTTGAAGTGTCAGCCGTGCATGAGAGAAGTGTTATTTACTTGCGCGATTGTCGGCGCTAATCATCGGCAGTGTTCCAAACCGTCGCCAGTAAATGAGAGAAGTGTTACTTACTTGCGCGATTGTCAGCGCTAACCATTGGCAGTGTTCCGAACCTTTTGAAGTGTCGGTCGTACATGAGGGAAGTGTTACTTACTTGCGCCATTGTCAGCGCTAACTATCGGCAGTGTTCAGAACTGTCGGCAGTTCAAGAGAACAGTTCTTCTTACTTGCCGATCTTCAGCTCTAACCATCAGAAGTGTTCGGAACTGTCCGCAGTTCATGATAGGAGTGATACTTACTGGCACGCGCTAAACATCGGCAGTGCTCTGAACTTTAGGCACTACAGGAGAAGAGTGTTATTTACTTGAGTGATTGTCGGCAGTTTTCGGAACTGTCGGCAGTGCATAATAGAAGTGCAATACTTACTTGCCGATTGTCAGCGATGAATGCCGTCAGTTCTGTACCTTAAAAACGTTACACACTCGGAAGTGCTACTTACTGCGATTGTCATCGGCAGTGAAATTAAATTATTGGAAAAGAGAAGAAAACAATATTTTGTGGATAGCAATTTCTTTATTGTGTAGATACATGACGTTTCGGTGTATATGCTCACACTAGGCATTGGGCTGAAATATGGCAAGTTGATTTTAATCCCGCTAAGACTGAAGCAATTTTATTCTCACGTAGGCGTAATGAAACACCAATTCCTAGACTTACAATGCAAGGAGTAGATATTAATGAAGTTGACATTCACAAGCACTTAGGAGTAACATTGCAATCCAATCGTAGATGAAACTCTCACATTGCTGAACTAATAAAAAAGGTAAGCCCGTTAGTTAATTGCATCCCTCGCAGTCTTAAAGGGGCAGTAGCACGTTTTTTCGCTGAAAAATGTCGATGAAATGTATTTGGAAAATAGTGTCACCAATAGTAAAACACCCTTCTCTCTTTCAGAAAATCAAGTTTAAAATGAGTGTACATGTTCCGGAGAGCCATGAGAATCGTTTTTGTCATTAAAAATAATAAAATGTGTTCACAATAAAATGGCCGCCATGCAATTTTTGCTTTATACGCAACATCGTTATTACCACTACGGATAATTGGTTTGTGTGATACGATGTTTTACTCTCTGAAGTAAATCTAAATTACATAAACTATCATTATAAATGGGAAATTTGAAAAAATAAAATTTGCAAAAAACGTGCTACAGCCCCTTTAAGTATAGATTGTCAAGAAAGTCACTAAATCAAATATATAAGTCATACATTCTACTACCGTAATATTTGACTACTGCTCACACATATAGGATAATTGCACAAGAGAACAGGAACAACTTATTGAAAATTGACTTTTAGATGTCTCTTACGGACGATTTGCGGAGCAGTTAGAGGAACAAGTCATAATTTAATATATAAAGAAACTAATTCAATGCCCCTAGCTGGCCGTAGACAAAATCACAAATTATCATTATTATACAAAATGATGAAAAATATGGCACCAGGTTATTTATCTCATCTTTTACCTGAAAGAGTATCACAGTTGAGTGAATATAGACTCAGAAACAGTAACAACATACTCACCTTCCGATGTCGTAGTGATTTATATAACAATTCATTTTTACCTGATACAATAAGACAATGGAATATAATTACCTAATAATATCTCGGAAGCTGAAACTAAAGACAATTTCAAAAGCCTACTGAAATCGACCAGACCATGTAATATGATCATATTTGACCTGACATTTGGTACACGGTTTTGCCAAATTGCTCATGCACGCCTCAGACTTGGGTGCAGTGATTTGAATGCACACATGTTTGAACGACATATATCCCTAGATCCAGCCTGCTCCTGTGGTCACCCCTATGAAGACACGTTACATTATTTCTGTACCTGTCGAAACTATGCTGCAATAATAAATTAAATGTATTTTTACCAGTACGGCTACACTTTAAACACAGTATTGAATGGAATTTCCAATAAAAGCAACGCAATAAATTCTTTGATACTTAAATCTATCCATACTTTCATTACAAAATCGTATAGGTTTGATAACTGATTGACTGTTATATACGCAGGTGATGCTTGCTCTCCTTTCACCGTGCTGTTGATTATTAATGTTTGTTGTATATATGTATAAATGTAATGGAGCGGTATAAACATAAGCCTCTGTGGCTTGTTTACCAATCCATATTCAATTTATTGAATAAAAATATGTTTACACTACTTGTAGCAGGTAGCAGATAAGCTGAGCCTGTAGCAAAGCAAGTATATTTTTCATACGCCTGTTCTTGGACACAGACAGGGTATACTATAAATAGATTTACACGTGCACCTGTAGTTAGCAAGATGATTGGAACTCAACTAAGTTATAAGAAAAAAACGTCTTTGTCGTTCAGCTGCACATTCAAATACACAACACAATGTAGGGTAAAATGAAAATAACGTTTGCTAAATAAGGATGATCTTAAAAGTTCCCATCAGAGACCAATTAAAGGTTCATCCATTGTGTTGTGTTGGGTCACATGTTCCAAACTTTATAAATGGTGTTTCTTTATCGAGAAGTACCGACTGATACCGATATATTGACGGTATAAAGGTTAAAGTGGTGATTTCTGATCGAAAACCGGACAATGCATCGCGCACCAATGAGTCAAACATAATTTTGAAATCTTATTTATAACAGACAAAATGACAAATTTGGCTTTATAATGCTTAATAGGTCATATGACTACTGTGGATGTAAATGGGATGTACAGTTTCGGTTTCTACACATGCATTTTAATTGGAAACTAGTAATCATGATATATTTAGCGATTGGGATAAATATGCAAGCTGAGTGAATTTATATCATCTGTAAACAACACATATTGTGAGTTGTAACGTATTAAAGCCAAATAAAACGTTATGAAACACAATGGATGTACCTTTAACCATAGATCTGAGACAGAAAGTTACTTGTTAATAGAGGTGTCAAAATATTCCAACTTCGTTGTTAATTATAGTTAGCATTAACCATACAGAAATAACTCAAGTACGTCGAGTTCTTCATTTTAGTGTATAGCTTGACTTGTGACAGAAGGGTACAGTACCAGTACCCATGCAACATGTATTGCTTAAAAGTGACATTTACAAGTCCGTGACAGAATCGTATAGGCCTATACCTGATTGATTTTGTCTTCTTCCCCTCAATAACTGCTAGAACTGATATCGCATGTACTTTGGCAGTTGGCGCTAAATTGTAGATATGTTAAACAGGCCCCTAAAACTTATTTTCGACTCTATTTGTACAGGTCATTAAGCCACACTGCTCAGATTATTAATTGAACATTGTTTAACATTGTGGCAAAAAATAGGGTTGGTATAGGTAAAGAATATAAATAAACAACAAAATCAGTTCTTAATTGTTCAACCATCAGGTCTCTTATAGAAAAATAAAATTATCGAATAAATCAAGATGATTTATTCATAATTCACACGCTATTGTGTGTGTGTGTATATATATATATATATATATATATATATATATAAGGTAAGGTAAGTAAGGTAAGATGAGTTGCTTCTCACGTGAAGTAAGGTACTTGAAAAGACCGATATACTGGTCGAAATTAGCTCATCGTATTGTATTACAGAAAATGGATCCAGTCAAAACCATCTGATCTTTACTCTTTTCTATATTTATATATATATTGTTGAAAAGCCCTGCCCTGCCCTGCCATTCCCTTCCCTTCCCTCATTAATTGTTATTTTTATGCGCCTTAGGCAGAAGTAATAGCATCAATAATGCCTAATTTTCTGTGTTGTTATTATTTATTTTTCCCCCCATTCAAATCTTTCAGGGTTATATATCAACCTTTAAAAAACCAATACACAGTCAAAATGTTTCTTCTCATTTACTTAAATGCAAGAGGAAAAGGGAAACTATTCTTTTATGTGGTTAATTATTTTCATTTTCATAAACATCACAGCTGAAAAGCTAAAAGTCTCCTTTTTAGCATTCAAAAACGTCTGTTGCTTTCCTTTGCAGCAAACAGTTTTTAGAAATCAACTATACAATTTATTTACAAACAGCTACAGATCAAGACCTCATTGCTTGCTTGGCTTTTCTTGCAATACTCCAGCATCGTCATGCTCCAACAGACACGTCTATTTTCAGCATAGTCTTCCGCAGTAAATCAAGTAAACTTACCTACATATTCCCTTCAAAGAGAAAAAAACACACACACACATTATCAAACTTTATTCAAATCAAAGCATTCACTTTTTCATTTCATTCACCTCCGACTTTTATTTGCTAATTTCATGTCCATTATTATCGCCTATCAGCGAACACCTAATATTGAGTACGGGCCCTAGCGTACCATACGGAATAATAACCCCGCTTCGACTAACAACTCTTCCTCACTGTCGTTACTTTTTTTTTTTTTAACCTTTTTTACTCTTTCTTTTTTTGTCTTTTTTTGTATTCATATACAACAAGCTTCTCAAACAAAATTCACAAACAAATCTATTTCACCTTTTATGATATACCCCTGCCGCCCAGCTGAACAACTAAACTTCATCATCGTCACCACACGAAATCAACCAATACAATGCGCTTCCGCTTCCGTAGTAACCACATTTCTCTCTCATTTCCTTATTCAAACTCAAATATGGGACACTTTCACCACCGGCACAAGATCAAATAACGCAACTACACACCTCAACAGAGGCAGACAACATACACTTCAATTATAAAGAATAATATCATAATCGAACAATAATTATTTTCCATTAGAAGAAACACATAAAATGAACGGTGGAACTATATGCTTTCTTGTCTTTGTATTGCTTATTTCCCGGCACTGACCATCGGAAATGTTCTGAACATTTAAACGGCTAGTGGGCAGTACACAATAGCAGTGATACTTACTTGCCGATCATCGGCGCTAACCATCGCCAGTGTTCGGAACTGTCGGCCGTACATGAGAGGAGTGTTACTTACTTGCCGATCATCGGCGCTACATCGGCAGTGTTCTGAACTGTCGGCCATACATAAGAGGAGTGATACTTACTTGCCGATCATCGGCGTTAACCATCGGCAGTGTTCAGAACTGTCGGCAGTACATGACAAGAGTGATACTTACTTGCCGATCATCGGCGCTACATCGGCCGTGTTCAGAACTGTCGGCCGTACATGAGAGAAGTGTTACTTACTTACCGATCATCGGCACTAATCATCGGGATTGTTCGGAACTGTCGGCAGTACATGAGAGGAATGGTACTTACTTGCCGATCATCGGCGCTACATGGCCGTGTTCGAAACAGTCGGCCGTACATGAGAGGAGTGGTACTTACTTGCCGATCAACGGCGCTAATCATGGTCTGTGTCCCAAATGTCGGCAGTACATGACAAGAGTGATACTTACTTGCCGATCATCGGCGCTAACCATCGGCCTTGTTCGGAACTGTCGGCAGTACAAAAGAGGAGTGGTACTTACTTGCCGAACATTGGCGCTACATTGGCAGTGTTCCAAACCATCGGCAGTACATGACAGGAGAGATACTTACTTGCCGATCATCGGCGCTAATCATCGGCAGTGTTCCGAACTGTCGGCAGTACATGAGAGGAGTGGTACTTAATTGCCGATCATCGGCGCTAACCATCGCCAGTGTTCAGAACTGTCAGCCGTACATGAGAGGAGTGGTACTTAATTGCCGATCATCGGCGCTACATCGGCAGTGTTCGGAACTGTCGGCCGTACATGAGAGGAGTGGTACTTAATTGCCGATCATCGGCGCTAACCATCGGCAGTGTTCCGAACTGTCGGCAGTACATAAGAGGAGTGGTACTTAATTGCCGATCATCGGCGCTACATTGGCCGTGTTCCGAACTGTCTGCAGTACATGAGAGGAGTGATACTTACTTGCCGATCATCGGCACTAATCATCGGCAGTGTTCGGAACTGTCGGCAGTACATGAGAGGAGTGGTACTTAATTGCCGATCATCGGCGCTACATCGGCCGTGTTCGGAACTGTCAGGCGTACATGAGAGGAGTGATACTTACTTGCCGTACATGAAAGGAGTGATATTTACTTGCCGATCATCGGCGCTACCCATCGGCAGTGTTCAGAACTGTCGGCCGTACATGAGAGGAGTGGTACTTACTTGCCGATCATCGCAATACATCAGCAGTGTTCGGAACTGTCGGCCAAACATAAGAGGAGTGATACTTACTTGCCGATCATCGACGCTACATCGGCCATGTTCGGAACTGTCGGCCGTACATGAGAGAAGTGTTACTTACTTGCCGATCATCGGCGCTAATCATCGGCAGTGTTCGGAACTGTCGGCCTTACATGTGAGGAGTGTTACTTACTTGCCGATCATCGGCGCTAATCATGGTCTGTGTACCGAACTGTCGGCAGTACATGAGAAGAGTTATACTTACTTGCCGTACATGAGAGGAGTGATACTTACTTGCCGATCATCGGCGGTACATCGGCCGTGTTCGGAACTGTCGGCAGTACATGAAAGGAGTGGTACTTACTTGCCGATCATCGGCGGTACATCGGCCGTGTTCGGAACTGTCGGCAGTACATGAGAGGAGTGGTACTTAATTGCCGATCATCGGCGCTAACCATAGGCAGTGTTCCGAACTGTCGGCAGTACATAAGAGGAGTGGTACTTAATTGCCGAACATTGGCGCTACATCGGCCATGTTCAGAACTGTCGGCAGTACATGAGAGGAGTGTTACTTACTTGCCGATCAACGGCGCTAATCATGGTCTGTGTACCGAACTGTCGGCCGTACATGACAAGAGTGATACTTACTTGCCGATCATCGGCGCTAACCATAGGCCGTGTTCAGAACTGTCGGCAGTACATGACAAGAGTGATACTTACTTGCCGATCATCGGCGCTAACCATCGGCCGTGTTCGGAACTGTCGGCAGTACATGAGAGGAGTGATACTTACTTGCCGAACATTGGCGCTACATCGGCCGTGTTCAGAACTGTCGGCAGTATATAAGAGGAGTGGTACTTAATTGCCGAACATTGGCGCTACATCGGCCATGTTCAGAACTGTCGGCAGTACATGAGAGGAGTGTTACTTACTTGCCGATCAACGGCGCTAATCATGGTCTGTGTACCGAACTGTCGGCCGTACATGACAAGAGTGATACTTACTTGCCGATCATCGGCGCTAACCATCGGCCGTGTTCAGAACTGTCGGCAGTACATGACAAGAGTGATACTTACTTGCCGATCATCGGCGCTAACCATCGGCCGTGTTCAGAACTGTCGGCAGTACATGACAAGAGTGATACTTACTTGCCGATCATCGGCGCTAACCATCGGCCGTGTTCCAAACCGTCGGCAGTACATGAGAGGAGAGATAATTACTTGCCGATCATCGGCGCTAATCATCGGCAGTGTTCCGAACCTTTTGAAGTGTCAGCCGTGCATGAGAGAAGTGTTATTTACTTGCGCGATTGTCGGCGCTAATCATCGGCAGTGTTCCAAACCGTCGCCAGTAAATGAGAGAAGTGTTACTTACTTGCGCGATTGTCAGCGCTAACCATTGGCAGTGTTCCGAACCTTTTGAAGTGTCGGTCGTACATGAGGGAAGTGTTACTTACTTGCGCCATTGTCAGCGCTAACTATCGGCAGTGTTCAGAACTGTCGGCAGTTCAAGAGAACAGTTCTTCTTACTTGCCGATCTTCAGCTCTAACCATCAGAAGTGTTCGGAACTGTCCGCAGTTCATGATAGGAGTGATACTTACTGGCACGCGCTAAACATCGGCAGTGCTCTGAACTTTAGGCACTACAGGAGAAGAGTGTTATTTACTTGAGTGATTGTCGGCAGTTTTCGGAACTGTCGGCAGTGCATAATAGAAGTGCAATACTTACTTGCCGATTGTCAGCGATGAATGCCGTCAGTTCTGTACCTTAAAAACGTTACACACTCGGAAGTGCTACTTACTGCGATTGTCATCGGCAGTGAAATTAAATTATTGGAAAAGAGAAGAAAACAATATTTTGTGGATAGCAACTTCTTTATTGTGTAGATACATGACGTTTCGGTGTATATGCTCACACTAGGCATTGGGCTGAAATATGGCAAGTTGATTTTAATCCCGCTAAGACTGAAGCAATTTTATTCTCACGTAGGCGTAATGAAACACCAATTCCTAGACTTACAATGCAAGGAGTAGATATTAATGAAGTTGACATTCACAAGCACTTAGGAGTAACATTGCAATCCAATCGTAGATGAAACTCTCACATTGCTGAACTAATAAAAAAGGTAAGCCCGTTAGTTAATTGCATCCCTCGCAGTCTTAAAGGGGCAGTAGCACGTTTTTTCGCTGAAAAATGTCGATGAAATGTATTTGGAAAATAGTGTCACCAATAGTAAAACACCCTTCTCTCTTTCAGAAAATCAAGTTTAAAATGAGTGTACATGTTCCGGAGAGCCATGAGAATCGTTTTTGTCATTAAAAATAATAAAATGTGTTCACAATAAAATGGCCGCCATGCAATTTTTGCTTTATACGCAACATCGTTATTACCACTACGGATAATTGGTTTGTGTGATACGATGTTTTACTCTCTGAAGTAAATCTAAATTACATAAACTATCATTATAAATGGGAAATTTGAAAAAATAAAATTTGCAAAAAACGTGCTACAGCCCCTTTAAGTATAGATTGTCAAGAAAGTCACTAAATCAAATATATAAGTCATACATTCTACTACCGTAATATTTGACTACTGCTCACACATATAGGATAATTGCACAAGAGAACAGGAACAACTTATTGAAAATTGACTTTTAGATGTCTCTTACGGACGATTTGCGGAGCAGTTAGAGGAACAAGTCATAATTTAATATATAAAGAAACTAATTCAATGCCCCTAGCTGGCCGTAGACAAAATCACAAATTATCATTATTATACAAAATGATGAAAAATATGGCACCAGGTTATTTATCTCATCTTTTACCTGAAAGAGTATCACAGTTGAGTGAATATAGACTCAGAAACAGTAACAACATACTCACCTTCCGATGTCGTAGTGATTTATATAACAATTCATTTTTACCTGATACAATAAGACAATGGAATATAATTACCTAATAATATCTCGGAAGCTGAAACTAAAGACAATTTCAAAAGCCTACTGAAATCGACCAGACCATGTAATATGATCATATTTGACCTGACATTTGGTACACGGTTTTGCCAAATTGCTCATGCACGCCTCAGACTTGGGTGCAGTGATTTGAATGCACACATGTTTGAACGACATATATCCCTAGATCCAGCCTGCTCCTGTGGTCACCCCTATGAAGACACGTTACATTATTTCTGTACCTGTCGAAACTATGCTGCAATAATAAATTAAATGTATTTTTACCAGTACGGCTACACTTTAAACACAGTATTGAATGGAATTTCCAATAAAAGCAACGCAATAAATTCTTTGATACTTAAATCTATCCATACTTTCATTACAAAATCGTATAGGTTTGATAACTGATTGACTGTTATATACGCAGGTGATGCTTGCTCTCCTTTCACCGTGCTGTTGATTATTAATGTTTGTTGTATATATGTATAAATGTAATGGAGCGGTATAAACATAAGCCTCTGTGGCTTGTTTACCAATCCATATTCAATTTATTGAATAAAAATATGTTTACACTACTTGTAGCAGGTAGCAGATAAGCTGAGCCTGTAGCAAAGCAAGTATATTTTTCATACGCCTGTTCTTGGACACAGACAGGGTATACTATAAATAGATTTACACGTGCACCTGTAGTTAGCAAGATGATTGGAACTCAACTAAGTTATAAGAAAAAAACGTCTTTGTCGTTCAGCTGCACATTCAAATACACAACACAATGTAGGGTAAAATGAAAATAACGTTTGCTAAATAAGGATGATCTTAAAAGTTCCCATCAGAGACCAATTAAAGGTTCATCCATTGTGTTGTGTTGGGTCACATGTTCCAAACTTTATAAATGGTGTTTCTTTATCGAGAAGTACCGACTGATACCGATATATTGACGGTATAAAGGTTAAAGTGGTGATTTCTGATCGAAAACCGGACAATGCATCGCGCACCAATGAGTCAAACATAATTTTGAAATCTTATTTATAACAGACAAAATGACAAATTTGGCTTTATAATGCTTAATAGGTCATATGACTACTGTGGATGTAAATGGGATGTACAGTTTCGGTTTCTACACATGCATTTTAATTGGAAACTAGTAATCATGATATATTTAGCGATTGGGATAAATATGCAAGCTGAGTGAATTTATATCATCTGTAAACAACACATATTGTGAGTTGTAACGTATTAAAGCCAAATAAAACGTTATGAAACACAATGGATGTACCTTTAACCATAGATCTGAGACAGAAAGTTACTTGTTAATAGAGGTGTCAAAATATTCCAACTTCGTTGTTAATTATAGTTAGCATTAACCATACAGAAATAACTCAAGTACGTCGAGTTCTTCATTTTAGTGTATAGCTTGACTTGTGACAGAAGGGTACAGTACCAGTACCCATGCAACATGTATTGCTTAAAAGTGACATTTACAAGTCCGTGACAGAATCGTATAGGCCTATACCTGATTGATTTTGTCTTCTTCCCCTCAATAACTGCTAGAACTGATATCGCATGTACTTTGGCAGTTGGCGCTAAATTGTAGATATGTTAAACAGGCCCCTAAAACTTATTTTCGACTCTATTTGTACAGGTCATTAAGCCACACTGCTCAGATTATTAATTGAACATTGTTTAACATTGTGGCAAAAAATAGGGTTGGTATAGGTAAAGAATATAAATAAACAACAAAATCAGTTCTTAATTGTTCAACCATCAGGTCTCTTATAGAAAAATAAAATTATCGAATAAATCAAGATGATTTATTCATAATTCACACGCTATTGTGTGTGTGTGTATATATATATATATATATATATATATATATATATATATAAGGTAAGGTAAGTAAGGTAAGATGAGTTGCTTCTCACGTGAAGTAAGGTACTTGAAAAGACCGATATACTGGTCGAAATTAGCTCATCGTATTGTATTACAGAAAATGGATCCAGTCAAAACCATCTGATCTTTACTCTTTTCTATATTTATATATATATTGTTGAAAAGCCCTGCCCTGCCCTGCCATTCCCTTCCCTTCCCTCATTAATTGTTATTTTTATGCGCCTTAGGCAGAAGTAATAGCATCAATAATGCCTAATTTTCTGTGTTGTTATTATTTATTTTTTCCCCCATTCAAATCTTTCAGGGTTATATATCAACCTTTAAAAAACCAATACACAGTCAAAATGTTTCTTCTCATTTACTTAAATGCAAGAGGAAAAGGGAAACTATTCTTTAATGTGGTTAATTATTTTCATTTTCATAAACATCACAGCTGAAAAGCTAAAAGTCTCCTTTTTAGCATTCAAAAACGTCTGTTGCTTTCCTTTGCAGCAAACAGTTTTTAGAAATCAACTATACAATTTATTTACAAACAGCTACAGATCAAGACCTCATTGCTTGCTTGGCTTTTCTTGCAATACTCCAGCATCGTCATGCTCCAACAGACACGTCTATTTTCAGCATAGTCTTCCGCAGTAAATCAAGTAAACTTACCTACATATTCCCTTCAAAGAGAAAAAAACACACACACACATTATCAAACTTTATTCAAATCAAAGCATTCACTTTTTCATTTCATTCACCTCCGACTTTTATTTGCTAATTTCATGTCCATTATTACCGCCTATCAGCGAACACCTAATATTGAGTACGGGCCCTAGCGTACCATACGGAATAATAACCCCGCTTCGACTAACAACTCTTCCTCACTGTCGTTACTTTTTTTTTTTTTAACCTTTTTTACTCTTTCTTTTTTTGTCTTTTTTTGTATTCATATACAACAAGCTTCTCAAACAAAATTCACAAACAAATCTATTTCACCTTTTATGATATACCCCTGCCGCCCAGCTGAACAACTAAACTTCATCATCGTCACCACACGAAATCAACCAATACAATGCGCTTCCGCTTCCGTAGTAACCACATTTCTCTCTCATTTCCTTATTCAAACTCAAATATGGGACACTTTCACCACCGGCACAAGATCAAATAACGCAACTACACACCTCAACAGAGGCAGACAACATACACTTCAATTATAAAGAATAATATCATAATCGAACAATAATTATTTTCCATTAGAAGAAACACATAAAATGAACGGTGGAACTATATGCTTTCTTGTCGTTGTATTGCTTATTTCCCGGCACTGACCATCGGAAATGTTCTGAACATTTAAACGGCTAGTGGGCAGTACACAATAGCAGTGATACTTACTTGCCGATCATCGGCGCTAACCATCGCCAGTGTTCGGAACTGTCGGCCGTACATGAGAGGAGTGTTACTTACTTGCCGATCATCGGCGCTACATCGGCAGTGTTCTGAACTGTCGGCCATACATAAGAGGAGTGATACTTACTTGCCGATCATCGGCGTTAACCATCGGCAGTGTTCAGAACTGTCGGCAGTACATGACAAGAGTGATACTTACTTGCCGATCATCGGCGCTACATCGGCCGTGTTCAGAACTGTCGGCCGTACATGAGAGAAGTGTTACTTACTTACCGATCATCGGCACTAATCATCGGGATTGTTCGGAACTGTCGGCAGTACATGAGAGGAATGGTACTTACTTGCCGATCATCGGCGCTACATGGCCGTGTTCGAAACAGTCGGCCGTACATGAGAGGAGTGGTACTTACTTGCCGATCAACGGCGCTAATCATGGTCTGTGTTCCGAACTGTCGGCAGTACATGACAAGAGTGATACTTACTTGCCGATCATCGGCGCTAACCATCGGCCTTGTTCGGAACTGTCGGCAGTACAATAGAGGAGTGGTACTTACTTGCCGAACATTGGCGCTACATTGGCAGTGTTCCAAACCATCGGCAGTACATGACAGGAGAGATACTTACTTGCCGATCATCGGCGCTAATCATCGGCAGTGTTCCGAACTGTCGGCAGTACATGAGAGGAGTGGTACTTAATTGCCGATCATCGGCGCTAACCATCGCCAGTGTTCAGAACTGTCAGCCGTACATGAGAGGAGTGGTACTTAATTGCCGATCATCGGCGCTACATCGGCAGTGTTCGGAACTGTCGGCCGTACATGAGAGGAGTGGTACTTAATTGCCGATCATCGGCGCTAACCATCGGCAGTGTTCCGAACTGTCGGCAGTACATAAGAGGAGTGGTACTTAATTGCCGATCATCGGCGCTACATTGGCCGTGTTCCGAACTGTCTGCAGTACATGAGAGGAGTGATACTTACTTGCCGATCATCGGCACTAATCATCGGCAGTGTTCGGAACTGTCGGCAGTACATGAGAGGAGTGGTACTTACTTGCCGATCATCGGCGCTACATCGGCCGTGTTCGGAACTGTCAGGCGTACATGAGAGGAGTGATACTTACTTGCCGTACATGAAAGGAGTGATATTTACTTGCCGATCATCGGCGCTACCCATCGGCAGTGTTCAGAACTGTCGGCCGTACATGAGAGGAGTGGTACTTACTTGCCGATCATCGCAATACATCAGCAGTGTTCGGAACTGTCGGCCGAACATAAGAGGAGTGATACTTAATTGCCGATCAACGGCGCTAATCATGGTCTGTGTACCGAACTGTCGGCCTTACATGACAAGAGTGATACTTACTTGCCGATCATCGGCGCTAACCATCGGCCGTGTTCAGAACTGTCGGCAGTACATGACAAGAGTGATACTTACTTGCCGATCATCGGCGCTAACCATCGGCCGTGTTCGGAACTGTCGGCAGTACATAACAGGAGAGATACTTACTTGCCGATCATCGGCGCTAATCATCGGCAGTGTTCCGAACTGTCGGCAGTACATGAGAGGAGTGGTACTTAATTGCCGATCATCGGCGCTAACCATCGCCAGTGTTCAGAACTGTCAGCCGTACATGAGAGGAGTGGTACTTAATTGCCGATCATCGGCGCTACATCGGCAGTGTTCGGAACTGTCGGCCGTACATGAGAGGAGTGGTACTTAATTGCCGATCATCGGCGCTAACCATCGGCAGTGTTCCGAACTGTCAGCAGTACATAAGAGGAGTGGTACTTAATTGCCGATCATCGGCGCTACATTGGCCGTGTTCCGAACTGTCTGCAGTACATGAGAGGAGTGATACTTACTTGCCGATCATCGGCACTAATCATCGGCAGTGTTCGGAACTGTCGGCAGTACATGAGAGGAGTGGTACTTACTTGCCGATCATCGGCGCTACATCGGCCGTGTTCGGAACTGTCAGGCGTACATGAGAGGAGTGATACTTACTTGCCGTACATGAAAGGAGTGATATTTACTTGCCGATCATCGGCGCTACCCATCGGCAGTGTTCTGAACTGTCGGCCGTACATGAGAGGAGTGGTACTTACTTGCCGATCATCGCAATACATCAGCAGTGTTCGGAACTGTCGGCCGAACATAAGAGGAGTGATACTTACTTGCCGATCATCGACGCTACATCGGCCATGTTCGGAACTGTCGGCCGTACATGAGAGAAGTGTTACTTACTTGCCGATCATCGGCGCTAATCATCGGCAGTGTTCGGAACTGTCGGCCTTACATGTGAGGAGTGTTACTTACTTGCCGATCATCGGCGCTAATCATGGTCTGTGTACCGAACTGTCGGCAGTACATGAGAAGAGTTATACTTACTTGCCGTACATGAGAGGAGTGATACTTACTTGCCGATCATCGGCGGTACATCGGCCGTGTTCGGAACTGTCGGCAGTACATGAAAGGAGTGGTACTTACTTGCCGATCATCGGCGGTACATCGGCCGTGTTCGGAACTATCGGCAGTACATGAGAGGAGTGGTACTTAATTGCCGATCATCGGCGCTAACCATAGGCAGTGTTCCGAACTGTCGGCAGTACATAAGAGGAGTGGTACTTAATTGCCGAACATTGGCGCTACATCGGCCATGTTCAGAACTGTCGGCAGTACATGAGAGGAGTGTTACTTACTTGCCGATCAACGGCGCTAATCATGGTCTGTGTACCGAACTGTCGGCCGTACATGACAAGAGTGATACTTACTTGCCGATCATCGGCGCTAACCATCGGCCGTGTTCAGAACTGTCGGCAGTACATGACAAGAGTGATACTTACTTGCCGATCATCGGCGCTAACCATCGGCCGTGTTCGGAACTGTCGGCAGTACATGAGAGGAGTGATACTTACTTGCCGAACATTGGCGCTACATCGGCCGTGTTCAGAACTGTCGGCAGTATATAAGAGGAGTGGTACTTAATTGCCGAACATTGGCGCTACATCGGCCATGTTCAGAACTGTCGGCAGTACATGAGAGGAGTGTTACTTACTTGCCGATCAACGGCGCTAATCATGGTCTGTGTACCGAACTGTCGGCCGTACATGACAAGAGTGATACTTACTTGCCAATCATCGGCGCTAACCATCGGCCGTGTTCAGAACTGTCGGCAGTACATGACAAGAGTGATACTTACTTGCCGATCATCGGCGCTAACCATCGGCCGTGTTCAGAACTGTCGGCAGTACATGACAAGAGTGATACTTACTTGCCGATCATCGGCGCTAACCATCGGCCGTGTTCCAAACCGTCGGCAGTACATGAGAGGAGAGATAATTACTTGCCGATCATCGGCGCTAATCATCGGCAGTGTTCCGAACCTTTTGAAGTGTCAGCCGTGCATGAGAGAAGTGTTATTTACTTGCGCGATTGTCGGCGCTAATCATCGGCAGTGTTCCAAACCGTCGCCAGTAAATGAGAGAAGTGTTACTTACTTGCGCGATTGTCAGCGCTAACCATTGGCAGTGTTCCGAACCTTTTGAAGTGTCGGTCGTACATGAGGGAAGTGTTACTTACTTGCGCCATTGTCAGCGCTAACTATCGGCAGTGTTCAGAACTGTCGGCAGTTCAAGAGAACAGTTCTTCTTACTTGCCGATCTTCAGCTCTAACCATCAGAAGTGTTCGGAACTGTCCGCAGTTCATGATAGGAGTGATACTTACTGGCACGCGCTAAACATCGGCAGTGCTCTGAACTTTAGGCACTACAGGAGAAGAGTGTTATTTACTTGAGTGATTGTCGGCAGTTTTCGGAACTGTCGGCAGTGCATAATAGAAGTGCAATACTTACTTGCCGATTGTCAGCGATGAATGCCGTCAGTTCTGTACCTTAAAAACGTTACACACTCGGAAGTGCTACTTACTGCGATTGTCATCGGCAGTGAAATTAAATTATTGGAAAAGAGAAGAAAACAATATTTTGTGGATAGCAACTTCTTTATTGTGTAGATACATGACGTTTCGGTGTATATGCTCACACTAGGCATTGGGCTGAAATATGGCAAGTTGATTTTAATCCCGCTAAGACTGAAGCAATTTTATTCTCACGTAGGCGTAATGAAACACCAATTCCTAGACTTACAATGCAAGGAGTAGATATTAATGAAGTTGACATTCACAAGCACTTAGGAGTAACATTGCAATCCAATCGTAGATGAAACTCTCACATTGCTGAACTAATAAAAAAGGTAAGCCCGTTAGTTAATTGCATCCCTCGCAGTCTTAAAGGGGCAGTAGCACGTTTTTTCGCTGAAAAATGTCGATGAAATGTATTTGGAAAATAGTGTCACCAATAGTAAAACACCCTTCTCTCTTTCAGAAAATCAAGTTTAAAATGAGTGTACATGTTCCGGAGAGCCATGAGAATCGTTTTTGTCATTAAAAATAATAAAATGTGTTCACAATAAAATGGCCGCCATGCAATTTTTGCTTTATACGCAACATCGTTATTACCACTACGGATAATTGGTTTGTGTGATACGATGTTTTACTCTCTGAAGTAAATCTAAATTACATAAACTATCATTATAAATGGGAAATTTGAAAAAATAAAATTTGCAAAAAACGTGCTACAGCCCCTTTAAGTATAGATTGTCAAGAAAGTCACTAAATCAAATATATAAGTCATACATTCTACTACCGTAATATTTGACTACTGCTCACACATATAGGATAATTGCACAAGAGAACAGGAACAACTTATTGAAAATTGACTTTTAGATGTCTCTTACGGACGATTTGCGGAGCAGTTAGAGGAACAAGTCATAATTTAATATATAAAGAAACTAATTCAATGCCCCTAGCTGGCCGTAGACAAAATCACAAATTATCATTATTATACAAAATGATGAAAAATATGGCACCAGGTTATTTATCTCATCTTTTACCTGAAAGAGTATTACAGTTGAGTGAATATAGACTCAGAAACAGTAACAACATACTCACCTTCCGATGTCGTAGTGATTTATATAACAATTCATTTTTACCTGATACAATAAGACAATGGAATATAATTACCTAATAATATCTCGGAAGCTGAAACTAAAGACAATTTCAAAAGCCTACTGAAATCGACCAGACCATGTAATATGATCATATTTGACCTGACATTTGGTACACGGTTTTGCCAAATTGCTCATGCACGCCTCAGACTTGGGTGCAGTGATTTGAATGCACACATGTTTGAACGACATATATCCCTAGATCCAGCCTGCTCCTGTGGTCACCCCTATGAAGACACGTTACATTATTTTTGTACCTGTCGAAACTATGCTGCAATAATAAATTAAATGTATTTTTACCAGTACGGCTACACTTTAAACACAGTATTGAATGGAATTTCCAATAAAAGCAACGCAATAAATTCTTTGATACTTAAATCTATCCATACTTTCATTACAAAATCGTATAGGTTTGATAACTGATTGACTGTTATATACGCAGGTGATGCTTGCTCTCCTTTCACCGTGCTGTTGATTATTAATGTTTGTTGTATATATGTATAAATGTAATGGAGCGGTATAAACATAAGCCTCTGTGGCTTGTTTACCAATCCATATTCAATTTATTGAATAAAAATATGTTTACACTACTTGTAGCAGGTAGCAGATAAGCTGAGCCTGTAGCAAAGCAAGTATATTTTTCATACGCCTGTTCTTGGACACAGACAGGGTATACTATAAATAGATTTACACTTGCACCTGTAGTTAGCAAGATGATTGGAACTCAACTAAGTTATAAGAAAAAAACGTCTTTGTCGTTCAGCTGCACATTCAAATACACAACACAATGTAGGGTAAAATGAAAATAACGTTTGCTAAATAAGGATGATCTTAAAAGTTCCCATCAGAGACCAATTAAAGGTTCATCCATTGTGTTGTGTTGGGTCACATGTTCCAAACTTTATAAATGGTGTTTCTTTATCGAGAAGTACCGACTGATACCGATATATTGACGGTATAAAGGTTAACGTGGTGATTTCTGATCGAAAACCGGACAATGCATCGCGCACCAATGAGTCAAACATAATTTTGAAATCTTATTTATAACAGACAAAATGACAAATTTGGCTTTATAATGCTTAATAGGTCATATGACTACTGTGGATGTAAATGGGATGTACAGTTTCGGTTTCTACACATGCATTTTAATTGGAAACTAGTAATCATGATATATTTAGCGATTGGGATAAATATGCAAGCTGAGTGAATTTATATCATCTGTAAACAACACATATTGTGAGTTGTAACGTATTAAAGCCAAATAAAACGTTATGAAACACAATGGATGTACCTTTAACCATAGATCTGAGACAGAAAGTTACTTGTTAATAGAGGTGTAAAAATATTCCAACTTCGTTGTTAATTATAGTTAGCATTAACCATACAGAAATAACTCAAGTACGTCGAGTTCTTCATTTTAGTGTATAGCTTGACTTGTGACAGAAGGGTACAGTACCAGTACCCATGCAACATGTATTGCTTAAAAGTGACATTTACAAGTCCGTGACAGAATCGTATAGGCCTATACCTGATTGATTTTGTCTTCTTCCCCTCAATAACTGCTAGAACTGATATCGCATGTACTTTGGCAGTTGGCGCTAAATTGTAGATATGTTAAACAGGCCCCTAAAACTTATTTTCGACTCTATTTGTACAGGTCATTAAGCCACACTGCTCAGATTATTAATTGAACATTGTTTAACATTGTGGCAAAAAATAGGGTTGGTATAGGTAAAGAATATAAATAAACAACAAAATCAGTTCTTAATTGTTCAACCATCAGGTCTCTTATAGAAAAATAAAATTATCGAATAAATCAAGATGATTTATTCATAATTCACACGCTATTGTGTGTGTGTGTATATATATATATATATATATATATATATATATATAAGGTAAGGTAAGTAAGGTAAGATGAGTTGCTTCTCACGTGAAGTAAGGTACTTGAAAAGACCGATATACTGGTCGAAATTAGCTCATCGTATTGTATTACAGAAAATGGATCCAGTCAAAACCATCTGATCTTTACTCTTTTCTATATTTATATATATATTGTTGAAAAGCCCTGCCCTGCCCTGCCATTCCCTTCCCTTCCCTCATTAATTGTTATTTTTATGCGCCTTAGGCAGAAGTAATAGCATCAATAATGCCTAATTTTCTGTGTTGTTATTATTTATTTTTTCCCCCATTCAAATCTTTCAGGGTTATATATCAACCTTTAAAAAACCAATACACAGTCAAAATGTTTCTTCTCATTTACTTAAATGCAAGAGGAAAAGGGAAACTATTCTTTTATGTGGTTAATTATTTTCATTTTCATAAACATCACAGCTGAAAAGCTAAAAGTCTCCTTTTTAGCATTCAAAAACGTCTGTTGCTTTCCTTTGCAGCAAACAGTTTTTAGAAATCAACTATACAATTTATTTACAAACAGCTACAGATCAAGACCTCATTGCTTGCTTGGCTTTTCTTGCAATACTCCAGCATCGTCATGCTCCAACAGACACGTCTATTTTCAGCATAGTCTTCCGCAGTAAATCAAGTAAACTTACCTACATATTCCCTTCAAAGAGAAAAAAACACACACACACATTATCAAACTTTATTCAAATCAAAGCATTCACTTTTTCATTTCATTCACCTCCGACTTTTATTTGCTAATTTCATGTCCATTATTACCGCCTATCAGCGAACACCTAATATTGAGTACGGGCCCTAGCGTACCATACGGAATAATAACCCCGCTTCGACTAACAACTCTTCCTCACTGTCGTTACTTTTTTTTTTTTAACCTTTTTTACTCTTTCTTTTTTTGTCTTTTTTTGTATTCATATACAACAAGCTTCTCAAACAAAATTCACAAACAAATCTATTTCACCTTTTATGATATACCCCTGCCGCCCAGCTGAACAACTAAACTTCATCATCGTCACCACACGAAATCAACCAATACAATGCGCTTCCGCTTCCGTAGTAACCACATTTCTCTCTCATTTCCTTATTCAAACTCAAATATGGGACACTTTCACCACCGGCACAAGATCAAATAACGCAACTACACACCTCAACAGAGGCAGACAACATACACTTCAATTATAAAGAATAATATCATAATCGAACAATAATTATTTTCCATTAGAAGAAACACATAAAATGAACGGTGGAACTATATGCTTTCTTGTCGTTGTATTGCTTATTTCCCGGCACTGACCATCGGAAATGTTCTGAACATTTAAACGGCTAGTGGGCAGTACACAATAGCAGTGATACTTACTTGCCGATCATCGGCGCTAACCATCGCCAGTGTTCGGAACTGTCGGCCGTACATGAGAGGAGTGTTACTTACTTGCCGATCATCGGCGCTACATCGGCAGTGTTCTGAACTATCGGCCATACATAAGAGGAGTGATACTTACTTGCCGATCATCGGCGTTAACCATCGGCAGTGTTCAGAACTGTCGGCAGTACATGACAAGAGTGATACTTACTTGCCGATCATCGGCGCTACATCGGCCGTGTTCAGAACTGTCGGCCGTACATGAGAGAAGTGTTACTTACTTACCGATCATCGGCACTAATCATCGGGATTGTTCGGAACTGTCGGCAGTACATGAGAGGAATGGTACTTACTTGCCGATCATCGGCGCTACATGGCCGTGTTCGAAACAGTCGGCCGTACATGAGAGGAGTGGTACTTACTTGCCGATCAACGGCGCTAATCATGGTCTGTGTTCCGAACTGTCGGCAGTACATGACAAGAGTGATACTTACTTGCCGATCATCGGCGCTAACCATCGGCCTTGTTCCGAACTGTCGGCAGTACAATAGAGGAGTGGTACTTACTTGCCGAACATTGGCGCTACATTGGCAGTGTTCCAAACCATCGGCAGTACATGACAGGAGAGATACTTACTTGCCGATCATCGGCGCTAATCATCGGCAGTGTTCCGAACTGTCGGCAGTACATGAGAGGAGTGGTACTTAATTGCCGATCATCGGCGCTAACCATCGCCAGTGTTCAGAACTGTCAGCCGTACATGAGAGGAGTGGTACTTAATTGCCGATCATCGGCGCTACATCGGCAGTGTTCGGAACTGTCGGCCGTACATGAGAGGAGTGGTACTTAATTGCCGATCATCGGCGCTAACCATCGGCAGTGTTCCGAACTGTCGGCAGTACATAAGAGGAGTGGTACTTAATTGCCGATCATCGGCGCTACATTGTCCGTGTTCCGAACTGTCTGCAGTACATGAGAGGAGTGATACTTACTTGCCGATCATCGGCACTAATCATCGGCAGTGTTCGGAACTGTCGGCAGTACATGAGAGGAGTGGTACTTACTTGCCGATCATCGGCGCTACATCGGCCGTGTTCGGAACTGTCAGGCGTACATGAGAGGAGTGATACTTACTTGCCGTACATGAAAGGAGTGATATTTACTTGCCGATCATCGGCGCTACCCATCGGCAGTGTTCAGAACTGTCGGCCGTACATGAGAGGAGTGGTACTTACTTGCCGATCATCGCAATACATCAGCAGTGTTCGGAACTGTCGGCCGAACATAAGAGGAGTGATACTTACTTGCCGATCATCGACGCTACATCGGCCATGTTCGGAACTGTCGGCCGTACATGAGAGAAGTGTTACTTACTTGCCGATCATCGGCGCTAATCATCGGCAGTGTTCGGAACTGTCGGCCTTTCATGTGAGGAGTGTTACTTACTTGCCGATCATCGGCGCTAATCATGGTCTGTGTACCGAACTGTCGGCAGTACATGAGAAGAGTTATACTTACTTGCCGTACATGAGAGGAGTGATACTTACTTGCCGATCATCGGCGGTACATCGGCCGTGTTCGGAACTGTCGGCAGTACATGAAAGGAGTGGTACTTACTTGCCGATCATCGGCGGTACATCGGCCGTGTTCGGAACTGTCGGCAGTACATGAGAGGAGTGGTACTTAATTGCCGATCATCGGCGCTAACCATAGGCAGTGTTCCGAACTGTCGGCAGTACATAAGAGGAGTGGTACTTAATTGCCGAACATTGGCGCTACATCGGCCATGTTCAGAACTGTCGGCAGTACATGAGAGGAGTGTTACTTACTTGCCGATCAACGGCGCTAATCATGGTCTGTGTACCGAACTGTCGGCCGTACATGACAAGAGTGATACTTACTTGCCGATCATCGGCGCTAACCATCGGCCGTGTTCAGAACTGTCGGCAGTACATGACAAGAGTGATACTTACTTGCCGATCATCGGCGCTAACCATCGGCCGTGTTCGGAACTGTCGGCAGTACATGAGAGGAGTGATACTTACTTGCCGAACATTGGCGCTACATCGGCCGTGTTCAGAACTGTCGGCAGTATATAAGAGGAGTGGTACTTAATTGCCGAACATTGGCGCTACATCGGCCATGTTCAGAACTGTCGGCAGTACATGAGAGGAGTGTTACTTACTTGCCGATCAACGGCGCTAATCATGGTCTGTGTACCGAACTGTCGGCCGTACATGACAAGAGTGATACTTACTTGCCGATCATCGGCGCTAACCATCGGCCGTGTTCAGAACTGTCGGCAGTACATGACAAGAGTGATACTTACTTGCCGATCATCGGCGCTAACCATCGGCCGTGTTCAGAACTGTCGGCAGTACATGACAAGAGTGATACTTACTTGCCGATCATCGGCGCTAACCATCGGCCGTGTTCCAAACCGTCGGCAGTACATGAGAGGAGAGATAATTACTTGCCGATCATCGGCGCTAATCATCGGCAGTGTTCCGAACCTTTTGAAGTGTCAGCCGTGCATGAGAGAAGTGTTATTTACTTGCGCGATTGTCGGCGCTAATCATCGGCAGTGTTCCAAACCGTTGCCAGTAAATGAGAGAAGTGTTACTTACTTGCGCGATTGTCAGCGCTAACCATTGGCAGTGTTCCGAACCTTTTGAAGTGTCGGTCGTACATGAGGGAAGTGTTACTTACTTGCGCCATTGTCAGCGCTAACTATCGGCAGTGTTCAGAACTGTCGGCAGTTCAAGAGAACAGTTCTTCTTACTTGCCGATCTTCAGCTCTAACCATCAGAAGTGTTCGGAACTGTCCGCAGTTCATGATAGGAGTGATACTTACTGGCACGCGCTAAACATCGGCAGTGCTCTGAACTTTAGGCACTACAGGAGAAGAGTGTTATTTACTTGAGTGATTGTCGGCAGTTTTCGGAACTGTCGGCAGTGCATAATAGAAGTGCAATACTTACTTGCCGATTGTCAGCGATGAATGCCGTCAGTTCTGTACCTTAAAAACGTTACACACTCGGAAGTGCTACTTACTGCGATTGTCATCGGCAGTGAAATTAAATTATTGGAAAAGAGAAGAAAACAATATTTTGTGGATAGCAACTTCTTTATTGTGTAGATACATGACGTTTCGGTGTATATGCTCACACTAGGCATTGGGCTGAAATATGGCAAGTTGATTTTAATCCCGCTAAGACTGAAGCAATTTTATTCTCACGTAGTCGTAATGAAACACCAATTCCTAGACTTACAATGCAAGGAGTAGATATTAATGAAGTTGACATTCACAAGCACTTAGGAGTAACATTGCAATCCAATCGTAGATGAAACTCTCACATTGCTGAACTAATAAAAAAGGTAAGCCCGTTAGTTAATTGCATCCCTCGCAGTCTTAAAGGGGCAGTAGCACGTTTTTTCGCTGAAAAATGTCGATGAAATGTATTTGGAAAATAGTGTCACCAATAGTAAAACACCCTTCTCTCTTTCAGAAAATCAAGTTTAAAATGAGTGTACATGTTCCGGAGAGCCATGAGAATCGTTTTTGTCATTAAAAATAATAAAATGTGTTCACAATAAAATGGCCGCCATGCAATTTTTGCTTTATACGCAACATCGTTATTACCACTACGGATAATTGGTTTGTGTGATACGATGTTTTACTCTCTGAAGTAAATCTAAATTACATAAACTATCATTATAAATGGGAAATTTGAAAAAATAAAATTTGCAAAAAACGTGCTACAGCCCCTTTAAGTATAGATTGTCAAGAAAGTCACTAAATCAAATATATAAGTCATACATTCTACTACCGTAATATTTGACTACTGCTCACACATATAGGATAATTGCACAAGAGAACAGGAACAACTTATTGAAAATTGACTTTTAGATGTCTCTTACGGACGATTTGCGGAGCAGTTAGAGGAACAAGTCATAATTTAATATATAAAGAAACTAATTCAATGCCCCTAGCTGGCCGTAGACAAAATCACAAATTATCATTATTATACAAAATGATGAAAAATATGGCACCAGGTTATTTATCTCATCTTTTACCTGAAAGAGTATCACAGTTGAGTGAATATAGACTCAGAAACAGTAACAACATACTCACCTTCCGATGTCGTAGTGATTTATATAACAATTCATTTTTACCTGATACAATAAGACAATGGAATATAATTACCTAATAATATCTCGGAAGCTGAAACTAAAGACAATTTCAAAAGCCTACTGAAATCGACCAGACCATGTAATATGATCATATTTGACCTGACATTTGGTACACGGTTTTGCCAAATTGCTCATGCACGCCTCAGACTTGGGTGCAGTGATTTGAATGCACACATGTTTGAACGACATATATCCCTAGATCCAGCCTGCTCCTGTGGTCACCCCTATGAAGACACGTTACATTATTTCTGTACCTGTCGAAACTATGCTGCAATAATAAATTAAATGTATTTTTACCAGTACGGCTACACTTTAAACACAGTATTGAATGGAATTTCCAATAAAAGCAACGCAATAAATTCTTTGATACTTAAATCTATCCATACTTTCATTACAAAATCGTATAGGTTTGATAACTGATTGACTGTTATATACGCAGGTGATGCTTGCTCTCCTTTCACCGTGCTGTTGATTATTAATGTTTGTTGTATATATGTATAAATGTAATGGAGCGGTATAAACATAAGCCTCTGTGGCTTGTTTACCAATCCATATTCAATTTATTGAATAAAAATATGTTTACACTACTTGTAGCAGGTAGCAGATAAGCTGAGCCTGTAGCAAAGCAAGTATATTTTTCATACGCCTGTTCTTGGACACAGACAGGGTATACTATAAATAGATTTACACGTGCACCTGTAGTTAGCAAGATGATTGGAACTCAACTAAGTTATAAGAAAAAAACGTCTTTGTCGTTCAGCTGCACATTCAAATACACAACACAATGTAGGGTAAAATGAAAATAACGTTTGCTAAATAAGGATGATCTTAAAAGTTCCCATCAGAGACCAATTAAAGGTTCATCCATTGTGTTGTGTTGGGTCACATGTTCCAAACTTTATAAATGGTGTTTCTTTATCGAGAAGTACCGACTGATACCGATATATTGACGGTATAAAGGTTAAAGTGGTGATTTCTGATCGAAAACCGGACAATGCATCGCGCACCAATGAGTCAAACATAATTTTGAAATCTTATTTATAACAGACAAAATGACAAATTTGGCTTTATAATGCTTAATAGGTCATATGACTACTGTGGATGTAAATGGGATGTACAGTTTCGGTTTCTACACATGCATTTTAATTGGAAACTAGTAATCATGATATATTTAGCGATTGGGATAAATATGCAAGCTGAGTGAATTTATATCATCTGTAAACAACACATATTGTGAGTTGTAACGTATTAAAGCCAAATAAAACGTTATGAAACACAATGGATGTACCTTTAACCATAGATCTGAGACAGAAAGTTACTTGTTAATAGAGGTGTAAAAATATTCCAACTTCGTTGTTAATTATAGTTAGCATTAACCATACAGAAATAACTCAAGTACGTCGAGTTCTTCATTTTAGTGTATAGCTTGACTTGTGACAGAAGGGTACAGTACCAGTACCCATGCAACATGTATTGCTTAAAAGTGACATTTACAAGTCCGTGACAGAATCGTATAGGCCTATACCTGATTGATTTTGTCTTCTTCCCCTCAATAACTGCTAGAACTGATATCGCATGTACTTTGGCAGTTGGCGCTAAATTGTAGATATGTTAAACAGGCCCCTAAAACTTATTTTCGACTCTATTTGTACAGGTCATTAAGCCACACTGCTCAGATTATTAATTGAACATTGTTTAACATTGTGGCAAAAAATAGGGTTGGTATAGGTAAAGAATATAAATAAACAACAAAATCAGTTCTTAATTGTTCAACCATCAGGTCTCTTATAGAAAAATAAAATTATCGAATAAATCAAGATGATTTATTCATAATTCACACGCTATTGTGTGTGTGTGTATATATATATATATATATATATATATATATATATATATATATATAAGGTAAGGTAAGTAAGGTAAGATGAGTTGCTTCTCACGTGAAGTAAGGTACTTGAAAAGACCGATATACTGGTCGAAATTAGCTCATCGTATTGTATTACAGAAAATGGATCCAGTCAAAACCATCTGATCTTTACTCTTTTCTATATTTATATATATATTGTTGAAAAGCTCTGCCCTGCCCTGCCATTCCCTTCCCTTCCCTCATTAATTGTTATTTTTATGCGCCTTAGGCAGAAGTAATAGCATCAATAATGCCTAATTTTCTGTGTTGTTATTATTTATTTTTTCCCCCATTCAAATCTTTCAGGGTTATATATCAACCTTTAAAAAACCAATACACAGTCAAAATGTTTCTTCTCATTTACTTAAATGCAAGAGGAAAAGGGAAACTATTCTTTTATGTGGTTAATTATTTTCATTTTCATAAACATCACAGCTGAAAAGCTAAAAGTCTCCTTTTTAGCATTCAAAAACGTCTGTTGCTTTCCTTTGCAGCAAACAGTTTTTAGAAATCAACTATACAATTTATTTACAAACAGCTACAGATCAAGACCTCATTGCTTGCTTGGCTTTTCTTGCAATACTCCAGCATCGTCATGCTCCAACAGACACGTCTATTTTCAGCATAGTCTTCCGCAGTAAATCAAGTAAACTTACCTACATATTCCCTTCAAAGAGAAAAAAACACACACACACATTATCAAACTTTATTCAAATCAAAGCATTCACTTTTTCATTTCATTCACCTCCGACTTTTATTTGCTAATTTCATGTCCATTATTACCGCCTATCAGCGAACACCTAATATTGAGTACGGGCCCTAGCGTACCATACGGAATAATAACCCCGCTTCGACTAACAACTCTTCCTCACTGTCGTTACTTTTTTTTTTTTTAACCTTTTTTACTCTTTCTTTTTTTGTCTTTTTTTGTATTCATATACAACAAGCTTCTCAAACAAAATTCACAAACAAATCTATTTCACCTTTTATGATATACCCCTGCCGCCCAGCTGAACAACTAAACTTCATCATCGTCACCACACGAAATCAACCAATACAATGCGCTTCCGCTTCCGTAGTAACCACATTTCTCTCTCATTTCCTTATTCAAACTCAAATATGGGACACTTTCACCACCGGCACAAGATCAAATAACGCAACTACACACCTCAACAGAGGCAGACAACATACACTTCAATTATAAAGAATAATATCATAATCGAACAATAATTATTTTCCATTAGAAGAAACACATAAAATGAACGGTGGAACTATATGCTTTCTTGTCGTTGTATTGCTTATTTCCCGGCACTGACCATCGGAAATGTTCTGAACATTTAAACGGCTAGTGGGCAGTACACAATAGCAGTGATACTTACTTGCCGATCATCGGCGCTAACCATCGCCAGTGTTCGGAACTGTCGGCCGTACATGAGAGGAGTGTTACTTACTTGCCGATCATCGGCGCTACATCGGCAGTGTTCTGAACTGTCGGCCATACATAAGAGGAGTGATACTTACTTGCCGATCATCGGCGTTAACCATCGGCAGTGTTCAGAACTGTCGGCCGTACATGAGAGAAGTGTTACTTACTTACCGATCATCGGCACTAATCATCGGGATTGTTCGGAACTGTCGGCAGTACATGAGAGGAATGGTACTTACTTGCCGATCATCGGCGCTACATGGCCGTGTTCGAAACAGTCGGCCGTACATGAGAGGAGTGGTACTTACTTGCCGATCAACGGCGCTAATCATGGTCTGTGTTCCGAACTGTCGGCAGTACATGACAAGAGTGATACTTACTTGCCGATCATCGGCGCTAACCATCGGCCTTGTTCGGAACTGTCGGCAGTACAATAGAGGAGTGGTACTTACTTGCCGAACATTGGCGCTACATTGGCAGTGTTCCAAACCATCGGCAGTACATGACAGGAGAGATACTTACTTGCCGATCATCGGCGCTAATCATCGGCAGTGTTCCGAACTGTCGGCAGTACATGAGAGGAGTGGTACTTAATTGCCGATCATCGGCGCTAACAATCGCCAGTGTTCAGAACTGTCAGCCGTACATGAGAGGAGTGGTACTTAATTGCCGATCATCGGCGCTACATCGGCAGTGTTCGGAACTGTCGGCCGTACATGAGAGGAGTGGTACTTAATTGCCGATCATCGGCGCTAACCATCGGCAGTGTTCCGAACTGTCGGCAGTACATAAGAGGAGTGGTACTTAATTGCCGATCATCGGCGCTACATTGGCCGTGTTCCGAACTGTCTGCAGTACATGAGAGGAGTGATACTTACTTGCCGATCATCGGCACTAATCATCGGCAGTGTTCGGAACTGTCGGCAGTACATGAGAGGAGTGGTACTTACTTGCCGATCATCGGCGCTACATCGGCCGTGTTCGGAACTGTCAGGCGTACATGAGAGGAGTGATACTTACTTGCCGTACATGAAAGGAGTGATATTTACTTGCCGATCATCGGCGCTACCCATCGGCAGTGTTCAGAACTGTCGGCCGTACATGAGAGGAGTGGTACTTACTTGCCGATCATCGCAATACATCAGCAGTGTTCGGAACTGTCGGCCGAACATAAGAGGAGTGATACTTACTTGCCGATCATCGACGCTACATCGGCCATGTTCGGAACTGTCGGCCGTACATGAGAGAAGTGTTACTTACTTGCCGATCATCGGCGCTAATCATCGGCAGTGTTCGGAACTGTCGGCCTTACATGTGAGGAGTGTTACTTACTTGCCGATCATCGGCCCTTATCATGGTCTGTGTACCGAACTGTCGGCAGTACATGAGAAGAGTTATACTTACTTGCCGTACATGAGAGGAGTGATACTTACTTGACGATCATCGGCGGTACATCGGCCGTGTTCGGAACTGTCGGCAGTACATGAAAGGAGTGGTACTTACTTGCCGATCATCGGCGGTACATCGGCCGTGTTCGGAACTGTCGGCAGTACATGAGAGGAGTGGTACTTCATTGCCGATCATCGGCGCTAACCATAGGCAGTGTTCCGAACTGTCGGCAGTACATAAGAGGAGTGGTACTTAATTGCCGAACATTGGCGCTACATCGGCCATGTTCAGAACTGTCGGCAGTACATGAGAGGAGTGTTACTTACTTGCCGATCAACGGCGCTAATCATGGTCTGTGTACCGAACTGTCGGCCGTACATGACAAGAGTGATACTTACTTGCCGATCATCGGCGCTAACCATCGGCCGTGTTCAGAACTGTCGGCAGTACATGACAAGAGTGATACTTACTTGCCGATCATCGGCGCTAACCATCGGCCGTGTTCGGAACTGTCGGCAGTACATGAGAGGAGTGATACTTACTTGCCGAACATTGGCGCTACATCGGCCGTGTTCAGAACTGTCGGCAGTATATAAGAGGAGTGGTACTTAATTGCCGAACATTGGCGCTACATCGGCCATGTTCAGAACTGTCGGCAGTACATGAGAGGAGTGTTACTTACTTGCCGATCAACGGCGCTAATCATGGTCTGTGTACCGAACTGTCGGCCGTACATGACAAGAGTGATACTTACTTGCCGATCATCGGCGCTAACCATCGGCCGTGTTCAGAACTGTCGGCAGTACATGACAAGAGTGATACTTACTTGCCGATCATCGGCGCTAACCATCGGCCGTGTTCAGAACTGTCGGCAGTACATGACAAGAGTGATACTTACTTGCCGATCATCGGCGCTAACCATCGGCCGTGTTCCAAACCGTCGGCAGTACATGAGAGGAGATATAATTACTTGCCGATCATCGGCGCTAATCATCGGCAGTGTTCCGAACCTTTTGAAGTGTCAGCCGTGCATGAGAGAAGTGTTATTTACTTGCGCGATTGTCGGCGCTAATCATCGGCAGTGTTCCAAACCGTCGCCAGTAAATGAGAGAAGTGTTACTTACTTGCGCGATTGTCAGCGCTAACCATTGGCAGTGTTCCGAACCTTTTGAAGTGTCGGTCGTACATGAGGGAAGTGTTACTTACTTGCGCCATTGTCAGCGCTAACTATCGGCAGTGTTCAGAACTGTCGGCAGTTCAAGAGAACAGTTCTTCTTACTTGCCGATCTTCAGCTCTAACCATCAGAAGTGTTCGGAACTGTCCGCAGTTCATGATAGGAGTGATACTTACTGGCACGCGCTAAACATCGGCAGTGCTCTGAACTTTAGGCACTACAGGAGAAGAGTGTTATTTACTTGAGTGATTGTCGGCAGTTTTCGGAACTGTCGGCAGTGCATAATAGAAGTGCAATACTTACTTGCCGATTGTCAGCGATGAATGCCGTCAGTTCTGTACCTTAAAAACGTTACACACTCGGAAGTGCTACTTACTGCGATTGTCATCGGCAGTGAAATTAAATTATTGGAAAAGAGAAGAAAACAATATTTTGTGGATAGCAACTTCTTTATTGTGTAGATACATGACGTTTCGGTGTATATGCTCACACTAGGCATTGGGCTGAAATATGGCAAGTTGATTTTAATCCCGCTAAGACTGAAGCAATTTTATTCTCACGTAGGCGTAATGAAACACCAATTCCTAGACTTACAATGCAAGGAGTAGATATTAATGAAGTTGACATTCACAAGCACTTAGGAGTAACATTGCAATCCAATCGTAGATGAAACTCTCACATTGCTGAACTAATAAAAAAGGTAAGCCCGTTAGTTAATTGCATCCCTCGCAGTCTTAAAGGGGCAGTAGCACGTTTTTTCGCTGAAAAATGTCGATGAAATGTATTTGGAAAATAGTGTCACCAATAGTAAAACACCCTTCTCTCTTTCAGAAAATCAAGTTTAAAATGAGTGTACATGTTCCGGAGAGCCATGAGAATCGTTTTTGTCATTAAAAATAATAAAATGTGTTCACAATAAAATGGCCGCCATGCAATTTTTGCTTTATACGCAACATCGTTATTACCACTACGGATAATTGGTTTGTGTGATACGATGTTTTACTCTCTGAAGTAAATCTAAATTACATAAACTATCATTATAAATGGGAAATTTGAAAAAATAAAATTTGCAAAAAACGTGCTACAGCCCCTTTAAGTATAGATTGTCAAGAAAGTCACTAAATCAAATATATAAGTCATACATTCTACTACCGTAATATTTGACTACTGCTCACACATATAGGATAATTGCACAAGAGAACAGGAACAACTTATTGAAAATTGACTTTTAGATGTCTCTTACGGACGATTTGCGGAGCAGTTAGAGGAACAAGTCATAATTTAATATATAAAGAAACTAATTCAATGCCCCTAGCTGGCCGTAGACAAAATCACAAATTATCATTATTATACAAAATGATGAAAAATATGGCACCAGGTTATTTATCTCATCTTTTACCTGAAAGAGTATCACAGTTGAGTGAATATAGACTCAGAAACAGTAACAACATACTCACCTTCCGATGTCGTAGTGATTTATATAACAATTCATTTTTACCTGATACAATAAGACAATGGAATATAATTACCTAATAATATCTCGGAAGCTGAAACTAAAGACAATTTCAAAAGCCTACTGAAATCGACCAGACCATGTAATATGATCATATTTGACCTGACATTTGGTACACGGTTTTGCCAAATTGCTCATGCACGCCTCAGACTTGGGTGCAGTGATTTGAATGCACACATGTTTGAACGACATATATCCCTAGATCCAGCCTGCTCCTGTGGTCACCCCTATGAAGACACGTTACATTATTTCTGTACCTGTCGAAACTATGCTGCAATAATAAATTAAATGTATTTTTACCAGTACGGCTACACTTTAAACACAGTATTGAATGGAATTTCCAATAAAAGCAACGCAATAAATTCTTTGATACTTAAATCTATCCATACTTTCATTACAAAATCGTATAGGTTTGATAACTGATTGACTGTTATATACGCAGGTGATGCTTGCTCTCCTTTCACCGTGCTGTTGATTATTAATGTTTGTTGTATATATGTATAAATGTAATGGAGCGGTATAAACATAAGCCTCTGTGGCTTGTTTACCAATCCATATTCAATTTATTGAATAAAAATATGTTTACACTACTTGTAGCAGGTAGCAGATAAGCTGAGCCTGTAGCAAAGCAAGTATATTTTTCATACGCCTGTTCTTGGACACAGACAGGGTATACTATAAATAGATTTACACGTGCACCTGTAGTTAGCAAGATGATTGGAACTCAACTAAGTTATAAGAAAAAAACGTCTTTGTCGTTCAGCTGCACATTCAAATACACAACACAATGTAGGGTAAAATGAAAATAACGTTTGCTAAATAAGGATGATCTTAAAAGTTCCCATCAGAGACCAATTAAAGGTTCATCCATTGTGTTGTGTTGGGTCACATGTTCCAAACTTTATAAATGGTGTTTCTTTATCGAGAAGTACCGACTGATACCGATATATTGACGGTATAAAGGTTAAAGTGGTGATTTCTGATCGAAAACCGGACAATGCATCGCGCACCAATGAGTCAAACATAATTTTGAAATCTTATTTATAACAGACAAAATGACAAATTTGGCTTTATAATGCTTAATAGGTCATATGACTACTGTGGATGTAAATGGGATGTACAGTTTCGGTTTCTACACATGCATTTTAATTGGAAACTAGTAATCATGATATATTTAGCGATTGGGATAAATATGCAAGCTGAGTGAATTTATATCATCTGTAAACAACACATATTGTGAGTTGTAACGTATTAAAGCCAAATAAAACGTTATGAAACACAATGGATGTACCTTTAACCATAGATCTGAGACAGAAAGTTACTTGTTAATAGAGGTGTAAAAATATTCCAACTTCGTTGTTAATTATAGTTAGCATTAACCATACAGAAATAACTCAAGTACGTCGAGTTCTTCATTTTAGTGTATAGCTTGACTTGTGACAGAAGGGTACAGTACCAGTACCCATGCAACATGTATTGCTTAAAAGTGACATTTACAAGTCCGTGACAGAATCGTATAGGCCTATACCTGATTGATTTTGTCTTCTTCCCCTCAATAACTGCTAGAACTGATATCGCATGTACTTTGGCAGTTGGCGCTAAATTGTAGATATGTTAAACAGGCCCCTAAAACTTATTTTCGACTCTATTTGTACAGGTCATTAAGCCACACTGCTCAGATTATTAATTGAACATTGTTTAACATTGTGGCAAAAAATAGGGTTGGTATAGGTAAAGAATATAAATAAACAACAAAATCAGTTCTTAATTGTTCAACCATCAGGTCTCTTATAGAAAAATAAAATTATCGAATAAATCAAGATGATTTATTCATAATTCACACGCTATTGTGTGTGTGTGTATATATATATATATATATATATATATATATATATATAAGGTAAGGTAAGTAAGGTAAGATGAGTTGCTTCTCACGTGAAGTAAGGTACTTGAAAAGACCGATATACTGGTCGAAATTAGCTCATCGTATTGTATTACAGAAAATGGATCCAGTCAAAACCATCTGATCTTTACTCTTTTCTATATTTATATATATATTGTTGAAAAGCCCTGCCCTGCCCTGCCATTCCCTTCCCTTCCCTCATTAATTGTTATTTTTATGCGCCTTAGGCAGAAGTAATAGCATCAATAATGCCTAATTTTCTGTGTTGTTATTATTTATTTTTTCCCCCATTCAAATCTTTCAGGGTTATATATCAACCTTTAAAAAACCAATACACAGTCAAAATGTTTCTTCTCATTTACTTAAATGCAAGAGGAAAAGGGAAACTATTCTTTTATGTGGTTAATTATTTTCATTTTCATAAACATCACAGCTGAAAAGCTAAAAGTCTCCTTTTTAGCATTCAAAAACGTCTGTTGCTTTCCTTTGCAGCAAACAGTTTTTAGAAATCAACTATACAATTTATTTACAAACAGCTACAGATCAAGACCTCATTGCTTGCTTGGCTTTTCTTGCAATACTCCAGCACCGTCATGCTCCAACAGACACGTCTATTTTCAGCATAGTCTTCCGCAGTAAATCAAGTAAACTTACCTACATATTCCCTTCAAAGAGAAAAAAACACACACACACACATTATCAAACTTTATTCAAATCAAAGCATTCACTTTTTCATTTCATTCACCTCCGACTTTTATTTGCTAATTTCATGTCCATTATTACCGCCTATCAGCGAACACCTAATATTGAGTACGGGCCCTAGCGTACCATACGGAATAATAACCCCGCTTCGACTAACAACTCTTCCTCACTGTCGTTACTTTTTTTTTTTTTAACCTTTTTTACTCTTTCTTTTTTTGTCTTTTTTTGTATTCATATACAACAAGCTTCTCAAACAAAATTCACAAACAAATCTATTTCACCTTTTATGATATACCCCTGCCGCCCAGCTGAACAACTAAACTTCATCATCGTCACCACACGAAATCAACCAATACAATGCGCTTCCGCTTCCGTAGTAACCACATTTCTCTCTCATTTCCTTATTCAAACTCAAATATGGGACACTTTCACCACCGGCACAAGATCAAATAACGCAACTACACACCTCAACAGAGGCAGACAACATACACTTCAATTATAAAGAATAATATCATAATCGAACAATAATTATTTTCCATTAGAAGAAACACATAAAATGAACGGTGGAACTATATGCTTTCTTGTCGTTGTATTGCTTATTTCCCGGCACTGACCATCGGAAATGTTCTGAACATTTAAACGGCTAGTGGGCAGTACACAATAGCAGTGATACTTACTTGCCGATCATCGGCGCTAACCATCGCCAGTGTTCGGAACTGTCGGCCGTACATGAGAGGAGTGTTACTTACTTGCCGATCATCGGCGCTACATCGGCAGTGTTCTGAACTGTCGGCCATACATAAGAGGAGTGATACTTACTTGCCGATCATCG
The DNA here is from genome assembly GCA_936450465.1 of Gibbula magus. NCBI lineage: Eukaryota > Metazoa > Mollusca > Gastropoda > Trochida > Trochidae > Gibbula > Gibbula magus. The sequence goes on from OW388302.1 coordinate 64,290,439, forward strand.
GCGTTAACCATCGGCAGTGTTCAGAACTGTCGGCAGTACATGACAAGAGTGATACTTACTTGCCGATCATCGGCGCTACATCGGCCGTGTTCAGAACTGTCGGCCGTACATGAGAGAAGTGTTACTTACTTACCGATCATCGGCACTAATCATCGGGATTGTTCGGAACTGTCGGCAGTACATGAGAGGAATGGTACTTACTTGCCGATCATCGGCGCTACATGGCCGTGTTCGAAACAGTCGGCCGTACATGAGAGGAGTGGTACTTACTTGCCGATCAACGGCGCTAATCATGGTCTGTGTTCCGAACTGTCGGCAGTACATGACAAGAGTGATACTTACTTGCCGATCATCGGCGCTAACCATCGGCCTTGTTCGGAACTGTCGGCAGTACAATAGAGGAGTGGTACTTACTTGCCGAACATTGGCGCTACATTGGCAGTGTTCCAAACCATCGGCAGTACATGACAGGAGAGATACTTACTTGCCGATCATCGGCGCTAATCATCGGCAGTGTTCCGAACTGTCGGCAGTACATGAGAGGAGTGGTACTTAATTGCCGATCATCGGCGCTAACCATCGCCAGTGTTCAGAACTGTCAGCCGTACATGAGAGGAGTGGTACTTAATTGCCGATCATCGGCGCTACATCGGCAGTGTTCGGAACTGTCGGCCGTACATGAGAGGAGTGGTACTTAATTGCCGATCATCGGCGCTAACCATCGGCAGTGTTCCGAACTGTCGGCAGTACATAAGAGGAGTGGTACTTAATTGCCGATCATCGGCGCTACATTGGCCGTGTTCCGAACTGTCTGCAGTACATGAGAGGAGTGATACTTACTTGCCGATCATCGGCACTAATCATCGGCAGTGTTCGGAACTGTCGGCAGTACATGAGAGGAGTGGTACTTACTTGCCGATCATCGGCGCTACATCGGCCGTGTTCGGAACTGTCAGGCGTACATGAGAGGAGTGATACTTACTTGGCGTACATGAAAGGAGTGATATTTACTTGCCGATCATCGGCGCTACCCATCGGCAGTGTTCAGAACTGTCGGCCTTACATGAGAGGAGTGGTACTTACTTGCCGATCATCGCAATACATCAGCAGTGTTCGGAACTGTCGGCCGAACATAAGAGGAGTGATACTTACTTGCCGATCATCGACGCTACATCGGCCATGTTCGGAACTGTCGGCCGTACATGAGAGAAGTGTTACTTACTTGCCGATCATCGGCGCTAATCATCGGCAGTGTTCGGAACTGTCGGCCTTACATGTGAGGAGTGTTACTTACTTGCCGATCATCGGCGCTAATCATGGTCTGTGTACCGAACTGTCGGCAGTACATGAGAAGAGTTATACTTACTTGCCGTACATGAGAGGAGTGATACTTACTTGCCGATCATCGGCGGTACATCGGCCGTGTTCGGAACTGTCGGCAGTACATGAAAGGAGTGGTACTTACTTGCCGATCATCGGCGGTACATCGGCCGTGTTCGGAACTGTCGGCAGTACATGAGAGGAGTGGTACTTAATTGCCGATCATCGGCGCTAACCATAGGCAGTGTTCCGAACTGTCGGCAGTACATAAGAGGAGTGGTACTTAATTGCCGAACATTGGCGCTACATCGGCCATGTTCAGAACTGTCGGCAGTACATGAGAGGAGTGTTACTTACTTGCCGATCAACGGCGCTAATCATGGTCTGTGTACCGAACTGTCGGCCGTACATGACAAGAGTGATACTTACTTGCCGATCATCGGCGCTAACCATCGGCCGTGTTCAGAACTGTCGGCAGTACATGACAAGAGTGATACTTACTTGCCGATCATCGGCGCTAACCATCGGCCGTGTTCGGAACTGTCGGCAGTACATGAGAGGAGTGATACTTACTTGCCGAACATTGGCGCTACATCGGCCGTGTTCAGAACTGTCGGCAGTATATAAGAGGAGTGGTACTTAATTGCCGAACATTGGCGCTACATCGGCCATGTTCAGAACTGTCGGCAGTACATGAGAGGAGTGTTACTTACTTGCCGATCAACGGCGCTAATCATGGTCTGTGTACCGAACTGTCGGCCGTACATGACAAGAGTGATACTTACTTGCCGATCATCGGCGCTAACCATCGGCCGTGTTCAGAACTGTCGGCAGTACATGACAAGAGTGATACTTACTTGCCGATCATCGGCGCTAACCATCGGCCGTGTTCAGAACTGTCGGCAGTACATGACAAGAGTGATACTTACTTGCCGATCATCGGCGCTAACCATCGGCCGTGTTCCAAACCGTCGGCAGTACATGAGAGGAGAGATAATTACTTGCCGATCATCGGCGCTAATCATCGGCAGTGTTCCGAACCTTTTGAAGTGTCAGCCGTGCATGAGAGAAGTGTTATTTACTTGCGCGATTGTCGGCGCTAATCATCGGCAGTGTTCCAAACCGTCGCCAGTAAATGAGAGAAGTGTTACTTACTTGCGCGATTGTCAGCGCTAACCATTGGCAGTGTTCCGAACCTTTTGAAGTGTCGGTCGTACATGAGGGAAGTGTTACTTACTTGCGCCATTGTCAGCGCTAACTATCGGCAGTGTTCAGAACTGTCGGCAGTTCAAGAGAACAGTTCTTCTTACTTGCCGATCTTCAGCTCTAACCATCAGAAGTGTTCGGAACTGTCCGCAGTTCATGATAGGAGTGATACTTACTGGCACGCGCTAAACATCGGCAGTGCTCTGAACTTTAGGCACTACAGGAGAAGAGTGTTATTTACTTGAGTGATTGTCGGCAGTTTTCGGAACTGTCGGCAGTGCATAATAGAAGTGCAATACTTACTTGCCGATTGTCAGCGATGAATGCCGTCAGTTCTGTACCTTAAAAACGTTACACACTCGGAAGTGCTACTTACTGCGATTGTCATCGGCAGTGAAATTAAATTATTGGAAAAGAGAAGAAAACAATATTTTGTGGATAGCAACTTCTTTATTGTGTAGATACATGACGTTTCGGTGTATATGCTCACACTAGGCATTGGGCTGAAATATGGCAAGTTGATTTTAATCCCGCTAAGACTGAAGCAATTTTATTCTCACGTAGGCGTAATGAAACACCAATTCCTAGACTTACAATGCAAGGAGTAGATATTAATGAAGTTGACATTCACAAGCACTTAGGAGTAACATTGCAATCCAATCGTAGATGAAACTCTCACATTGCTGAACTAATAAAAAAGGTAAGCCCGTTAGTTAATTGCATCCCTCGCAGTCTTAAAGGGGCAGTAGCACGTTTTTTCGCTGAAAAATGTCGATGAAATGTATTTGGAAAATAGTGTCACCAATAGTAAAACACCCTTCTCTCTTTCAGAAAATCAAGTTTAAAATGAGTGTACATGTTCCGGAGAGCCATGAGAATCGTTTTTGTCATTAAAAATAATAAAATGTGTTCACAATAAAATGGCCGCCATGCAATTTTTGCTTTATACGCAACATCGTTATTACCACTACGGATAATTGGTTTGTGTGATACGATGTTTTACTCTCTGAAGTAAATCTAAATTACATAAACTATCATTATAAATGGGAAATTTGAAAAAATAAAATTTGCAAAAAACGTGCTACAGCCCCTTTAAGTATAGATTGTCAAGAAAGTCACTAAATCAAATATATAAGTCATACATTCTACTACCGTAATATTTGACTACTGCTCACACATATAGGATAATTGCACAAGAGAACAGGAACAACTTATTGAAAATTGACTTTTAGATGTCTCTTACGGACGATTTGCGGAGCAGTTAGAGGAACAAGTCATAATTTAATATATAAAGAAACTAATTCAATGCCCCTAGCTGGCCGTAGACAAAATCACAAATTATCATTATTATACAAAATGATGAAAAATATGGCACCAGGTTATTTATCTCATCTTTTACCTGAAAGAGTATCACAGTTGAGTGAATATAGACTCAGAAACAGTAACAACATACTCACCTTCCGATGTCGTAGTGATTTATATAACAATTCATTTTTACCTGATACAATAAGACAATGGAATATAATTACCTAATAATATCTCGGAAGCTGAAACTAAAGACAATTTCAAAAGCCTACTGAAATCGACCAGACCATGTAATATGATCATATTTGACCTGACATTTGGTACACGGTTTTGCCAAATTGCTCATGCACGCCTCAGACTTGGGTGCAGTGATTTGAATGCACACATGTTTGAACGACATATATCCCTAGATCCAGCCTGCTCCTGTGGTCACCCCTATGAAGACACGTTACATTATTTCTGTACCTGTCGAAACTATGCTGCAATAATAAATTAAATGTATTTTTACCAGTACGGCTACACTTTAAACACAGTATTGAATGGAATTTCCAATAAAAGCAACGCAATAAATTCTTTGATACTTAAATCTATCCATACTTTCATTACAAAATCGTATAGGTTTGATAACTGATTGACTGTTATATACGCAGGTGATGCTTGCTCTCCTTTCACCGTGCTGTTGATTATTAATGTTGTATATATGTATAAATGTAATGGAGCGGTATAAACATAAGCCTCTGTGGCTTGTTTACCAATCCATATTCAATTTATTGAATAAAAATATGTTTACACTACTTGTAGCAGGTAGCAGATAAGCTGAGCCTGTAGCAAAGCAAGTATATTTTTCATACGCCTGTTCTTGGACACAGACAGGGTATACTATAAATAGATTTACACGTGCACCTGTAGTTAGCAAGATGATTGGAACTCAACTAAGTTATAAGAAAAAAACGTCTTTGTCGTTCAGCTGCACATTCAAATACACAACACAATGTAGGGTAAAATGAAAATAACGTTTGCTAAATAAGGATGATCTTAAAAGTTCCCATCAGAGACCAATTAAAGGTTCATCCATTGTGTTGTGTTGGGTCACATGTTCCAAACTTTATAAATGGTGTTTCTTTATCGAGAAGTACCGACTGATACCGATATATTGACGGTATAAAGGTTAAAGTGGTGATTTCTGATCGAAAACCGGACAATGCATCGCGCACCAATGAGTCAAACATAATTTTGAAATCTTATTTATAACAGACAAAATGACAAATTTGGCTTTATAATGCTTAATAGGTCATATGACTACTGTGGATGTAAATGGGATGTACAGTTTCGGTTTCTACACATGCATTTTAATTGGAAACTAGTAATCATGATATATTTAGCGATTGGGATAAATATGCAAGCTGAGTGAATTTATATCATCTGTAAACAACACATATTGTGAGTTGTAACGTATTAAAGCCAAATAAAACGTTATGAAACACAATGGATGTACCTTTAACCATAGATCTGAGACAGAAAGTTACTTGTTAATAGAGGTGTCAAAATATTCCAACTTCGTTGTTAATTATAGTTAGCATTAACCATACAGAAATAACTCAAGTACGTCGAGTTCTTCATTTTAGTGTATAGCTTGACTTGTGACAGAAGGGTACAGTACCAGTACCCATGCAACATGTATTGCTTAAAAGTGACATTTACAAGTCCGTGACAGAATCGTATAGGCCTATACCTGATTGATTTTGTCTTCTTCCCCTCAATAACTGCTAGAACTGATATCGCATGTACTTTGGCAGTTGGCGCTAAATTGTAGATATGTTAAACAGGCCCCTAAAACTTATTTTCGACTCTATTTGTACAGGTCATTAAGCCACACTGCTCAGATTATTAATTGAACATTGTTTAACATTGTGGCAAAAAATAGGGTTGGTATAGGTAAAGAATATAAATAAACAACAAAATCAGTTCTTAATTGTTCAACCATCAGGTCTCTTATAGAAAAATAAAATTATCGAATAAATCAAGATGATTTATTCATAATTCACACGCTATTGTGTGTGTGTGTATATATATATATATATATATATATATATAAGGTAAGGTAAGTAAGGTAAGATGAGTTGCTTCTCACGTGAAGTAAGGTACTTGAAAAGACCGATATACTGGTCGAAATTAGCTCATCGTATTGTATTACAGAAAATGGATCCAGTCAAAACCATCTGATCTTTACTCTTTTCTATATTTATATATATATTGTTGAAAAGCCCTGCCCTGCCCTGCCATTCCCTTCCCTTCCCTCATTAATTGTTATTTTTATGCGCCTTAGGCAGAAGTAATAGCATCAATAATGCCTAATTTTCTGTGTTGTTATTATTTATTTTTTCCCCCATTCAAATCTTTCAGGGTTATATATCAACCTTTAAAAAACCAATACACAGTCAAAATGTTTCTTCTCATTTACTTAAATGCAAGAGGAAAAGGGAAACTATTCTTTTATGTGGTTAATTATTTTCATTTTCATAAACATCACAGCTGAAAAGCTAAAAGTCTCCTTTTTAGCATTCAAAAACGTCTGTTGCTTTCCTTTGCAGCAAACAGTTTTTAGAAATCAACTATACAATTTATTTACAAACAGCTACAGATCAAGACCTCATTGCTTGCTTGGCTTTTCTTGCAATACTCCAGCACCGTCATGCTCCAACAGACACGTCTATTTTCAGCATAGTCTTCCGCAGTAAATCAAGTAAACTTACCTACATATTCCCTTCAAAGAGAAAAAAACACACACACACATTATCAAACTTTATTCAAATCAAAGCATTCACTTTTTCATTTCATTCACCTCCGACTTTTATTTGCTAATTTCATGTCCATTATTACCGCCTATCAGCGAACACCTAATATTGAGTACGGGCCCTAGCGTACCATACGGAATAATAACCCCGCTTCGACTAACAACTCTTCCTCACTGTCGTTACTTTTTTTTTTTTTAACCTTTTTTACTCTTTCTTTTTTTGTCTTTTTTTGTATTCATATACAACAAGCTTCTCAAACAAAATTCACAAACAAATCTATTTCACCTTTTATGATATACCCCTGCCGCCCAGCTGAACAACTAAACTTCATCATCGTCACCACACGAAATCAACCAATACAATGCGCTTCCGCTTCCGTAGTAACCACATTTCTCTCTCATTTCCTTATTCAAACTCAAATATGGGACACTTTCACCACCGGCACAAGATCAAATAACGCAACTACACACCTCAACATGCTGCTCTTTCTCATGCCAAATCATGGCCAGAAAATCACGTAAGTCCAAAAGTTGACTTAAATGGGCCAGATCATGTAGCCTAATGTATCATTGAAAGGACAGGGCATAGAGAACAACTTGTACATGTCATATGCTTCTCTTTGATGACATTGCCAACTGAAATATAGACATTCGATTTGCATCGTGTGAAGATAAACTGACCCTGTGCAAACTAATCACTTGCTGATGTCTGCAAATTTTAAGCAGGGGTGGTCTTCGGAGAGAAGATTTGAGTCAAGCCATACATGCCCAATTTTTATTATTCAATTCAAGTCAAATTTAAATCCCATTTTAATGAATCCTATTATGACCATGCGCCATGACGTTATGTTACTTTTTCGTAACATTTGATGTGTTTTCTGTAACATTATTTTCAATATCATTTGAATTTTTTAAAGTAGCATCACTTAATGTATTATTGTCAATCATTCCTTTATGCTACAGGTGTCTCAAACAATAACATTTGGCAATGTCTCTTATTGTGAAAATATAGTTCTGAAATCTGTCACAAATTTACATTGTTTTTGTGTCCCAAATTGCAAACTTTTTATTAGGAAGGACTCAAATAACATATCTCAATTTTAAAAATGCATACCTTTCTATCCCCTTTTCTTTCCATTTATTTCTCGATTCGTATTTGATATATGTTAGAATTGGTATTTAAATTACCGTATTTAATCCTATACAACCTGGGTCTCGAATGTGACTACAACCCAAGGGGGTCATGGGGTGCTGAGGTAAATACAACCAAATATGAATTTAAGGGCTATCGTATTTCCTCGAATACAACCCGGTTGTCGATTAGAGTGAGTAAGGAGATGCTGAACGAAACATAACCCCGGGGTTGTATTTGAGGAAATACGGTACATATAGATGCAAGCGACAGGTGCCCGTCTCCCCACTGTTTCAGCCCAGCACGTGTCCAGCAGAGGACGAGACAGAAGCTGCAGACACAGCTGCCTACCCCATCCTGCCCAAGTGGAAGAGGTGCTGTAATACCGACTACTGTAACAGGCTCTATAACACGAGTGGACATCCAAAACGTAATATATACTTACACTAATTCTGATGTTGTTTTCTGTGCGATAACTGCGTCTAACGGTGTAAATCTAAACGCTGTCTATCTAAATGTCGTGTATCTAAACGTTGTCTATCTAAATGTCATGTAACTAAACGTTGTATATCTCAACGTTGTGTATCTAAACGTTGTCTATCTCAACGTCGTGTGTCTAAACGTTGTCTATCTAAACGTCGTGTATCTAAACATTGTCTATCTGAACGTCGTGTATCTAAACGTTGTCTATCTAAACGTCGTGTATCTAAACGTCGTGTATCTAAACGTCGTGTATCTAAACATTGTCTATCTGAACATTCTCTATCTCAACGGTGTCTATCTAAACGTCGTGTATCTAAACGTCGTGTATCTAAACGCCGTTTATCTAAATGTTGTCTATCTAAACGTCGTGTATCTAAACGTAGTGTATCTAAACATTGTCTATCTAAACGTCGCTTATCTAAACGTTCTCTATCTCAACGTTGTCTATCTAAACGTCGAGTATCTAAACGTCTATCTAAACGTTGTGTATCTAAACGTCGTGTATATAAACATTGTCTATCTAAACGTCGCTTATCTAAACGTTCTCTATCTCAACGTTGTCTACTAACGTCGTGTATCTAAACGCCGTTTATCTAAACGTTGTCTATCTAAATGTCGTGTATCTAAACGTCGTGTATCTAAACGTTCTCTATCTAAACGTCGCTTATCTAAACGTTCTCTATCTAAACGTCGTTTATCTAAATGTCGAGTATCTAAACGCTGTGTAACTAACCGTTATGTCTAAACGTCGTGTATCTAAACATTGTCTATCTAAACGTCGCGTATCTAAACTTTGTGTATCTTACCATTGTGTATCTCAACGTTATATGTCTAATCATTGATGTATCTAAACGTTGTATATCTAAATGTCGTATATCTAAACGTTGTCTATCTAAACGTCGTGCATCTAAAAAATCGTGTATCTATAAACGTTGTATATCTAAATGTAGTGTAACTAGACGTCGTGTTGCTAAATGATTTCTAGAAGTTGTGGAGGCCTAGATCTGATTCACCCTCGCTTGTAGTTATGTTTCATCCACTGCTCTCACTCCGTTCTTCTTCAATTCCAGCAAGAACAGACCTGTATTGTTATAGCTGTACCGGGATATCCGATCCAGCCTTGTGTCGGCAGACGTCACTATGTCAACCAGGATATGTTAGTAGTTAGATCTTCTTATAATATCTGATAATGGTATCAAACGTCACTGTGTAGTTTATAAGTTAGATAAAGCACTTCTTTCGGTGGATTGCAAGAATCAGATCACAGCACTGGAATCTATATTACTGTATATATACTTGTATACAAAATTTAGCTTAAACGAGAAGGATATTTAGTGACGGTGAACTTGTTTATTTAACATTGGCAAAGTTTTGGTATAGATCCAACGATGCCATTGTTAAATAAGGAAGTTGATCATCCATAAATAGTAAGTAAATGAGTTAATAATTCAAACCTTTCGATTATAGTCTTGTACACGGTTTATAAGTTGGAAAATCAATTTCATCAAGTTCGATATGTCTCCCGGTCGAGTCAAAAGGGAAATAATGCACATATATTAGTGATGTTCGGATAATACAACGAATTCTATTCCAATTTTAGGTATGCGCTACTGCACAGTCCATTGATATTGGCGGTGGGGAATCTTTCAATATGCAGTGTTTGGGAATTCAGGTAATTTTCTTTAAAATACTTCTTTATGCGTTAGTGATTAGCTGCAAGGTATTTTAAATTGAAAAATTATTTTTTCAACTTTTAAATACATTTCATTTCAATTATAAATAGGGAAATAAATACATGTGTCTGTACAAAATGTATATATTCATTGTTAATGTAGTAATTGCCATTATTTAATACTCTAGTTGATAACTCACCGTAGCCAATTGAGTTCCTCTCGATTAATCACTCGACCAGATATAACATTGAAGAATAAAGATGGTTACCTCCCCAACCCTCGCTCCGCGCTAGGTGGCTTACCCAGTGACGTCATTCCTTCGTTTTTCGCGAGCCGGCGTGAACGTGTTTCATGCTGCTCTCAGAGTTCTTTAACTTTGTGGATATTCATTAAATTACCCTCGGCCGAGGTCTAATTATTCTCTCTTTTTTAGTTTATTACTAGTTGTTAGGCTCTTTCTATCCTAGCTTGGGCTTGGAGAGAGTTGTTTGGTTTCCTTCTGCAGTGTTATCTAGGTCAGCGCTCTTGGCTGTGTTGACTGGAGACATGTTTATTTCAGCTCATGCGTTACGTGCAGACCCCTGCGCAAGCTGTTGTTACATTGTCTTAGAAGACTGACGCTACCCGCTGCTATTGTCGTTTCGTTTGGCGTGTCGTCTGACTGCCTCTGGGTCCCCTTCAGACGCTCCGCTGTCTGTCCACTCGTTCGCCTTCAGAGGACGCCTTCAGAGGTGTTAGGCCTTCGTCACCTGACGAATAGGCAGAGCGGATGGAGCATTTCGAAACGATGGCTTCAAGTCTCCTGACGACGCTGTCTGACTGGTGTTAAGCCTCCGCCCCCGGAGGGGAGGGAGAGTTTCAACACGACGCTGTTTCGTAACGACACCTTCTCGAGACGACATCTGTTAGGCTTTAGTCACCTGGAGGACAGGTGCAATTAGGTATTCGAGTCTTAGTCGTCGGCTACTCACGTCGTTTTTATTGGTGATACTAGGTGACGTTGTCTTCCGACCACGTCTGTACTAGGGATTTGTTGTTCCGGCGTCGTCTGCCGATGACGTCGTCTGCCGATGACGTTGTCTGATTGCGTGCATGTGTTGTCTGACCTGCCGTCATTGACTTACACTCACGCGTTGGTTACCGGACTTTACATCGGTATTGTCAGACATTGCCTTGCTATTCTGGGTTTTGCGGACGGTTCGGGATAAAGGAAGTCATCCCTTAATGACCCTCACGCTTACTGTCGCCTCTGCCGCACAGCAAGTGAGGAGGATAATCGCTGTGCAGAGTGCTTGTCCCTCACGGTGGGGCAGCACAAAGCATACCATGCGGCGGAAGAGCGGACGGGACCGCTTACGGCTCTCCCGGTTTCTTCACAGGTTCGCTCTCCATCGTTGGTCTTGGTGACTGCGGAAGACGCGACGGAGTTTGACTCCCCCCGTACGACGATGGGGCAGGATCCGCCTTACGTGACGGAGGATAGGGAGACTAGGGAGCTGATGCCAGTCACGAACGCTCAACGGTTCGTTCCCTGTCGGACAGACACCGGTCAAAGTCTTCAGTGCGGAGGAAAAAGAACAAGCGTACCCGCTCTCCTTCGTCCGCGTTTGACGCTAAGGGGTTGACAGTACTATTCTGGGCTCCGTAAAGGACATGGTGTCCTCCTTAATCGACGCCAAGCTGGGTAGCACGAGGAGGGGGGCGACCACCTCAAGTCGGACTTTTATGAGGCTCTGGCTAAGATGACCATTCTGAGTCAATCAGTGAAGACAGCCTTCCAGGTAGCCATGGCGTCGGCTGCCAGGATAACGGAATAACACGCCTTGCAAGCAGGCTTGCTCCGCTTCGAGGTGACGGGCGGGGGCGTGGCCACGCTAAGCTTAGCCCCGGATTTCATATTTAAGAACCAGGCTGCCGAAGAGCGCGGGAGGACGTTCAACATACCTTCTATCTCCTTCACAATAGACCCTTCGGATGAGGAGAATCGCCTCCTCTGTCCGGTTCGGGCACTGCGTAACTATGTAGAGCGTACACGGACTCTACGTCAGGGTAGGCGAAGGCTCTTTTTGCCCCACTTGCAAAAAAGTGCCAAGGAGATAGATAAGAGGCATTTGAGGGTGTACCTTAAATTAGATCCGCACTCCTGGACGCCTACAAAGCCTACATCCCTACATCCCTCATCCTGCTCGCCTTAAGCCTCGTGAGATAAGAGCGGTCTCAGCAACTATGGCTCTCCATAATAATATATCTGTAGCGGACATCATGGCGGGCTGTTTTTTTAAGTCCGGCATGGTGTTCGCTACCACTACTACGAGACGTGTCTACCGAAGATCTGGAACGCGTGGCGAGATTGGCGCCTCAGGTGTTAGCCCAGGAGCGGACCTCCATTGTCACGTTTAGGGGTTTGTCCCCTTCTTAAGTGCGCTTCAATAAACTTCGCATTTTCTTGGTTGTTGTCGTGTTTTCTACCTCTATGGTCTGGTACCACCGAACCCACAGGGGCGGAGGTAGATGAACTCTTAGGGTTAATGTCAGCTCCTAGCCTTGTTCAATTCGCGTTTCCGGCTAGTCGTATCTCCGGACCTTCCAGTCGCTTCTTCAGTGTTATATCTGGTCGAGTGATTAATTGAGGGGAACTCAATTGGCAACGGTGAGTTGTCAATGGTGAGTATAAATAATGACGTTTAATCAAAAATAGAGCCACTGGCTCTGAAGCTCACCAGGAATCATGTTATTAAATATCTCTAAGGAAAAGATTAAGATATCACATAATAAGTCATTGCCCAGTCATCAAATTTAAAAGTTGGTTACACATTAATCCATATTCATTATAAATAATGTAGACCTTTGCAGTTTAATGTTTTACTTCTTATTTTTATTCTGGAATTATCAACATTTATTACATAATGAAAAAGAGCACCTATTTGTTTCTAAAAATCGTGTTTATCATAGGCTCTTAGTTTCATAGACTCCTTTTCAATATTTAATTAATAAATTCTACTGAGCATCTGAGTGTAAGACTAAATCAGTAACACAGCAGAGAAGTAACCTGAAACCTCTGTGTATTAGCAAGCTGCTGTTTGCATCTCTGCAAGGGAGTGGTCACTCCCCAGGTCAACACCTGCAATTACACAACATACAGACCCAGACTCACAGCCAGTGAATTATATATTTTAAATTTTGTTTTCCCCATCTTTATTTAGTTTTCTTTACTGGAAAAGAAGATGTGGTATCACAAACTCATGTAGCTAGTTTTAATAGTCTTATCTTACTTCATCATCAGTCATATTTAGTTCACATATCTAATGTAAAATAATACATTTCTTAACCCTTTTTCATGTTTTTCCTATGCATCCTGTCACAATATTCAGTCCACAGGCTATTCAATAGTTCTAATTTCACATGGATTACATCAAACATGTCCATAATGTAGTATTACTCTTAATCTGAAATATGAAGTGCACATACAATCTCATTATCTTCACAGCTCATTAAAACAGCTGTTTTAGGCGGTGACCCCTGTGATCCATATTTAGGGTCACAAGATCACCGAATCTACAATTTAGAATCCCCATTGGCCAAATAGTCTGTACATAACATTTCCGGCAGCTTTCTAGAGATTTTGGGACTGGAGAAGAAGATGAAAATAGCTTTTTAGGATGTGACCCCTGTGGCCAAATCTACAATTTAGAATCCCCATTGGCCAAAGAGTCTGTACATAACATTTCCGGCAGCTTTCTAGAGCTTTTGGGACTGGAGAAGAAGATGAAAATAGCTTTTTAGGATGTGACCCCTGTGGCCTTTATTTTGGGTCACAGGGTCACCAAATCTACAGTTTAGAATCCCAATTGGCTAAGGAGTCTGTAGCTCTCTGGAGTCATTGACTCTGGAGAAGAAGTCGAAAAAGGTGAAAAGTTTAAGGACGGACGGACGGATGGACGGACGCCATCCCATGCCATAACCCCATCGGGCCTTTCAGGCCTTATGAGCTAAAAACGTACTATTAAATAAAAATTTAAAAAATATTTCAGTGTATTTTGTAAACCAATCATAAAGTCGTCTTAGAAAACTATAATCTATTATTAATTAACTATCAATGTTACTGCACGTATATAGAGATTATTAACCAAGTGTGTTTCCGTATCATTAATATCATATTTTGGGAATAAAAATTTTATTATGCGAGCCTTTGGCGAGCATAATACATTATTTTTTTATTCCAAATATATGATATTAATGATACGGAAACACACGAGGTTAATAATCTCTTTATCATATTTTGTCATTAATAAAATAAGCGTTTTGTTGTGTAAAAGTGGTAAGAGAATAGACCCAGTTTTAGCGGAGTAATTTCATAGACGGTACATCAAAGTGACGGTCACGACATCGGCTGTGAAGTGCCTAGAAATAGTTCTTAATCAAAATAATTAAAAACACGATGTGCACGATTCTTTCAAAAATAAACAATTGATCCTTGATTTCTTGTTCTCGGAGATATTTTCAATCAGTTCATAAGCATCCATCTAATAATTAAAAAGCACTCATTCATAATTTCAACGTTTTGGAAGCTGCGTTGCAGGGTTGATTCGGATTGCTGCATAACAGTATCTTTCACACTTTAACGGTAGTTATTTGTGAGGTGGGGTTGTTTCTTTGGTTTATGACAATAAGTGCCCATTAATGTATCTAATACCGTATGATCAGCCCTCAATAACTGCCAAAATGCTAGTGCAATCGACGAGGCGCGTCGGTAGGCCACACGCTGACTGGCAGTGACACATCAGCTACATGCTGATGGCAGATGCTGTTAGTCAATAGCGCACTGAAGTTTTGAATGATTTTTAAAACAAATCTACAATTATCTTGACTTTGTAAAAAAACTATAAATGCACTGTACCATATCAGATGATTTCGTGTTTTCGGATATCCATTCATTCAAACGGGGAAACTGGGCCAATACGGGAAAATCTGGGCCAATACGAGACAAACTGGGCCAATATGAGTCTGAGCATGCGCAGTTGCACATTTGGTGAAAGCCCGAAGCTGTCGCTTCACAACTTTGACCCGTGCTATTTGTTCATCAATCTTGTTTAAAATTATTATTTCAATATATATGAGATGTCTAGTGTTGTGCAAATAGAATGAAAAGTAGTTAATTAATAGAATTGTCATTAATTAAGTATTTCCGTATTGGCCGAGTTACAGGTCCTCGGTCCGTTGAATTGGACCTCGACTGCGTCTCGGGCCAATACAACAGACCTCGGACCTGTAACTGGGCCAATACGGAAATACTTAATTGATAACATTATATTATTAAATGTTCTAATATTGCAAAAAAGGGAGGTGTGAATGTATTCCTCTAACCAACGCCTCTTAATTTCTCATAAATACATGTCACTTAGATAGTGAACAAATGTAACATTGTTATATTTGGGATATCACTATCTACAATAGTACAAATATATCGAGGCCACGATTGCCGAACTGGGTAAGCTATGGTTTTCAGTGCTGTTGGTTGGTACCTGACTCTAAGGGCATGAGTGTGGCTGAGGGACTTGTAGAAAGTATGATCCAAGATATAACAATTTATTATATTTTCAGGGGTGAAATACGGTATTTATCGGTTAAAATAAATACGTATTTTCAATGAGTGAAATAACATGTTATTCTACTCCGTGAAATAACCTTTTAACATGAGGTCATAGTAATAACAGGATGACTTCATAAGATGACAGTAAGAGTAAGGCTATCATGATTGCTCCGTTAAAAAGGTTAACGTCAATTACGAACTAGTCATAATTTGTTAAATCTCATTATTAGAATACTGTCAAAACGATAATGAGATATCTCTTTGTCTCACAAAAGCGACATCTATAAATCCCCAACTATACATGATACAATGATTTGTACTATTGAAGGTAGTGTTATCCCAAATGTACCCATGTAATATATGTTCACTACCTAAATGACATGCATTTCTAATGATAAATCTCTCCATCTCACAGACGTGTGAGTTGCTGGGCCACCACCTCCCGTTTGGCAAGAGACTGACTACGTGTAAAGGATGCTGTGATGAACGGGACGGCTGTAACAGGGAGTTCTGCTCCAGATCACTGGGTATAACCAACATGACGGCCCTCGGCTCCTCCGTGGAGCCGGTTAGTAGCACCACCGTGGCTCCATCGACTACCAGTGGATACGATAATTGTGAGAATAATGTATTTTACTTACTCTACTCATAGTTTGTTGTCTTCAGGGTATTCCATAGGCGCCAGACCCTAAATGTACATATACGTAAACGTACCTACCTTTATATAAAGAAAGTAAGACACTGTCCGCCATCTTGGACCCGCCATCATAGGACCCGAAATGGTTAAACTGGTTTGCTGGCTCATATACGCTTTGTAATATTCGTAGACTGATCCAAATTTCCATTTCCATTTCTATGGCAGGATCCAAGATGGCAAACAATGTATTACCTTCTTTATATTTTACAGGTAAGTAGGTATATACGTATATGTATATTTAGGGTGCGGCGCCTGTGGAATATATGAGACTAAAGCCTTGATTACGCATTCTGTTATAAATAGTATCCTCTTATGTTACTTTGACAAGACGATAATTGTCTTGGAGCATCATTCAGAAGTGTTTGTGCCCTACAATTCCAGCCGTTCTTGACGTGACGCCTTCATCTGCTACCGGAATCGTCGGGACGGTCGTCGACTTCCGGTGCGAGATCAGCCCCCTTCCATCCCTGTCTGGCATGTACCTGAGTTGGTCCTTCAGGGTGTCAGACGAAAGCCCATCTATCATCTACAACCAAACCCTTGAGAATCCTGTCGTGACGTTGACAATCCAGGACCTGAATGAATCGGATGCTGGTACCTACACCTGCCAAGTCCACCATCCGGTGAAGACTTGGTCGGCATCCGCTACTCTGATCGTCCAGAATGGTAAGAGGTGACGTCATTCACTTTCCTTTTGCAGTTAACCGTATCGTGTATCATAGGGAGGGAAGTCGTGAACCTAGACATGTTTAAAGAGGAAGTTATGTCGCTGATTGTCCGCCATCTTGCTTTTTAAACAACCTTGCAATGAAATGTATACTCACTAAATGCAGTTTTTCAAAATGATAAAACATATGCTTTGATGGAATTTTCATTAAGTAACACATACTGTATCTTAAACCCTTGTCCGATGAAAGCCCAAATATTACACAAAATCAGAGTTTTGAAAAGAATCAGATGATTAGCTTTTCTGTTACAAGTCGGAAAAATTTTGGTCTCAGAAAATGACAAAGTTAAAAATATAGAAATTTGTAAAAAAAAAAGTTTATTTTACAAAGTCTTGGAAATATACAAAACTCAAACATTCTCGGACGGTGGGAGGACGGACAGGCTGGGCGCTCTACCCTCACCTACTTGTAGGTGGGGGTATAACAACTTCTTATTGTTCCATTACATAATGTACTCGTGTATGAGCGTTACACTGTGGGTTAGAATTGTGATAGTAGCGGACGAGTTAAAAACAGGTGCACATCCTGGGTGACCATTTAGTTGACAATTTGCTGAGTGGAGGACATATCCCACTCCGAGCTCCCTTGACCTCCTCCAGTGAACTCCCTGCTGCTGCGTTGTTGTTGTTGTTGTTGTTGTAAGGCTGTTTATTATGTGAGCGTGTTTTTCCAGCGATCTGATTGGTCGAAAGGCGATCACGTGACCGTCAAAAGAAAAGCATATTAACTCCAGCCCGAGTCCGACCAAAAGCCGTATTGACTTGTGTGACGTCAAACAATTGTTGCATGACGTCAAACGATTGTTGCATGACGTCATGCTGTTGTAATCATGACGTCATGTGACCGTAGCCCAAGCTGTACAAACCAAATTGCATTTTGACTGTATTTCATTGTTTTTCTTTCGTTTCTGTATTGAATACATAATAAAACAATTATGGACTGGTGAATTCGGTCAATACCTGTTTTTATGGACCCGGGAGAACAATATTGACCGCGGACTTCTTATTATTACTCACCCGTTGAAGATATCACAGTTTAATAAATCTACAATATTATTACGCATTGTGTAATAACATCGCGTGCTGCCGATTGATGTGACGTCATCATGGCAAAAAGATGACGTCATAATGGCAAAAAGATGACGTCATAATGGCAAAAAGATGACGTCATAATGGCAAAAAAGATGACGTCATAATGGCAAAAAGATGACGTCATAATGGCAAAAAGATGAGGTCACAATGTCAGCGCCGCGGTCGCAATGGAATGTGTCACATTTATCAACGAATTTTCTGTGTAATTTTATGATTTAATTTTGCCGGACAAAAAAGATACAGCCATTTAAATAAAATGTATCAATTTTTCATGACGTCACAGCAAATTAATGTGGCACAGGGATACCCACAACGTTATTTTAATGAAGCACTAAGGGGGTTAAGTGGCATTTGAATCAGTGGGTAATAAATAAAATACTAAACTCGTTTCCTTTTAATAACGTATTTATGAAACTCGTGAGTTCATGAGATGGTAACCACTTACTCGTTTCATAAATATGTTATTAAACGGAACGTCGTTTAGTATTCTCTATTTCTCTCCTTGATGGTTCGTGGTAAGAATGAGTATTTGTAGAAGACATCTACATGTATGCATGCTTACCCCATCATGTGGATTGTGACAGATTGGAGATTGTGGTGGTAACTTTTTCTCATCCACTGATTGAAGTATTTTTTTCCTACAGCGTTTCCTATCATCACGGTCCCGCCCCAGTCCCAGGATATCAGGAACGGCTACCCGTGTACACTGGAGTGTATAGTCGCCGGGAACCCCACGCCAACTGTCCATTGGTCATTCCGTTCGGTCAGTCATTGTCCATTTTTCAGGATTTCATTCTATTATTGCAAATTAGAAATAAAAAAAGGTGTTTACTTACATTATTTAAAATTGTTTCTAACTCCGATGCGTCAGCCAAATACGTTATCCCATAACTACGAGGAAAAATCCAAACTTTCGAACAACAAGCATGATGTTGCAATCCTAATCTTCCACATTGCAATCTCTTCTTATGGTAGGGACAATCTGTTCATGTCAATGGGGACTATGTTGGAAAATAAAATGTGAAACGTGACACTTTGATGTCATTATAAGAACAGTTTGATTGACCCTCGTGGAGTTGCTGTTATGATAATTGAACAAATGTCTCTTCAGTCTAGATTAGTCTGATTCAAATCGACCTTCTTCTGAGGAAACTTTTTTGCAAAATAATGCATCTCCCCGGTTACCTACAGGTTCTGTAGATCCCTCTCCACAAGGACGGTTTTACGAGGGAACCTCTGAACGACATGATTTCTTATCTCAGTAGATTGTAGTCAGGAAAACACAACTTCTTAACAGGAAGTGATGTCATTATGACATCACAATCAGTTCTCCTTTGTGCGATAGGATTTTAATGATGTATGCTTTATCTCACTATTATCAATGTAAGGGTGAAAGGATGTTGCATTAAGGAATTAAGAACATTGTAAGGCTATTGTTTTATTATATTTTAATAAAAAATTTTTTAATTAAAACAAGTAAGTTGTGTTTTTGTTGACAGAAGTTTTCCAAAAGTTCACTTGCATCTTTAATTCATGGAAAACCGCAAAATTATCCAACATAACACCTTAATTTCAAAAGATTGTGTTATATTATTTGTTTCCAATTGATGAAGTTCTGTTTATGATATATTAAAATGTCAAAGTGTCGAGACTCCATAATACCTTTCAACACTGCAAGAAGACTATAGACCCCTGCTATAACTCCTTCCATACCAGAATATGAATAGTCTCTAATAGCCATGGGACCATAACCCCTCACACAGGCCAAGTTTAGCGCAAATAGGTTGCGCAACAGAGATGAAACGAACAGTTTTCCCTATGCGAGCCTTCATGTCTATATTTGCGATAAACTTGGTATGTGCCGCTAGACCTTGGCTATGCTTGATTCGTTTTGGCGGCGTATACACCGGTCACGTGTCCGGCGTACGCCGTTCCTCGACCAGGCTCAGTTGAAACAAGTGTATCGGCGTACAGACAGGAAGACGTCATCATCCGTCAAACTAGCTTCAATAAACATGTCATTTATATTTTTTGAAAATTATTTCAAAACATTGATTAATATTTTATTAGCGTATAATGCATTGTTTTAAATAAGCAGTGACATTTAAAAATAAATCAGTCAACTACTTAACTGTCCAACGCAACTTCATAAACAAAATGGTTATTGAATGTCGCAAGGGTAACATTTGTCCGCCATTATACGCCGCCTTCGCCGGTCATTTCAAACCGGCGCATCCGAAGTACGCCTAAGGTGTGCGCCGGGTTCCAATCAAGTGATTTGCCGGTTACGCCGCTTCTGGCGGGGTACGCCGGGTAATGCGCCGGGTCCCGAATCAAGCATAGCCTTTGACAGAATTCCTTCAGTAATGCTACTCCTTCAGTTAGAACTTCCTACGCGATATGGTATTTTAAAAGTCACATGTGTCAAAACTTACCTCGGGTATTATTTCATCAAGTGTTAGGCCTATTGACTGTCGTCGAAAATGACCCCTATGGTGTTAATGTCTTCATTATAGTAGTAATAATAAGGTGTTTAGTCGATTTATATAATATAAGCTGTTGCTCCATTTTCATTGGAAGCAAATTATTGTCAAACGTTTTGCATTAAAGGGGCAGTAGCACGTTTTTTGCCAATTTTGTTTTTGCAAATTTCGCATTTATAATTATAGTTTCTGTCATTTATATTTACTCTAGAGGGTAAAACATCTTATGACACAAACCAATTGTCCGTAGTGGTAATAACCGTATTGCTTATAAAGCAAAAATTGCATGGCGGCCATTTTATTGTGAACACATTTTATTATTTCGAATGACAACAACAATTCCAATGGCTTTACTGAACCATGTACACTCATTTTTAACTTGATTTTCCGAAGAGAGAAGGGTGTTTTATTGTTACTGTTACTGCGAAAACACGTGCTACTCCCCCTTTAAGGGTTAAATATGCAAGTCGAGGGAAATGGACGTAAATTAGCACATCACAGCTAAATAAAATTTAACACATGTCCCTTTAATCTGTATGAGCTTTCGGGTCTTTCACTCTCGTGGTATTAAGAAGTCCTACAGATTAATATACCCTGGCGACTCGGGATAACTTTTGAGCCTTCACTATCATTATTGCAGAACTCCAAGCTCTCATATTTTCCAGTTTTATTCATGGACCTTATTTTATATTTGTTGGTAGATTTAACTGATCGTATGTTGTGTAATTGGTCGTATGCTAAATTCATAGTATTTCCATAGCTTTTATTTCATGTCTTCACTGTCTTTACTTGTTTCTCACTTTAAGTGCGCTTTGAGCAGGCATCTTTGGATATGGATGCAATCATAAATACCGAATGTTATTGTTACATTAACACCAAAATACCGAATGTTACACCAACATCCAGCTTCAAAGACGCATTGATTTCCACAAATATTCTTTCAATTGCCCCTCTCCTAATTAGTATTAGTCAGTCATTGGGTGCCACTTCACAAATATTCTTTCAATTGCAACTCTCCTAATTACTATTAGTCAGTCATTGCGTGCCACTCCACAAATATTCTTTCAATTGCAACTCTCCTAATTACTATTAGTCAGTCATTGGGGTGCCGCTCCACAAATAATCTTTCAATTGCAACTCTCCTAATTACTATTAGTCAGTCATTGGGTGCCACTCCACAAATATTCTTTCAATTGCAACTCTCTTAATTACTATTAGTCAGTCATTGGGTGCCGCTCCACAAATATTCTTTCAATTGCAACTCTCCTAATTACTATTAGTCAGCCATTGGGTGCCGCTCCACAAATATTCTTTCAATTGCAACTCTCATAATTACTATTAGTCAGTCATTGGGTGCCGCTCCACAAATATTCTTTCAATTGCAACTCTCCTAATTACTATTAGTCAGTCATTGGGTGCAACTCCACAAATATTCTTTCAATTGCAACTCTCCTAATTACTATTAGTCAGCCATTGGGTGCCGCTCCACAAATATTCTTTCAATTGCCACTTTCCTAATTACTATTAGTCAGTCATTGGGTGCCACTCCACAAATATTCTTTCAATTGCAACTCTGCAACTTACTATTGACCCACAAGGGACTCTTGCGATAGTGATAGTCTATTTTGAATAAAAATTGCAATAGCAATAGTCTATTGTAAGCTACTATTGCGATAGCTCTGGCGATAGTTTACTTTGAAATGACGTCTTCTCTACACGGAGAGAACTACTTAGTTTTGAATGCATCAAGTTCAAGCATTGTTCAAATCTAAACCCACATGATTAGTGAGCGAATTTCACGTTGAGATTGAAGTAAACAATTGACTATTAAACTGTTGATAGTAAGTCTTAAGAAAATACTGTCGATAACGTACAAATTGCACAAGTATCGCGATAAATCGATATTTCGATCCATCATCCCTGCACCTAATGTTATAACCTCTCGTAGCCGCCTGGTGTAACAACTTATGCAACATATCCAGCATAAACTGAAGTCCAAATTTGTTTTGACTTTTCAAAACATGGAAGCGTTTCTTTAGGGCGCTAGTTTTAACATTTTGAAGAAAAGGTCGGATGATAAAGTTCACGGACTCACACTTCTCTGCTTCAGCTCGAAGGATCCACGTACATCCCGTCAGGGACGACTATAAGCGATGACGACTCTGTGTTCTTCAACCAGACGACGACGAACCACGTGGGTAACTGGACGTGTATGGCCACCAATAGATATGGCTCTACAGACGCCTCTGCCTTTATAAAAGTCAGTGAGTACACAATTATTGTTTCGTCAGCACTGAATTTCTTAAATGCTGTCGTAATATTGGAGGGCATTTTGAAATGGGGCTGTCAGATGATCTTAAGTGGTCGAACTTATAGGGGCGTCGAAATTAAAGAAGAATTACGGTAACTGTTTGTGCGGGATGAAGCCAAACTCAGGGGCGGATACAGCTTTTGAGAGTCCAACATGGAACCTAATCACAAGCTCGTAATCCACTCTAGTATCTAACATCATGAATGTGTTCTCCACGTAATTACTAAGACTCTCAAGTGTATCCCATACCTTTAACATCATGACATGTTTGGCTGTTGACAACTTTACCTGCAAGGCGTAACTCTTGCCAGTCTCTAACATTAATTTAAGACACGCTGCCCTTCTGTCAGATGTTCTCAGTAGTGCAATATGGCAGAGACAAGGCGATGAAAGCAGCAAGGCTTAACATTTTATAATTAATTAGCAATGAGAGTCCGGTAAAAGTTATGCCTTTGTGGGGAACATTGGGGCTGTAGGGATAGGGTAGATACAATTTCAAGTTTATCAATGAACTCCTCCCTGCCCAAAAAAATAAAAATTAAAACAAAAAGTTCTCTTCACTTCATGTATCTTCTTTCATTTTGCTTTGCATATTTTTACATTCTCAAAATCACTTACGTGTATCTTTTTAAAAATGTGTTTTCATAAAGTTCCTACTTAAAAATACACAAACTTATTTAATCATTTGTTGTCCTTCTTTATTTCAGTTTAATTGGGATTATCCGCCCGTTCAATCCGAAATAAACACGTTAAACAGTATGAGTTGTTTGTCTTTAGAAAGAGCATAGTTGGTGGGTGCATTATAATCCTGCTTTCAAATTGGGTCAATAAAAATGCTTCAAAATACTGAAAGACAAGAATGAAAATACATAACTTTTCTACCTCACGAGATGAGATAAAGATGGTATTTGTCAAGAATTGACTAATATTCTATTTATTATATGATGTTATCCTTGTAATTATGTCAGAAAAGGGTCGTTTTCTCGCCAAATGGCCGCTAGGAACAGCCTGTCACCACAGCAACACTGTGACCTCATAAGACACTTCATCTCGTTAGACCATTGTTTTATGACATCAAATTATATCAGTTACTGGACTTATATTTTCACTGTAGCTTGAGAGACAGTTTATTTCACTGATAAATCCCAGGATGTCATTGTTCGTCATATAATAAATCCCAGTATTTCATTGTTCGTGGTATAATAATAGTGGATATTAATTTCATATCAAGCACTCTTCCATGCGTTCATGCTTGCTCATGGCGCTACACGTATTATTACCATGAAGAGGCTGCATGCGACCCTATAGGTCTGTACTTACTGTGTTTATAGCTGGGAGGGCTAAGCACAGTGTGGATGAAGTGCCTTGCCCAGGGACACAACACAGCACTAAGGAACCCAGGTCACACCTGTTTGGTGTCTCCACCGGGACTCAAACCTGTGTCTCTGGTGTGAGAAGCCAGCAGGCTAACCGCTACACCACTGTGCTACACACTGTGAAACACAGTTGAGCACCATCATCAAGAAGAACTGACACCTGATACCATAGGTTCTCTCTCATTGAAACTATGTTGGGAATGCAGCTGTTAGGGTCAATACACAAGTCATCACAGTCATCAAGAAGAAATGACACCTGCTACCATAGGTTCTCTCTTATTGAAACTATGTTGGGAATGCAGCTGTTAGGGTCAATACATAAGTCATCACAGTCATCAAGAAGAAATGACACCTGCTACCATAGGTTCTCTCTCATTGAAACTATGTTGGGAATGCAGCTGCTGGGTCAATACACAAGTCATCACTAGTCTCAGTCAGGACAGCTATAAAGTATTTGAGGGAAGGCCTACCAGGGGAGAGTTTGAGATTCCTAGCATTACTTGGAGAGAAGTCATTAAGGTGGACAAGAACAAATGAACAAACCTTAGTCTTCATGAAACCAAGTTATCATTAAACAAATTTCAGCACGTATGTCAACTAATATCACCCATATATTTGAGGGGGGATCAGGACCAAATATACAAACTTTGATCCCCTAGGTACAAGGTATGGTTTAGGAGGAATATGTGAAAAGTTTAAATATATAAGTGGCTGATGCCAAAAGTCCATCACTCCTGATGAGGAGCTAAAAACGATAAAGTCATCAACTAATAGAGCTGTATTTATTTATTCATGATGACTGCTATAAGTACAGCATCGTATGTCAACTCAGGGGCGGATCCAGGATTTTTGAAAGGGGGGGGTCCCAAAACAATTTTTCTCCACTCAGTGGGGGGGGGGGGGGGGGGGGGGGGGGGGTTAGATGTATATCCCAACTTATACATGGATTTGAAAAGGGGGGGGTCCGGACCCCCTGAACCCCCCCCTTGGATCCGCCACTGCAACTAATATCACCCGTATTTGAGGGGGGATCAGGACCAAATATACAAACTTTGATCCCCTGGTGAAAGGTATGGTTGAGGCGGAATATGTGAAAAGTTTAAATATATAAGTGGCTGATGCCAAAAGCCCATCACTCCTGATGAGGAGCTAAAAACGATAAAGTCATCAACTAATAGATAATACTTCCGGTATGACAGGCGAGTGAGCCAGACGTGTTTCACTTCGGCTCCGTAGAATCCATCCCCATCCAGGCTGAATAAACTATGCAACGTGACAAAAAGACGAAGAAAACGTTACATCGATCAACAATTATAAAGAAAGGAACATTTTTGGACAATTATATTGTTACACGCTCGAGGGGGAAAGATAATAATATTGTCGACATAAACCACGCCGAACCGGAGAAAATGGCGTCGCCAACAGAAATCACTAACTTTGAAGAAATGAAAAAATCTATTGAGGTGATGTTGAAGGAACAAACAGTCGAAATAAAGCAAGAAATAAACCATGTGAAGATTGAAATAAATGACATGAAGAAAGAAATAAAAGACTTTGACAATAAATTGCAGGAAGTAATTAATGCCGTACACTTCAATGAGGGAGAAATAAGCGACAATAAAAGTGAAATTGGAAAACTGAAGGAAGAAATGGAAGAATTGAAACTAAGCCTACTGACTCAAGAGACGTATTCACGAAAAAACAGTCTTCTAATATATGGCATCGCTGACGGACGTGAGCCAGTTACAGCAATCCATGAACTTTTGTCGACCGTCTTACAAGTGGAAAACGCCGACAACATAATCTTCGACAACATCCACAGGCTGAACAGAACGAGTAGCGACCCAGCAAACTTCCGTGCAGATATGCCCAAACCCATCGTAATTCGCTTTGTTTCGGGAATGGACAAACAACGAGTATTCGATGCAGCCTTGAAATCGTCAAAGCTTCTTCGTCAGAGAAAAATAACGGTACGAACCGACCTGCCAGTTGTTTTGAAAAAACAAAGAGGAAAATTAGCCAATCAAGCCTACGAAATGAGGAAAATGGACGGAGTACAAACGAGGATTCTCGAACGAGGAATAAATCTCACTCTTCAGACGAGGAAAACGAGAAATGACCAGTGGGTAAATGTAAAAAAGTGAATTTTGTTTATCAAAAACTGATAATTTTTTATGAACATTTCGAGATAAGCATAATAGGGTTTAAATAAAACCCACATGCACGTGTCAGGAAAACACGACTTTTTCATTTATTGATAATTCAGGAGCAATACACGGACTAAGCGCGCCTTGTGTTCCCCTACCGTGTGATATGATGTACGAGTCATCAGTAGGACGCTATGACACATCATTATACGGACGCTTCACTGGGACAAAGCGACAGAATATTCCAACTTTAATAGTGAAAAATTTGTGTGTTATGTGCGCATTTTTGTTTTATAATTCATATGGATTATTGTGTGGATTATTCATGATTCAACCGGTAAGTCAATGCCACAAATATGTTAGGACCATCACAGCAATCATTTACAAAATACTGTTTTTCTCTTCACTGTACCTGTGATTATCATAAAGAAACAGAAAAATATGACTTCATCTGTATATTTTACGAACTCTTCTAGAGATCAACGAAAATGAACTTTTAAAAAACTACCTGTGAACTATTATGTGGATTTATCAACATG
Source organism: Gibbula magus (assembly GCA_936450465.1). NCBI lineage: Eukaryota > Metazoa > Mollusca > Gastropoda > Trochida > Trochidae > Gibbula > Gibbula magus. The sequence continues at coordinate 64,317,314 of OW388302.1, forward strand.
ATCAATATGACAATAATTTCTTAAAATTGAACATTTTATTCATTACAAGAATTACTGGATTTCAAGCATATTTATCATATGATCAACATGTTAATCATTAATATTGAATTTATATTATATTCCATATACTAAGGAATTAATGCATTTCTGACATTTATTAAATGTTTAGTGGAATAAGTGAAGGATGTGATATCTTTATAATACACAAATACTACTTAATAACATGTATGCTGTGTAACAATGATCTTTTTTAATGTTAATAATCTCTACAAGGTTATACTAAAGCTCTTTGAGCTGGTGGGCATTGTATTTATACCGGTATGGATGGGGATGGATTCTTTACGGAGCAGTGAACCAAATGGACCTTAGTACAGGCCCAAATGGGGATGCCAATTTCAGTTTACTTTTTCATTGTAAATATTAAGACAAAACACCCAGGAAATACAAGGGAAGTCGACGCAGAAAGACTTTTATTTATACCTTTTGTTATTGTTTACAAGAAAAACCAAGAATCATATTACAATGAAACCATGTGTATATATAGAATTAAACTCTTACTATTTCCGATGGTAGCCTACACTATGATACCAATCAATCAGAATCACAAGGATAATGGGTAACAAGGATAAATTGAAAATTTTATCTCTTAATTGCCGGGGCTTAAACAATTTTTTAAAGAGAAAACAGGTTTTCAGATTTTTGAAAAAAAAAAAGGCCAACATTATCTGTCTTCAAGATGTACATTTTACTGAAGAACAAGAACAATTAATAAAGCAACAATGGGGGTATAAAGAATGCTATTTCAGTTTTTATAAAAGCAATGCCAGGGGCACTGCTATTCTGTTTAATAATAACTTTGAATTTAAAGTACTGGAGACCGATGTAGATAAAGCAGAAGGAAATTTTGTAGCACTCAAAATGGAAATAAATGAAACTACCTACTCATTAGTTAATATATATGGACCAAATGAAGACAAGCCAGAATTTTATGCTAATATTAAAAATATTGTAAGTGAAATGGAAAGTATGAAAACAATTCTTTGTGGAGACTGGAATCTTGTTCTTGATACGGATAAAGATACCTATAATTACAAACATATCAACAATCCAAAGGCTAGAAGTGAGGTGATAAATATGCTTGATCTTCTTGATTTAAAAGACCCGTGGCGTGATCTACATCCAAATGATAGGAGATTTACATGGAGGCAACCAACTCCCCTGAAACAATCCAGATTGGATTTTTTCTTGATATCCCATAACTTAAGTTACTCAGTGGATAATGCAGATATTACCCCTAGTATTAACTCTGATCATTCTGTCATAAGCCTCAATTTAAATTACACTGAGCTTGAAAGAGGTAAGGGCTTTTGGAAATTTAACAATTCTCTTTTACATGACGTGGACTATGTAACAAAAGTTAAAGAAACATTAAAACAAACACTTGTAAAATACAAATTACCACAACAAAATGGGGAAGAAGATAAATATAACATTAATGATCAATTATTATGGGAAATGATACTGCTAGAAATAAGAGGTATGACAATATATTATACTTCAACAAAAAAGAAGATAAAAAATAAAAAGGAGACTGAACTAAGGACAAAACTACAGGAGGCAGAAATACAGATGGATTCAGAAGAAAAAATTGAGAAAAAACAATTGAGTTTGGACTTGATAAATAATTTGAGACTAGAAATAGATCAAATAGAAAAGGAAAAAACCAAAGGTTTGATAATAAGATCAAGAGCAAAATGGATAGAATATGGAGAAAAACCAAATAAATATTTTTTTAGATTAGAAGCTAGGAACTTCCTTAATAAATCTATAACAAAACTAGAAAAAAATGACGGTACAATTTTAGAAGACCAGAAACATATACTAGAAGAAACAAAGACATTCTATAAGAAATTATACACAAGTGAAGAATGTACTCAAATTGATCTTGACACTTTATTTTTAGAAAATAGTGTTAAAAAATTGCCAGATGAAGAATCTGTGAAACTAGAAGGGATATTGACATATCAGGAATGTTTGCTGGCACTTAAAAATATGAAAAATGACAAATCCCCAGGACCAGATGGATTCACTTCTGAGTTTTTGAAATTTTTCTGGAATGACATAAATAAATATTTAATAAATTCCCTAAATTATGCTTATGTCTGTGGTTCCCTCTCTGTATCGCAAAAACAAGGACTAATAACCTGCTTACCAAAAAGTAACAAACCAAAACAATTTCTGAAATCTTGGCGCCCTATAAGCCTACTAAATACTTCCTATAAACTAGCATCAGCGGTTATCGCAAATAGAATAAAACCTATCCTACCACTTATTATAAATGAAGATCAAAAAGGTTTTGTTCCAGGCAGATATATAGGTGAGGTAACGAGATTAATCTATGATGTTATGGACCATACAGAAGACTATCAGATCCCGGGATTATTACTTATGATAGATTTTGAAAAAGCTTTTGACTCTGTCGACAGAAAATTTATCTTAAATGTCTTAAATTTCTTTAATTTTGGACATAGCATACAAAAATGGATTACAACTTTATTCAATGATATAGAGTCTAGTGTTTTGGTAAATGGATTTGGGAGTTCCTTCTTCAAAATTTCTAGAGGCTGCCGACAAGGAGATCCTGTCTCACCATATATATTTATTCTATGCGCTGAAATACTAGCCCTTCTGATAAAAAATAATAAGAATATCAAAGGTATCAAAATTGGAAATATTGAAAGCCTCCTAGCACAATTTGCAGATGACACAACAGTGTTACTAGATGGAACAGAAAGAAGTTTGTATGGAGTACTTAATACTTTAAATTTCTTTGCTAGATTTTCCGGCCTAAAGGTAAATACAGACAAAACTAGGTTGATTTGGATTGGATCAAAAAAGAGATCTAGACACAAACTATGTAAAGATTATAATCTTGATTGGTCACAATCAAATTTCAAACTTTTGGGCATTACTTTCGATGTTGATTTAGACGAAATGGTAGAACTTAATTACACAGAAAAACTAGGTAAAATAGATAAGGAGATGCAAATTTGGTCATTGAGATCCCTCACACCAATGGGAAGAAATGTTGTATTGAAATCACTACTTTTGCCAAAATTAAATCATCTTTTCTCCTCTATTCCAAGCCCACCAGATGAGATAATTGACCGGTTGCAGAAGAAATGTTTTAACTTTATTTGGCAAGGTAAAACAGATAAGGTAAAAAGGGCAACCATATCATCCACTACAAAATTTGGAGGGATTAATGTTCCAAATATAAAAAATACTATTAAAGCCCAAAAGGTACTATGGGTTCGAAGACTATGCTATGATGACACACTTTGGAAAAATAATGTAATGGAGACCATAGCAAATATGCCAAGGATATGGATGGCTGACGGATATTATATCTTAAAAAATATTTTACCAAAACTTAATAATAGATTTTGGAGAGAGACACTAAAGATATGGTCAGAATACCTAAATATTCACTATAAAAACATTACTGAAGGAAAAGATATTCTATGCCAGGCACTATGGTGCAATAATAATATTTTGATAGATAGGAAGCCAGTTTACTTTAAGAAATGGGAAGAAAAGGGAATTGTATTTCTCTGTCATATTTTAAAAGAAGATGGAAATTTTGCTTCCCTAGGACATCTGAAAGATAAGTTTAACATTAATATCAACTTCCTTGAATATCTTAGTATAAAAAAAGCAGTAGCTGACTACTTGAAGAAAAAAAGTATAACAGTCAAGATGCTGGAAAATAGACAACTATATCCTATTCTCCCTTTTAACATAGGTGTGATGAGCATGGGTAAGAAAAGTAAATATTATTATCAAATACTATGTAATTTTGCATTTGCTAGAACATCGGGTCAGCTGAAATGGGAAGAAAGATTGGGACGAGAACTTACACAGACTGAATGGGAAAATATTAATTTAATGCCCAATAGATGCACACAAAGTGTGAATTTGAAATATTTTCAATACAAGGTAACTCAAAACATTTTAACAACCAATAAGTTTTTGTACAAGATTGGTTTGATTGATTCACCACTATGCATATTCTGTAAACAGACGCAAGAATCTGTACAGCATTTATTATTTGAATGTAACATTGTATATGGAGTGTGGAGAGATTTGGCATCATGGCTTGGAACCTTGAGTGAAGGACATATTGAATTAAATCTTGAAAATATACTTTTTGGCTTTAAAGGGAAAAATAACAATCCATTAAATGTAATCTGCCTGATTGTGAAAAAAACCATTTACAATATGAGCAGAAAAGATTCAAAGCCAAATTTTAATCATATTAAAAATGAAATAAGAAGATACTATAAATTATGCAAATACATTGCTTACTCAAACAATGAACAAACAAAATTCTTTGCGTTTTGGTCATCACTCCACACTCTATTAATATAACCTTATTCACAATGATCTTCCAATGTTTCTGCTATTTCAATCCCTTTATTTCATGTGCAAGAAACTACTGTTTACAATGAAAAGGCCATATCATTGTGTACAAGAATGTCAACACTCTTCTTAATTTGAGATGACATCATGCAAATCAACAGGTTTTTTGTTTTATCTTCATATTCCTATATACAAACAAGTGTAAACATTGTCCTATATGCTTGTATATATATGTAATGTGATTTCTTGGGAATAAAAACATAAAAAAAAAAAAAAAAAAAATCAACTAATAGAGCTGTATTTATTTATTCATGATGACTGCTATAAGTACAAAGATATTTGGATGGATATGATATATTGTCAATACTTACTTGAACAATTGTAAAGATTTGTAAATATTTTAAAACAATATCATATCTAAGTCATTTATCACAACAGAATCCATTCACTATTTTACCTCAAAACATATTCAAAGACACTTTTAAACCAAGCAAAAACTGACCTGTATCTTTAAAGCTTCTTTGACAGCCTCAAATCTGAAAACTCTTCTTCAGTTTGCAGTTAAATATTGACAAAACAACACTTTCAAGCTGGTGTATTTTCTCCAATATGGCTATTACATTTTGTCACTGACGCCTCATTAAAAAACATTAGGTTCAATGGTTAATGAAATATCATGTTAACAAGAAATGTGACCTACAGACGGAAAAATGCCTATAAGAGCAAAACAACACTTTCAAGCTGGTGTATTTTCTCCAATATGGCTATTACATTTTGTCACTGACGCCTCATTAAAAACATTAGGTTCAATGGTTAATGAAATATCACGTTAACAAGAAATGTGACCTACAGACGGACAAATGCCTATAAAAATGTAACATACAGGGAAAACATTAAAATTTATCAGTCCTAATAGAGACAACTTCATCACATCAAGAATGTAAAAAGATATATCAGGAAAAGAATGAACTTAATAACATGAGGAATGTTTATACATGGATGGAATGTACGACATATAAAATAAGTATCGGAGCACTTTAAGGTTAGAATGGACATGATGTAACAGTTATCCACAGGGCAGTTTATCTTACTTTGATGTGTTCTCTGGGTCTCTGCGAGTGTGTGTGTGTGTGTGGGGGTGTTCAAACCTCTCTGGATCCATCACTTTACATTTTTAAGAAAAGAGGGTGCGTTGCATCCAAATGAAAGATAAGAATGACTGCTAGGACATCTTAATAACATTTAGGACTTGGGCCAGAAACATTGTTAATAGGTCCTTGCAGTTCATATTCTGGCTTTCATTTGGAGGACACCCCTTCTCTCTCTTTCTACTCAACTGCCGGTCAAAACATTTTACTAGCCCAGCAACTTTTTCACTAGCCATGGACTATCCGACTAGTGCTATTTCTGAACGCTGGAGTGTTACTTCGATCACAATAGGTAGCAGCGATATGTGTTATAACTGTCTTTGAGATTTGTCACTGTGAAAGGATAAAAGGAAATCAATAATAAATAGCTGATTACATTCACTTTATAAGACAAGTTCAAGTTTATTGCGGCTTGTTGGCCCCGAGGGGTGTGGTCCTACTGACGACGGAGTTGAAGCGTGGACGTTTCTGTAACTCATCCTCCTTGTTCAGGACAAACTTCCCTGCTACACCAGGACTCCTGTTAGACGAGAAATAAACATAGGTTATGCAGGGAGATTGAAAATAGACAAGACTAATTTGAAATTGAAATTAAATAACTTTTCACAAAATGTTGTTGCTGGCTTATTAATTCTTAATACATAGACTAAGTTTACAAGTGGAATTTTATGGCTATGAATAGAGCCCAGGATAAGCAAATCAATTATTTCAAGAAGGATGTAGTTTCGCAAAAAGCATTGCCACAAAATGTTGTTTATTTAGTCCATTTTCATTACATATTACATGAAATATTTGAGGCTATGTAAACATCATAGATTGGGCTAAAGGAATCCATTACTTCAAGAAGGATGTACTTACGCCATAAGCATTTCCATCGTGCTTAGCGTGTCCTTCGTCTTGCGATGGTTTTTCCCAAGAACTAGCATCTCAATGGTGTGACACTGAAATTCAAAGGTTTAATTTTACATCAGTTTAAACTGGAATACTTTTCTTGAATGAAAGTATGTTTCAATCAAACACTTCTCATTACATTTCTACAAGCACAGAGTTATTCTAGCCATTTCTGCAACCTTTACTGTGCGAAGATCCGTTTTCTACATCATTAATAGTCGCCAAGTTCCTAGATGATTTCAAAACCTATGATCTCTTAATCCAAACGAAGTTTCCAAGTTTTCGTAGACCTGTACATGTATATTTTTAATTAATACATCTGGATAGGGCTTTCTAAGTTGGATCAGTTGTTCTCAATCCATTTCTTGAATGAATAAAAATAGGTCTCAATCCAAGACATCTCATTACCTTTTTATAAGCGCGGAGAGCCTTCTCTATGTTGCCCTGGGAGAGGTGGACGGACGCCATCAGCTTGTAGGTGTCGGACACCTGCTCCGAGTAGTCCCCGAACACCTCACTCTTCGGGTTGATACTCGACTTGAGGATCGTCAGAGCTTCCTGAAGTTGAAGAGAATCAGAAATCAGCAAACCATTGGTTTGATTTAACAGGATGGTCGAGTCGACATATGATACTTCACATTTCTCATCAAACAGATCAAACACGACACAAGTGTTGAGTCAAAATAATAAAAATTAAAATTAACATTGAAAACAGAATAAAAAATAGAGCCATGGGCTCTGTTCTGTAGCTCATCAGAGTTTATTTTGTTTGATGATGAAGACAGAAATATGTTGTCTCAATATAATGCACAATCCCTAACCCTGACAAATCTTAGTCTTGAAATTGAGAGAGAGCACTCAGCAAGGTCAACACACAGGAGATTATGCAATATTCTGACCCATTGGCTCTGGTTACAAGCCAGCTGTGTTTTTTGTGTTTTACCGCCAAATTATGTAATAGACTCTTGCTTGCACTAATCACTGGCAGCACTGATCTAACTGTATAAGGCTTAAAGAGAACAGGCAATGTGATGAATCTCATGGTACATAGTACAATTTTGAATCACCTTGGCTAAACAATCTCGGTTCTAAGCCTTGTCATCCAAACATCTAAACATTCTGAACAAAATATTCCTTCTAGTTTGTTCTGGATGAAAACAGGATTTTAGGTAATGGCCTACGGGGCTCTTATTTGGGGCCACTGGGTCACCAAATCTACAATTTAGAATCTCCATTGGCTAAAGACTCTTTACACAACATGACAACCTTCTAGGTCTTTTCGTTCTGGAGAAGATGAAAATAATCTTATCTTATCATTTCATCACCAGTCATATGCAGTTCACATATCTCATGTAAAATAAAAGAATTCTTAACTCCTCTTCAATTTAGTCCTTTATGCCTTGTCACAATTTTCAGGTCATAGGCTATTCAAAAGTTCTCATTTCACATTGATTACATCAATTTGACAAACATGTCCACAATGTAGATTGTTATCTAAAGTCGACATACATTTCAAATAAAGTGGCTGAAGTGTCATAAAATATCAGTTCAAAATTCATTTTCAAAGGTTTTTTTTAGGCTGTGGCCCATATTTGGGGTCACAGGGTCACCAAATTTACAAGTTTGAATCCCCATTGGCTAAAGAGTTTGCATACAATATTACAGCCTTCTAGATCTTTTTGTTCCGGAGAAAAAGATGAAAACAGGATTTTAGGTAATTGCCTGTGAGGCCCTTATTTGGGGCCATAGGGTCACCAAATCTACAATTTAGAATCTTCATTGGCTAAAGACTCATTACACAACATGACAACCTTCTAGGTCTTTTCGTTCTGGAGAAGATGAAAATAATCTTATCTTATCATTTCATCACCAGTCATATGCAGTTCACATATCTCATGTAAAATAAAAGAATTCTTAACTTCTCTTCAATTTAGTCCTTTATGCCTTGTCACAATTTTCAGTTCATAGGCTATTCAAAAGTTCTCATTTCACATTGTTTACATCAATTTGACAAACATGTCCACAATGTAGATTGTTATCTAAAGTCGACATACATTTCAAATAAAGTGGCTGAAGTGTCATAAAATATCAGTTCAAAATTCATTTTCAAAGGTTTTTTTTAGGCTGTGGCCCATATTTGGGGTCACAGGGTCACCAAATTTACAAGTTTGAATCCCCATTGGCTAAAGAGTTTGTATACAATATTACAGCCTTCTAGATCTTTTTGTTCCGGAGAAAAAGATGAAAACAGGATTTTAGGTAATGGCCTGTGAGGCCCTTATTTGGGGCCACAGGGTCACCAAATCTACAATTTAGAATCTTCATTGGCTAAAGACTCATTACACAACATGACAACCTTCTAGGTCTTTTCGTTCTGGAGAAGATGAAAATAATCTTATCTTATCATTTCATCACCAGTCATATGCAGTTCACATATCTCATGTAAAATAAAAGAATTCTTAACTCCTCTTCAATTTAGTCCTTTATGCCTTGTCACAATTTTCAGTTCATAGGCTATTCAATAGTTCTCATTTCACATTGATTACATCAATTTGACAAACATGTCCACAATGTAGATTGTTATCTAAAGTCGACATACATTTCAAATAAAGTGGTTGAAGTGTCATAAAATATCAGTTCAAAATTCATTTTCAAAGGTTTTTTTTAGGCTGTGGCCCATATTTGGGGTCACAGGGTCACCAAATTTACAAGTTTGAATCCCCATTGGCTAAAGAGTTTGCATACAATATTACAGCCTTCTAGATCTTTTTGTTCTGGAGAAAAAGATGAAAACAAGATTTTAGGTAATGGCCTGTGAGGCCCTTATTTGGGGTCACAGGGTCACCAAATCTATAATTTAGAATCTCCATTAGCTAAAGACTCTTTACACAACATGACAACCTTCTAGGTCTTTTCGTTCTGGAGAAAAAGATGAAAATAATCTTATCTTATCATTTCATCACCAGTCATATGCAGTTCACATATCTCATGTAAAATAAAAGAATTCTTAACTCCTCTTCAATTTAGTCCTTTATGACTTGTCACAATTTTCATTTCATAGGCTATTCAACAGTTCTCATTTCACATTGATTACATCAATTTGACAAACATGTCCACAATGTAGATTGTTCTTTCAAGTCGACATACATTTCAAATAAAGTGAAAGAAGTGCACATAAAATATCAGTTCAAAATTCAATTTCGACAGGTTTTTTAGGCTGTGGCCCATATTTGGGGTCTCAGGGTCACCAAATTTACAAGTTAGAATCCCCATTGGCTAAAGAGTTTGCATACAATATTACAGCCTTCTAGGTCTTTTTGTTCCGGAGAAAAAGATGAAAACAGGATTTTAGGTAATGGCCTGTGAGGCCCTTATTTGGGGTCACATGGTCACCAAATATACAATTTAGAATCCCCATTGGCCAAGGAGTCTGTACATAAAATTTCAGCTCTCTGGAGTCATTGGTTCTGGAGAAGAAGATGAAAATAGCTTTTAAGGTTATGACCCCTGGGGGCCTTATTTGGGGTCACAGGGTCACCAAATCCACAATTTAGAATCCCCATTGGCCAAGGAGTCTGTACATAAAATTTCAGCTCTCTAGAGTTATTGGTTCTGGAGAAGAAGTCGAAAAAGTGAAAAGTTTACGGACGGACGGACGGATGGACGGACGCCATCCCATGCCATAAGCCCATCGGGCCTTTCAGGCCTGATGAGCTAAAAATCTAAATATCAACACGTACATATGTATCAAATTTAATATCTAATTTATAATGTGTCATTTACCACCTGTTTGGAGAGGAATTTGTATCTGTAATGCCCATAATGTCACAACTGAATTGTTCTTGCATAAATTGGAGGTACATCTTGACCTGACTCCAGAGTTGAGTTGACTGTTTTTGCCGTTTCATCTGCAAACTCCTCTATTCTATTTTGGATAATGGGAAAATTTAACTTTAAAACAAACCAAGGGCAAAGGGAAGTAACCCTACGGCAACACAGACCACTACTTTTTATTATTTTTTCTCTATTCTCTGTGCATCTCTACTGACATTGAGGATTAAATAACACTATTAAGAAGGAACGTTTAAGTAATAATTTGCTCAAAAAGGATGATTGAATCATCTCCTAAACAACTATCCAAGATTGAGCAGCTTCTCATGACTTACATCTTGTCTATCTGTCCGGATCAGCAGCCTGGCTATCTCATCGTTCACCTCGAGAGTTTTAGCGTGGTGAGGACCGTGAACCGTGGTGCAGTTAGCTAAACACTCGTTCAGGTAACTCTCCGCAGATCCTGTCAAACCAAAATAAAAACTGAATATTACAGTATATAAGTTGACTGTATTTCTCTGTCCCCTTCAATCCTTTCACAAATCAAATGTCCAATATATACAGTACAACATGGGTATAATGAACTTGAAGGAACTATACCCGCTGTTCACTCTTCACGTTTGACATATTATATAGGGATTTGACGGAATGTGTTCGCTATATCCGTTTGTTCGCTATATCCGTTTGTTCGCTATATCCGTTTGTTCGCTATATCTGTGTTCTACTGTACACAAGCCAACAAATCCACAACTCTAGATATTGCCATTGAGTATTACAAGGTTTCCAAATACCTTAAAACTTAACCTGCGAATCACGGAAATATTGTGGGATGGACTAGTAAAGACATATACATCTACAGGTGAATACCGGAATGTGGATTTTGTTTTTCTCATAGCCAATTATTGCCATTGAGGTACTCGCCAGCAAGTCCTGGATACTAAATTCTTGAGTCGCAATGGGGAGATGGCTTTATTTAAGCAAAGTGTCTACAACACTGACAATTTGTTATGTGCTTTAAAAACAATCACAGAGTTTGGCACATGTTGTTCACATTGTTCACCTGTACTGAATCAACAAGCTTTAGAAAGGACAATTCAATCCTAAACACATTATTTTCAATTAATCAAAAATGTCAATAACCAAAGTTTGAAAATGACACAACTATTTGAACCAGTTCAGTTATTATAGTCTATATAATTTCTTACTTTGAAGTTTACAAGGATTCCCGAACGTTGGTTGGTTGAGAGCACGGTCATGTGATAAAAATTTCAAGGTTCATTATCCATGAACTCTTGGAAAATCGTTCATACTCGTGTCAACGCTTTCAGGCCGTGTGAACGTTCGACGGTACTGTAGCGTTCTTTCCTGATTGAGCGTGGTTTTGTTAGCAAATTTCCAACGGTTACCATGCATTTACCGACTTGATTGATTAACATAAACTCAATATCATACTACCCTCTCAATTGTTAAAATAATAAAACATTTCAATAAAAGATCGCGCATAACTGTTCGATGTTGAGCCAAGCGAGTCACTAGGCCTATTTCTAGAACCGAACGGCGAAAGACATTCACGGTCGCTGGCTGAATACAAATTATGCAGCAAATACTCACAATCTAATCATTATGAACTAACGGGATTCTTATTTGAGCAGTCGTGGTAATGAAATATTGCTTTTCCGACTGTTGTTTACATAATATTGACGAGATGACAACAGCAAATGGCGACCTCAATGCCATGACGTCATTCAAAGGACGGATAACTCTGATCTTGTGTCCCTGAAAGATTATATTTTATTACGCTTCACTCAGCATGATGAGTGCCACAGGTAATCACGAAAAATAACGAAAGAAATTATAAGAATTGAATGTCAGTTTGTGTGTTTGCACTGGAAAATGAACGATGTCAAAGCGGTATTCAAACTCTCACGTGAACTTGCTCGCAAGTTTGCCGTTCACGGAGGTTGAATCCCGCTTTGACATCGTTCATTTTCCAGTGCAAACACACAAACTGATTCAATTCTTAAATATATGACCACGCGTCTGAGATAATGCTAGGTCAACTCCTGCACTATGTGAGTGTAAGTCTTGATGCATTGTTCATATAGGTGCATTGCAGGACGAGACGAAACACCCTTGTTTATAATAGCTGCCTGGTTAGTTTCTTATGGAGCCAGCAAACCCACCTGGACACGAGGATGAGCCTAGAACAGTCTGAGAAGGGTTGGTTAATTTTTTTTATTTTTTTTTAATGTTAAGCCCTGCCTAGCCAGTAAATGCAAAAGTGTATTCGTACAGTGTGCAATATTGTGAGGAGCTTGAAACCAAGGACTGACTAACCTTCCGCCTCCTCTCGTCCCGTCCCAGCGTACGCCTGCGCCACCGCCAGCGCTGTATCCACCAGCTCCACACTGCCCGTCTTGTGGCTGCAAATACGACACTTTGAAAAGAATATGTTTTTACTTCCCTTCTCAAAATGTAACTTATCCCAGTCTCAATTACTGGCTAATTCAAGCCTTGCCACATTTCCTTCAAGTTTCTGTGCTAGTGGATCAGAGCCCACTGTGCATTTCAGGTGCACATCCTGCGGTGTCAGCACGGAAAAATTCTGGAAATGTGTCAATATTTAAATTAGCCAACGATGGACAGCTCACAAAGTTAAGTACAGATATGCTTACCTTGCACTTTCTATAGGGTGAGCCTGAAGGAAACACTAACATGAATTGAAAGTGTTTTTCCTCCAAAAACAAATGTTTCACTCTGTAAATGGGGATAACATTTGACACATGATAGATGATAGAGGTCTATACTTACTTTGCCCCTGCTATAGAGTGAGCCTGTAGGAAGAGCTCTATCACTTTATCGTGGTTCGCATGACGCCCTTTACTCTGTTCCAGGTGAACTCGTTAAGGAAACTGGTTCACTACTACATGGTACATCTGTCAGAAGTCTGTCCCTGTTGGACACTTGCTATGATGATTAAACGTTATATTCTCTTTCATATACACACAGGTGTTTAACACTTCTGTAACAGAGTCCTATTTTCTAGAATTTAAAATTGATTAGGTAAAATCTCAGAAATTGTTATAATATTTCTTTTTTTTCAAATTTCATTCACAAAAGGATATTCTGCCATAGTCGTGGTAGACCGGTATAAGACGAAGACTGTCTCGCCCGTATCTGATCTCCATCAGTTCGATGACTTTATCGTAGTGTGACGCAGCGACAGCGTACTTCTTCTGCTTGCCACCCAATCTGGTCATAGAATAAACAAAACATGCAACTATCAGGAAACAAACTTCTTTGGGTAGCCTTATCCTAGAATTGGTTAAAGATTTGAGTGAGTTATTATTTAACGGCAATTGAGCGAAATTTGAGAGTTGATTTAAGTATCTTGCCTAACCTGGACATTGTTGTAAAGACTTCTAAAATAACTAAAGACATGACTGGATGAGGCAACAAAAGGTTTGCAACAAAATTTGCTCTAGCGTAGATGAAAAATGTTCAGGTTAGCAAAACTGGGACTGAATTGATTAAGAAATTTTAAAATTTACCTTAAAATCTGGCAGCAGTTTTAATGGAGAGAGAAAATTTTGAAAACATTCTTTTTGAAAGGCATTCTGAGTAGCATTTTCTTCCCAAATGAGTCAAAATCATGATAGGAATCCATAATCCAACTAAATGATTCTTTCCCACCTTTATCAACCAATATAAACACAAGATAATGACTTAATATGAGATTGACCAAGACTTACCATGATATAATAAAACAATTGAAACACAAAATATTAACAAGAAAAAAGTGAGCATGGCTCACATACCCCCGTCATCCGCTATCCGTCCATTGAGAATTATAGATGTGAAGGTTACTATGTTTAAAAAAAAGCTTCAAGCATCATAATATTGTCCAAAATAATTTTAGGAACTGACTGTTATTACAAAATTTAATTCACCCAGATGTAATATTTTTCAGGTAACTTAATTTTTCCCATTAGGGCATCACACCGGTAATTTGTACCAAGTTCAATTACAGATTCAAGGGCTTTGAAATAATATTGCGGAACTGGACTTTGAACTCGATAAAGAGTATCATCTGGACTACCTACATGTAAAATTTCATTCACCTAGTTGTAATAGTTTCCGAGAAAACTTGTCCCAATTGGAGCATCACAAATCTTTTGGTACAAAGTTCAATTTCGGATTCAAGGGCCATAACTCTGGAAAAAAAAATATTTCGGAACTGGTTTTCGAACTCGATGAAGAGTATCATCTGGACTACCTCCATATTAAATTTCATTCACCTAGATGTAATAGTTTCCGAGAAAACTTGTCCCAATTGGAGCATCACAAATCTTTTGGTACAAAGTTCAATTTCGGATTCAATGGTCATAACTCCGGAAAAAAAAATATTTCGGAACTGGTTTTCGAACTCGATGAAGAGTATCATCTGGACTACCTCCATATTAAATTTCATTCACCTAGATGTAATAGTTTCCGAGAAAACTTGTCCCCATTGGAGCATCACAGTTCTTTTGGTACAAAGTTCAATTTCGGATTCAAGGGTCATAACTCCAAAAAAAATAATATTTCGGAACTGGTTTTCGAACTCGATGAAGAGTATCATCTGGACTACCTCCATATTAAATTTCATTCACCTAGATGTAATAGTTTCCGAGAAAACTTGTCCCCATTGGAGCATCACAGTTCTTTTGGTTCTAAGTTCAATTTCGGATTCAAGGGCCATAACTTCATAAAAAATAATATTTCGGAATTTTTTTTTGAACTCGATAAAGAGTATCATCTGGACTACCTCCATATTAAATTTCATTCACCTAGATGTAATAGTTTCTGAGAAAACTTGTCCCCATTGGAGCATCACAGTTCTTTTGGTTCTAAGTTCAATTTCGGATTCAAGGGCCATAACTCCGTAAAAAATAATATTTCGGAACTGGTTTTCGAACTCGATGAAGAGTATCATCTGGACTACCTCCATATTAAATTTCATTCACCTACCGTATATTACCGGGTATAAGTCGACCCCGCGTATAAGTCGACCCCCTTTCTCAACTACCCAAATACTGGTCAAAACCCTATATCTCATGTATAAGTCGACCCCCCTTTTACCACGTGCTGACTGACACCGAGTGACAAGTCGACATGCACAAGAGTCAACACAGCGGCGATTGTAAAGCAGTGATGTCGATCGACTTATCAATTGTTTTGCCCTAAATATTATTAAATGATAATTTATTTTTCAGACGTTGTAAACAACCAATAAAAAAATACAACTTGTGACTCACGGTGTCTGTTATTATTTGTTTCAATCAAATTACATTTTCCTCTCATCAAGCCGAATAAACTACGGCCAACATGTTGACAAAACTTTATTAGATAACCGGTGAATAGTTAAATTGTTACCTAGTAGAAAAAGACATTGCTTTTACTTTGAGATGAGAAGTGACCGGCTTTAATTACTGTTAATTACTATCAATTAATGTTAACTAAACATCAAAGCTTAGATAATTACCGGATGCGCTAATGAATCACTACCCTGACTGGCAATTAACAAATCTATTCACAACCTTAATCACACGTACGTCTGTTTATTAACAAGTATATTGAATATACACTATTATACAAAATGAATGGTGAACATCTCAGTAACAATACAATGACAATCGGCAATTAACATTTCTCTAAATATTTTTGAATATATGCTATTATGTTAGAACATATCAGAAATTATACGTCTACTCGTACCAGTAATTTGCACTTCTCACTGCGTAAACACTTGATTATTTTTTCATGAGTATCTATCTCACATGTCACCGGCTTCTATGTAGAATCTCATTGGTCCACGTGACCTTATCGGGTCACTCGACTTGCATCAAGGCTAGATATCGATCGATGTTTGTCAGGTAATAGTGAAGATTATAATATAAACTTTAATGAACTTTCGTGATTGAAATGTTATTTTTTATTCATATATCACGCTATATTTGTATTTTAAAAAGACAACAATAAAGCATATGTTTTTTATTCAATGATTTTAATATTGACTGGACATCGATGTTTGTGAATTGTTTCCGGTGTAAACATCGTCCGTTCGACTTGCTGGGCTGGCAGATACTTACCTGGCCTCTAGATTTTTGGGGCTGAAACATAGACCCCGTGTATAAGTCGACCCCCCTCCTTGACCCCCTAATTTTTGGTATCAAATTCTCGACTTATACCCGGTAATATACGGTAGATGTAATAGTTTCCGAGAAAACTTGTCCCCATTGGAGCATCACAGTTCTTTTGGTTCTAAGTTCAATTTCGGATTCAAGGGCCATAACTTCATAAAAAATAATATTTCTGAACTGGTTTTCGAACTCGACGAAGAGTATCATCTGGACTACCTCCATATTAAATTTCATTCACCTAGATGTAATAGTTTCTGAGAAAACTTGTCCCCATTGGAGCATCACAGTTCTTTTGGTTCTAAGTTCAATTTCGGATTCAAGGGCCATAACTCCGTAAAAAATAATATTTCGGAACTGGTTTTCGAACTCGATGAAGAGTATCATCTGGACTACCTCCATATTAAATTTCATTCACCTAGATGTAACAGTTTCTGAGAAAACTTGTCCCCATTGGAGCATCACAGTTCTTTTGGTACGAAGTTCAATTTCGGTTTCAAGGGCCATAACTCTGTAAAAAATAATATTTCGGAACTGGTTTTCGAACTCGATAAAGAGTATGGTCATGAGTACTCACAACCAAAATTTCATTCACCTAGGTTGAACAGTATCCGAGAAAACTTGTCCCCATTGAACACAATAAAACTAAGTCCAAAAAGTGACGTTTCCATGGAAATGACAAAAAATATCAATCTCAGAAAATTGAAAATTGTCTGTGCGCGATCGGAAGAACATGGTTAACATCTGTACAAAGTTTGGTTGATGTAGCTTTGACGGTTTTTGAGAAAATTGACCGGACGGAAGGACAGACAGAAGGATGGACGGAATGACCGCTATATACCCCCGCTTACTTCGTAACGGGGGTATAACTACCGGTAAACAAGATTAACCAAGTACTGTATCACTGACCTTGCCATGGCAAGGAATACTTTAATGTCCACCTCATCACACTCGTCCTGAGTGACGCAGTCCAGTTTGTTCCTCTCCTGTGTGATGCGGTCAGCCTTGGTCAGTGCCTGTTCTCCCTCACTGTATGTGTACCGGTCAAGGAGTGTAAAGCGGTCATCACATGGATTTACAGAACTCAAATCTCCCAGGTTCACAACAAAACATGCTAGGTTCTTTTATTGTAAAAACTTTTGTTATTTGTATTTACAGAGAAGCTAAAGGCCCAAGCAGCTTTGGGTTTGATGAGGATTGATGACTTGACAGGAATAAAATGATAGGGAAAATACGACAAAATAATGCGCAACATCTTTATTACCACTATGAATAATTGGTTTGTGTAATAAGATAGTTAACCCTCTGAAGTAAATTTAAATAACATAAACTATCATTATAAATGGGAAATTTGAAAAAATTAATTTTACAAAAAATGTACTACAGCCCCTTTATACAATTTAAATAAATATAAGGGGTAGGTAGGTGTTTAGAAAGACATGAAGTTGTCAGGACATACTTGAAAACAATGAGAGACAAAAGAAAGGTGAATATAAAAAAATAGAGCCATGGGCTCTGTAGCTCATCAGGATTTGATTTATTATCTTAGGTTGAATATCTAAGTTATCTCAAGTAATACACTGTTAACAAGCAAAAAATAGGTTGTTAGATCATGACCCCTGTGACCCGTATTTGGAGTCACAGGGTCACCAATCCTACAATTAAGAATCACCTTTGACCAAAGAGTCTCTACACAACTTTCAGCTCTCTAGACCTTTTGGAACTAGAGAAGAAGATGAAAATAGGTTTTTAACAATGTGACCCCTGTGACCCCATTTGGGGTCATGGGGTCACACAATCTACAATTTAGAATCCCCATTGGCCAAGGAGTCTGCACACAACTTTTCAGCTCTCTAGGCCTTTTGGAACTGGAGAAGAAGATGAAAATAGGTTTTTAACGATGTGACCCCTGTGACCCCATTTGGGGTCATGGGGTCACAAAATCTAAAATTTAGAATCCCCATTGGCCAAGTAGTCTGCACACAACTTTTCAGCTCTCTAGACCTTTTGGAACTGGAGAAGAAGATGAAAATAGGTTTTTAAGGATGTGACCCCATTTGGGGTCATGGGGTCACGAAACTTACAATTTAGAATCCCCATTACCCAAGGAGTCTGCACACAACTTTTCAGCTCTCTAGACCTTTTGGAACTGGAGAAGAAAATGAAAATAAGTTTTTAAGGATGTGACCCCATTTGGGGTCACGGGGTCACGGGGTCACGAAATCTACAATTTAGAATCCCCATTATCCAAGGAGACTGCACACAACTTTTCAGCTCTCTAGACCTTTTGGAACTGGAGAAGAAGATGAAAATAGGTTTTTAAGGATGTGACCCCTGTGACCCCATTTGAGGTCATGGGGTCACGAGATCTACAATTTAGAATCCCCATGGGCCAAGGAATCTGCACACAACTTTTCAGCTCTCTAGACCTTTTGGAACTTGAGAGGAAGATGAAAATAGGTTTTTAAGGATGTCACCCCTGTGACCCCATTTGGGGTCATGGGGTCACGAAATCTACAATTTAGAATCCCCATTGGCCAAGAAGTCTGCACATAAAATTTCAGCTCTATGGAGTCATTGGTTCTGGAGAAGAAGTCTTAAAAGCGAAAAGTTTACGGACGGATGGACGGACGCCGGACACCATGCCATGCCATAAGCCCATCGGGCCTTTCAGGCCTGATAAGCTAAAAGGCAAGGGGACAATTAACAGAGAAGCCAAAGGCCCCAGCAGCTTGGGGTTGAGTGAGGATAGACAATGACGAAGGGCATGGAGTATTAAAAGCTAACAAGGATTAACAAGGGTTATTTAGCTGATGGACACACAATTTGAACGTAGTAAGGTGTGAGTGAGTGAGTTATTGTTTAACACAGCTCAGACAATATCGCAGCCATTAGCGACAACAATGCTGGGAGCAAGGATATTTCTTGGTGATGGTGAGAGCCCTGCCCAGTGTGTAGTAGACTCGGATCAGCACCAGATAGATGTCCGCCTTCTCTCGGTGTGAGGTGGTCGTGTGAGTTCCGTGCAGCATCACGTCTTTAGCTGTCTCACTGTGGTACTCCGCCTGTGCTGCATACCCTGTGGAGGAGCTCACAGTTAAAGGGAGGTAATTCTGTACAACAATATGGCTGTGCTTGATTGAGAGCCTGGCATACCACCCAATGAAATGGCTAGGCCACTTTATTGGAGCCTGGCTGACATATGCGATAAGCTACAGGCACAAGTTTGAAATCACCGACACAGGCTGCAAATAACTCTCATCCTTGCAACATGTAATAACTTTACTTTTATAAGAATGCATTTGATAATCATGCAGCTAACTGATGTACATGAAACAAACATGTAACTTAAAACAATGATTTAAATGAAATTGAAGTCACTACTTATGTTTCGGAAATAATTTTAAATAACGTGTAATAAAATATATGAAATGTTTATGGAAGCTTATTTGACGGATACTGACTTCTTCCTATCCTATCCTTACATGCACTTGATTTAACGTGAAGATGTTCTGGAGCGATGTGTGTATACGCCACAAGAATGAATCAAACACAACCACAATGTTAACATTTAACCTGCCAACAGCCACTACAGCTGCCTAATCAATAAGGGTCAAATCATTCTGAGTGTCCAATTTACAGAGAAGGCTGGATATTGCACTAAATTTCATATTGTGATATATTGCAATACACAGCCTCTGTATTGCGATAATATTGCAATATATTGAACGAATTTTATTTTCAACGTTTTACACTTATACATGCAGTTTAACGTAACATTTTAGATAAGTTGTAGAACTACTTGACAAAAACCTCAAGAAATTACCAGCCCGGACACCAAGTAACCGGGATGCAGGCTGAAGGAAGAGTCGTATTTCTTACACCGGTGTCATCATACTGTTGCCATTTCCTTCTATCAATATCACAACATCTCACCTTTCAGATCGAGATAAGCTTCAGCTAAATCCATGTGACTCTCAGCAAACTTCCAGTGCTTGTTGCCGTAAACAATTCGTGCCAGCGCCGTACACACGATGTACTCCTTTATAGCCTTGTCACTCTGTTGGTAAAAATGTGTTTATTTGCTAGCTGGTTGTGCACTGCAGCGACATGATAAACTAATTTGGAAAACCTACATCTGCACGATGACCGAATAGTTTAGCTGTTGGTGCCTGACACTGAGGGTGTCCCATAAAAGTACAAGAATTTGTATCATTGTAGATACCAAGATCCCAGAGATATCAATGTTGTTCATTGTCTAAATGGCATGTATTTTTAGAGTGTTTATGCATGAATTTGATTTTTTTTACTTTGTAAGTCAGCTTATTGGATAGATATTGCTTATCACACATTGCTGATATCATTTTAAGCCAACTCACAAATAACCATGAATGTGGTATATACATAACAAATTTATGATACCTAAAACGGTTTCCCTTGAATTACTCCTAAACAGTAAGGTATAATAGTTAACTTCGCTATTATGTGAATTTAGAATCAGTTTTGAGGTGAGGTGAGGCGAGAGGTGAGTTGGGGTTTGATGCCGCTTTCAAGAGTATTTCACTTATATCGCGGCTGCTAGTATTATGGCAGGGAGAAAGCCCACAATGCCATGTGGCTATGCATTGCGGTGAAACCTGCGAGCATAGGCTGGAACTAGGGAACCATGGGTGGTACTACGCTGAATAACCATGTATGAAAGATAACAATTATTGCGTAAACTATCCCTCTAGATTGAGTTTGCCTACATCTCCAAGTCTGGAGAGGTTATACAGAGTAAAAGAATAAAAATAAAATTTTATTGTGGTGTGTGTGTGTTGTTCTTTCCCTGAGTTATCTCCCCTGGCTGAAGTTATCTTCCCCTGTCAACCGGATGTTTACCTCATTCTATTCTCTGTATGGACTGGGTAGAGGTTCACTGAGTGAGAGAGTAAAATTTTTTCTGTCTTCTTGAGTCTCCCTTTGGGATTTCACTTGAAGAGCTTCTGTTTTCATCCTTGTGACATTCTGCTTTGGATTTCAAGTGGATTCAACTGGGTGAGATCGTTTTTGATTTTTCCTTGTGTGTGAACAAATTTTCCTTCAACTTTCCCGCCATTTTTCATTCATCCAAGATGTCTGCCAATCAAAACAAGTGTCTATCGTGTCAGAAGTATTTACATAAGGGGGATCCCCATTCATCCTGCTATGCTTGTTTTAAGGATCTACCATGCATGTTTGACTCTCGATGTTTGTTGTGTAAAGGCATGCCTGATAAAGACTGGATTGAGATGAACAAACTTAGATCTAAGCCTAAGACCCCTAAGAGGAAGAAGGAGTCAGATTCGTCTGCTAGCAAGAGATCGAGATCTGTCACCCCCACTCTTGATAAACCCTCCTCTGAACTATCAGAATTGAAAGCTATGTTAGTGGCTTTATCTACTTCTGTATCATCTATCAAGGAGACGAATGAGAAGAAGTTTGAGGAGATAGAGGCCAAGTTGGCAGAGCCGTCGGTAGCAGGCCGCGGTTCTGGTCTTCTTGGGACCGTTGGGTCCAGTCCCCCACCTCCAAAATCCCTGGCCTTTGGCGCAGTGGACAAGGAAGGGGGACTGCCTGCCGTTGGTTCGGGCCGCGGGTCGCGCGGGGAGCGCATTAAGACCCAAAACCCAACCACGGTCATCACCACCCAGGTCAGGGACGGTGTCACGGTCTCTCACGGGACACGGACACCCCCGACCAATCCTGGCCTGGGTGGCGGGGAACCCAACGCTCAGGTCGGAGCACGGGGTTCCCGGGCCAGAGGGGAAGCCACGGTGTCCACGGACGCACGGGCTAACCGTGGCAAGACAGCTGGGTCGGCTCATACCGTTACGCGTCCCGTTAGCACAGGCGACACGGACGAGGCCACTCAGTCTGTTGAGCCTCTGGCCGACCGAGGCGGGAGTACTCACGTGCCCCAGCAGGTCGATTCCGTTAAGCCAAACGTTAGCACGGGCGGCACGGGTGACCTAGCTGATGGAGACTGGGGCCAAAGCCAGCTACCTAACGGTTCAGCTGACTTGGTTGATGTCAACAGGCCACCATTCATCCCTATCCTGACTCAGCCCCTACATGTGTCTACCAGTACGGACTCTGTGGATGTGTCAGTCCTTGATCATGAAGGCCATTTGATTATTAAATCGGATTTTCAAGCTGCCGACTTAGTTCCGGAATGGTCTTTTGTAGACAAGTTGGACTCTGTACATCACCTCAAACCGTCAACTATGCCAATTCCCACGGAGCAATTGGAAGTTACTAAACCGGACGAACTTGGGAATTCGGGACTGCTTCCAACCCCTAAGCTTCCTAAATTATCTCTGCCTCATTCTACTGTTGTGAAGACAGCCTTTTTATCAGTAAATGAGAGGATCACTCCCAACCTTCCTTCGCATTTAGCCAAGTCTAAGTCAAGGTTACCTTATGTTATTCACAACAGATACATGTCTACCAGTCTTCCCGCCTTGGACCAAGAATTCGATAGACTTAACCCTCGACCAGCCAGTGTGAATAGCAAACCGATGTCTAGGTCTGACATTTTGGAAATGGATGCGAATGCCAGATTTTCCATGGACACTCTCTCGTACATCAACTGGTTCTGTGCTGGAATTAGAGAGTTACTCCCTCCCAAGTTTGCTTCCTATGAGGGCATTTCTCCAGATACGCTAGTGACCATGAGGGCTGACGACGCCGCGATGGCTCATGGTTTCCTGGACAGCATCTTTTTAGCTTCCCAAGATTTAGCAAGTGCATCTGCTAACACGATTGCCAAATCTGTTCTCCACGAAAGGGACTTCCAACTTTCTCGTGTTCGAGACTTACCACAAGATGTGAGAGATTCTTTGATGTCTCAGCCAGTGCAATCCCCCACCTTGTTTAATGGAGCCTGCATAGAAGCGAGTGTCACGCAGGAGACCATGACTACTAAGAGCTTGAACCTTAAACTTTCGCAAGCACTGTTGAACAAGGGCAAGTTTAACGAGTCCCGCAGGGGTAACGGGGGGCCCAGGGCTCCCCCCAAGCAGTCGTATGCCAAGCCGTCGGCACCAAGAACTACTTTCAAAGCAAACGGGACAACCAGCCGGGACCCAACAGAGACCAAGCTAGACAACAGCAGACCAGGGGTCAGTCTAGGGGTCGCTTCCACAAAGGTCAGCAGCGACGGTGACTCGTCCGTCCCTCCCGTTCTGTCTCCCCCCTTACGGCCGCTTCCGTCCTCCGACATGATTTTGAAGTGCGAGTTCCCCCAACCGACCTCCCCCTCCCCAGTGGGAGGCCGCCTGATGTCATACCACCGCAACTGGGGAACCATCACACAGGATCCATGGATTCTCTCGGTGATATCGGAGGGTTATCGTCTCCAGTGGAACATTGTACCTCCACTTACGGCAATTCCACAAGGGAAACGCTTCTTCCTAAAGGGACCCAAACTAGATGCCGCTCTCGTTGCTATAGATCTACTCTTAGAAAAAGGCGCCGTCACAGAGCTAGACCCTTTAGACAGCTCGGAGGGGTTCTACTCACCAGTCTTCCTGGTACCCAAGAAGGACTGCAAAATATGAGGATGATAATAGACTTAAAGGTGCTCAACAAGTCATTTCTCAAAAGACCACCCAAGTTTACGATGGACTCTCTCAGGGCTATTCGCAAGCTGATTCAGCCTCATTCTCTGTTTGCAAGCCTGGATTTAAAGGACGCTTATCTCCATGTTCCGATTCATCAGAACTCCAGGAAGTTTCTCAGATTCAGTGTGAACGGCCGCCGGTTCCAATTCAAAGTGCTACCGTTTGGTATTTCCGTCGCCCCCTGGCTATTCACTATGATCATGGCTCCCGTGCTACAGTTTCTGCATCTGAAACAAGTGTTCATTCACGGCTATCTTGACGACTTTCTACTGCGTCATCAGCTACCAGAGGTATTGAGACTCCACCTAGACTTCGTGGCTCACGTATTCAGCCACTTGGGTTGGGTCATTCATCCAGAGAAATCAGAACTCACGCCTACACATCGCATAAGGTTCCTAGGCGCCATGCTGGACTCCTCTATGTCAATGACCTGGCCAACAGAAGATCGATGGACAGGAGCACAGTCATTGATTGCTCAGCTAACAGACGGGAAACCCCACACGCTCAGGAAGTGGATGTCTCTAGCGGGCTCTCTTACGTCAATGCAGGACTTTACTCAGAGAGGAAGGCTGAATCTGAGACACCTTCAGTCCTGGATAAACGATCATCGGAATCTAGACCTTTCGCATTTGATCTCCCCCACTCAACAAGTGCTGTACGAGATACAATGGTGGACACTCAGAACACATGTCATGACAGGCTGCCCGTTCGTGTTGCCGACACCAACTCAGACCATTTATACCGACGCCTCCAACCTGGGCTGGGGTGCTCACTGCAACGACCTTCAAGTCAAGGGCACTTGGACTCAGTTGGAATCAGAGTTTCATATCAACCATCTAGAGCTTCTAGCAGTGATAAGGGCTCTTACCCATTGGAGGTCCCTTCTGTCTCACAACAGCGTAGTGGTTGCCACAGACAACTCGACAGTGGTAGCCTATATCAACAAACAAGGGGGCACCAGATCCCCTTCCCTAATGCAGAGCACGAGAGATCTTTACCACCTAGTCGATTCTCTTCAGATGTCTATTCAAGCGAGACATATTCCGGGCAAGCTGAATTTTCTGGCAGATTCACTTTCCAGAACGAATCAAGTAGTGTCCTCGGAATGGACTGTGCATCAGAGTGTCATAGATCTCATAGAGGACAGATGGGAACGTCCACAGATAGATCTTTTCGCGACAGCTCTCAACTATTGACTTCCGAAGTACATCAGTCCAGTTCCCGACCCTCAAGCTCTAGCAGTGGATGCTCTATCTTACCCGTGGGACAATCTCTTAGCTTATGCCTTCCCCCCGTTCAAGTTAATCCCGGACGTGTTAAGCAAGATCAGGAGACATCAATGTACCCTATTCTTGGTAGCCCCCTTCTGGCCCAAGAGACCATGGTTCCCGTCGCTTCTGGATCTAGCGTCAGATCCCCCACTACGTCTTCCACTGTGGCCCAATCTTCTGCAACAGCCACTTTGGCAACCCCACAACGTCAACTTGCAAGCATTCAACCTTCACGTTTGGCGCATATCGAGCAGTCCCTACAGCAGAAAGGGTTCGCCAAGGACACTAGCTCAGCTATTACCAGATCTATCAGACCATCAACTTCTGCACTATACGACAACAAATGGGATAGATTCCAGCTCTGGAGACGAGGGCACCAGTTATCCCTCGTCCCCCTCTCCATCCCCATAATTGCAGATTTTCTAAATCATCTTCGCAAGGACTGTAACCTCAAGGCAGGTACCATAGAAGGCTACAGATCTGCTATCGCCTCTGTCACGGATCTAGAGGGTCTCTCTGTTGGCTCAGACGTTCCCCTAACCAAGTTGATCAGATCTTTCAAGTTGCAAGACATCAGATCTCCGTCAGTTTTCCCCAAGTGGGATTTAGTTCTGGTTCTCAAATCGCTTCAGCAACCTCCTTACGAACCTCTGAACTCTACATCACTAAAGTTTTTATCCTGGAAAACTGCATTTCTTATAGCCTTTGCGTCTGCCGCAAGAGTGTCTGAGTTACATGCCATAGACGTGTCATCTGTTGCCTTCTCCGAGCATTACAAGTCTGCATCTTTTAGAGCAATCCCAGAGTTCCTTGCCAAAAACCAATCAACAGCAGCAGGCCCCCTGGGTACCAGGGTATACTCCATCCCAGCGCTCCCAAGACCCAATGGGAAACTAGACAAGAATCGCCTTTTGTGCCAAGTTAGAGCCTTACGCTGGTATCTAGAGAGAACACAAACTTTCAGGAAAAAGCGAAGAAGACTATTTCTATCCTGCAAGCTAGCTATGGAGTCAGAAATATCCAAGAACACTATCGCTTCATGGTTGAGGAAGACTATTGTGCTAGCGTATTCCAATGCGGAGTTCTCTGAAGCAGAATCTACTTACTTTCCTCACGAAATTCGAGCTCTCTCTACCTCCCTGGCCGCCTGGAAGTCAGTGTCAGTTGACCAGGTCGTTGCTTCGTGCCAGTGGAAGTCCTCCTCAGCTTTTACCAGAGCTTACCTAAGAGACGTAGCCCCAATGATTGGGGGCCTATCGTCCCTGGGGCCCTTGGTGGCGGCTCAGCACCTCTCTGCCTGACCCCCTCCCCAGGGAAAAAAAAAGGGGGGGGGGGGGGGGGGGGGAGTGACCCGGGGATAGTGTCCAGCCTCGAGCTGTCCTCGGAAAGTGGTGACTTCTATTCCATTAGAAGGTGGGCATATTCAAAGACCTAGTTATTATTGTACCAAATATCCCGTTAGGGGAAGTATTATCAGTCTCTCAGTGAGCTAAGGTTGGTGAGATACGGCAGCGAATCGTATTTCCCCCTAAGTGAGACGTGTCTGGTTTATGCTTTTACCGATCCAAGTGTAGGAATAACGGTAAATTCCTGGGTATTATCGGCTATTTTCGTGAATATAACGGTAAATTTGAGGAAATTCCCGGAAATATTATCAAAAGTCAGTTTAAGCCTGAATTCCTTATCTGAGTCAAGGAATAACGGTAAATTATGTCCGATTACCTCGGAATATTACGTAAAATAGCATATTTACACCAAATTAGACCTTATTTTAACCCCTAAATAGGGAAAAATACGGTCTTTTAAGCATTAAATAGGAAGATATTCAATGCTGGAAATACGATCTACTACCAAAATAGGATATTTTACGGAATTTGGAACAAAAGTACGATCTTTTGGAAGAGTTATCTCCCTTTATTCCTCCATGGATATGAGTTTGTCTTATCAAGTCCTTAGGATTGGGACTAGGTTTGGAGTGGTTTAGGAATTTGGACTCCCTCCAGCCTTATGTGTTATTCTGGCAAACTCAATCTAGAGGGATAGTTTACGCAATAATTATGAACAATCACAATTATTGTTAGTAATTATAAGTAAACATACCTCTAGATTGAGGATGTACTCCCACCCTCCTCCCCGTCATCCAAATTATACTTCGAATAGAATGAGGTAAACATCCGGTTGACAGGGGAAGATAACTTCAGCCAGGGGAGATAACTCAGGGAAAGAACAACACACACACACCACAATAAAATTTTATTTTTATTCTTTTACTCTGTATAACCTCTCCAGACTTGGAGATGTAGGCAAACTCAATCTAGAGGTATGTTTACTTATAATTACTAACAATAATTGTGATTGTTCATGATTCAACACCATTTGAAAAACAGTAATAATGGTGTCCATCCATACCATCACTATGTTCTCACAAACAATTATCTTGAAACACATTTCATCAAATCTAAGAATCTCTCAGTCTTCTAACCTTCTTCAGGTGGGCATATTTTTTCGCTTTTCTTTTCGCATCTCTCAGTTTTTCATCAGGCGGGGTCATATCTACAGCAACTTTTCCATTGGCAGTTTTAATGTTGCGTATTCGTCTCCTAGGTCGAGACGAACTACGATGAGAGTCTTCAACATGGTCGTCTTCATCAGACCTGTGGAGAATAAGGTTACCGGGTAATAAGATAAATAAAGATTATTAGCTGAGGAAGTGTGTCATATGAGTTTTACAAAACGAGTGTGAATTTCTGTATTGCCCGAGCGAGAGTGTAATAATTTCTTTATTACCCATTCTATTCCATTTGACTCCTGTAAAGTTAGTCAGTAAATTGCCAACTTCTCTTGCGACAGCAAGCTACAGTGTCATCACGAACAATTGTTTTTTTACATCACAGACAACGAAATATGGCAAGTCGCGGTGAACAAATGGTTGCTAGGCAAACTTGATCTGTGCACATGTGCTCATATCAATAATATTAACTCGGTTATATTCAACCATATGGGTAATAAATAATACTACATCCTCCTTCTTTGAGTGGCATTTTAGAAGTTAGAAGACAAATAACTGTATAAACACTGCTGTTTCACATATAGCTCCTTTATCACATAGGCTTCATTTTTTGGGTATTTTTTCACTGGCTTCTGTTATGTAAAACACTTTTCCCGTTGTTACCTTTCTTCAATCATGCAGTTGTTATTATTGTTAATAAACTCTGTGAATTTATTCTGTATATATACATCACAGTGATTTCTAAATCTTATTCATGCTTGGGAAAATTCCCTCTTCGAATTTTGGTTCTAGATTGAACACTGAAGGAGCGCAGTTACTTACTCAAACTCCGAGTCGTAATCTTCATCAGAATGATCTCTGGGAGTGTCTCTATAACCAGTTGTTCCGATCTTCACCACCGGTATGGTAGGGGCGGCGGACTCCAGGGGTATATCTTCGATATCAGACATTATGTTGTTGAAGATTCAATCTGGAAAATCGTGTCAAGCATGTTATTTGGTGAAAATTCAGAATGAAATAACAGAACTTTAATATGAATGACAAAAGTATAACGTGTTTAAACCACACCCTACATGTTCACAAAAAAGAAATTACCTATAAACACCAATTTAACAAAATATGAAAATAATAAATATTGCAAATACAATTGATTTGGAAACAGTTGTAACATCTAAATAAATTATAAATTCGGAATGTTAGGTGTATTTAATCCCTATTAACATACACATGCCGACCTATGAAAATCTGAGAATGTTTGTGTCATTGAGACAAGCTTTTATGTGAAATTTCTACATTAATATTATCAATAAATCCTATGTTTCATCATGACATATGTTTTTCCACATATATATAGAACCCTCCTTTTAAACTTCTATCGGGGTATTTTTTGTGCAAACGAAATTCAGGAGGATATTTAGTCGGTAGCAAAGTTTTCCCCACTTGCAGCGCCGATGAACGGCTTCAGTTCTCATTGTTTTTATTTTTCAAAAATATGCGCTTGTCTTTATCAAGTTGTCAAATATAAAGTCATCAAAATATTAACTTCATTAATATATTTTAATTCTACTGTGTTTTAATGTTAAAACAGTGTTTTTGGAAAGGTTTTCATGCAATTCTCAACAAACGCTTGTCCACCTGGGCTGAAAGTAATCACAAAATATGCGAAGACAAGCAGGCTTTCGCCAGGGCTATTCTACGGTGGATAACATATTCACACTAACTGCCTGCGTACAGAAATATCTCAGCAAAAAAAGAGGGCGCTTGTATGTTGCTCTGATTGACTTCAGGAAAGCATTTGATTCCATCGACAGATTCAAACTGATTGAAATACTTAGAAAGACCAAACTCAGCAGGAAATTGCTTCACTTTATTGAATCTATGTACTCACGAATATCAGCTTCTGTTAGATGCAATGGAGGAATCTACACGCAATCATTTGACTGTTCAATTGGACTAAAGCAAGGATGTGTTCTTAGTCCGGTCCTGTTCTCTCTCTTCATAAATGGACTCGCCGAAATGATACTACGGGAATGCAAAGGCGGAATACAACTTTATCCAGATCTATAGGAGCTATTTCTACTATTATTCGCTGATGACGTCATCCTTATGTCCGATAGGGTCAACGGCCTCCAAAAACAACTGGATATTTTATCATTATTTTGTGAAAAATGGGGCCTAACAGTCAACATGAAAAAGACAAAGGTAGTCGTCTTTAGAAAGGGGGGAATCCTTAAACGTTTAGGAAATGGTTCTACAATGACAAGGAGATACAGCCTGTAGCCAGCTACAAATACCTTACTCAACGTCAATCCGTCCTTCACCTGGCAACAAACGGCAAGCGCTCTTTAATGAGTATCCTACGCATAATGTGGGCATACGGAAAACCTACTTCAAAATCTTCGACACAAAGATAAAGCCAATTCTTCTATACAGAAGTGAAATATGGGGACACACCCAAGTAGACCATATTGAAAGACAACTTCCCAATGCAAGGCATAACTCTTGCCAGTCTCTATTACTGGCTGATTTAGGCCTTGCAGTATTTCCTTAAGAAATCTGTGTTTAGAAATCTAGGCCCGCTATGCATTTCCAGTGCAGCGATTCACTGCCTCGACACAAGAAAGCGAGGGAAATACCGCAAGGGTTAAATCAGCCAGTAATGTAGACTGGCAAGAGTTATGCCTTGCGTTTGGAAGTTGATTGAGAGAGTACAATACATAGCCTGTAAGCGCTACCTTGGAACTGGTATGTACACACCAAATGCTATGGCCTTAGGAGAATGTGGACGTTATCCTCTATATGTGGACAGTGCTGTGAGGTGTGTCAAGTACTGGCTCAGACTCCTTCGTCTGTCACCTCACCGACTACCACGTAAAGCATATGACATGATGTATAATCTCGATAATGTGGGACGACATACATGGTGTTCTGATGTGAGGAACTTACTATACAAAGTTGGGATGGGTTATGCCTGGTTATCACAAGATGTTGGTCTCACTGATTACTTTGTGCATGAGTTTAGACAACGATTAAAAGATATCAACCTTTAACAATGGCGAAGTGTTTTAAACAGGTAGTTCAAGATATGACACTTACGTAACTTTCAAAACAACTCTTGATGCTGAACAATATCTTTTGGAGGGTTCACTACGGATCTACTCGCGACAGTTTGCGCTAGCACGAATTGGACACACAGATCTCCAGATTGACAGAGGCCGAATGTCAAATATACTACGAGAACAGCGCATCTGTCCACACTGTGATCGACAAGAAGTTGAAGACCTCTACCACCTCACTCTGATATGCCCTTCCCTTGATAACATCAGAAATGACATTCTGCCGAGTCATGTCATCAGAAATCCATCAGTACAGGTCTTCTCAAATTTACTATCAACGACTTCACATAATGTACTTTTCAAACTTATGTCATTCGTTCATGCTGCCTTTAAAACAAGAAAATGATTGTATATTATCACCCATATCAATGAATTATTGTACCATGTATTTGAACCTATGGCCGCACATGCATTATAAAATAAACCTCACAGACTTATAATCATGTATTTATATCACAATTGCGTAAACGAGAACATCCTCTCGAATTTCGTTTCCACAAAAAATACCCTGATAGAACCCTGCTTTTAAGCCGCTTCTTGATTTTCATTGAAAGCATGTTATTGTCAAATATTTGGCGTTAAGGGATACATATGCAAGTCAAGTGAGATGATTTGGTCGTAAATCAGAACATTTGATATGTTTGTACCGGTATGAATCGAATATAAATAAAATTTCTTGATAAACAAGTAGTGTCCATTTAATGTGTGTTCATTTACTATGACCTTTAACATAACCGCCTATTTTTCAATTTATTGCAAGAAAACAGTGAAAGGAAATGAAACAATATGTTTTTAAAAACATATCATTGGAATAAAAAACATGTTTTTACATGAGAAATAAATGTCAAGAAGGAGTATAATCTTTCATACTGTAAAATACATAAAAATACAGATATAATTTAAACAGACGAAGTTATATGATTATGAAATAACATAAGGTCTATATTCCATCACAATACCAGCAAAATAAACGTAAAAGTCCTAGTACTAGTATAGTTTTTCGGAGTTGTTATTTGTTTACATCCACCGCCGCCATGTTGCTACACCGGAAGTAGATTTATTGTGAGTAATTATTTCAAAAGTATACAGTTACAAATGCCAAATTGTAATAACATATGTATTTTTTAAGAACTTTGACTGGCATTATTATATAGATTGATATATAAAGGAGACAACAAAAATGTAAAAGACCTCGAGCAACGAGATCGCGTTCTCAGTAAATACCAAATTGTATGACTGTCACAAATGAAATACATATTCGAATTAAAGTTAAAATTATGATATGTGTGCACATCATAAACATCTTTAATTCACTTATAAAATATGTTTGTAATACTGAAGTCAAAAACATTATTAATTGTGGTTGGTGGTAGCCCAAATTATATTAAAAGGACTAATATTGTTTCGTTTCTTTTCCTATTTCAACTTTTGGGACATTTAAGCGCCTGGCAGGTGCTTTTCCAACGCGACGGTATCAACATTCAAAAAGAAAATAGATACTTTATCTCCTAAATATGTCTATGGTGAGCATTTATTGTCAATTATAAATAAACGTCAGGTCATTAGTGTTTTAAACGATCATCAAACGATATTGTCAAAGTAATCGCATCTTTATTGGTTTTCATTGCAACAAAAAAAAATGGTAAAGCCCAGAAGTCTGCATTTTGCAAACTCTGCAGGATCATTGACAATTATTCTGTTATTTATTTATCATATTTGGTATTTATCTGTGTCATTTAATTTCAATTGATTGTGTCAACATCATTAAAATTTAGTGTTTGTTTAATGTTTACAAACTTTTAGTCTTGTAAATTATTTCAGTGTCTTGTTTCACTCTGCATTCTCACCCCTGACACAAGTGCCTGTAGCAAGTTGATGGTCATATAGAATATGTATGTCTTGCCTCCTATGAACAAATAGAGTAATAACATGTGCTTGAACCTTTTTAGTTCAACATCAACAATGCCGACCCATTTCTGAAATCATATTAAAACGAGTAATGTACATCCTAAGAATATTTATTACCAGAACTTAGAATTGTTCTTTAATTACATATGTTTTTGTCCATATCTCGTGTTTTCTAGAACAATTTTTCACTGAATTGAATATACTGTACTGTTGATATATTGCTTACATGTTTGAATGTGTATGAACATGAATAAAGTTATAAAATAAAAAATGCCGACTCAGTATAATGACGATATATAAAGGTTAAAGTAGTGATTACTGATCGTAAAACCGGACAATGCACTGCAGCTGACACCTGTCAATAAATCTAACATAATTTTGGAAACTTCTCTTCAACAGACAAAATGAAAAATTGGGGTCCGTAATGTTTAATAGTTATCATATATTTATTAATATTTAGCAAATGATCGGAGAAGATTATGCAAGCTGAGTGAAATTATCTGAACTGAAATCATTAAATATTTTGGCACATATTAAAGCAAAATAAAATACTATGAACAAGATTTGATGTCACTTTCATTAAAATACACAATATTGCAGATGGTGATCAAACATATTTTTTTACATTAATTTTGTTCACTCAATCAGAATTACATTTGGTTTTTTTTTGTAACTTCCAATTCATGAACGAACAAATTAAGTATAAATTAGTACATTAAAAAAATGCTACTTACCCCAAATTGAAGGTCAATTTGCTTGAATGTTTTTTATGTAACATGAGTTAATTCTTCAACTTTGTTTCTTTTTCAGTACTCAATTATATTCAAACAGGAAGCAGGTATGTACAATATTTTATCTAAAGGGTGTCAAAACACAAATAGAAGTATAGAGCGTTGAAAATAGAGTTCATTCAGAGATGGGAATAACCCATTGCTTGCCTGACACCAAAGTCCAGTGATTTAATTCGCTTTAACGGCTAGTTTCACAATTATTTGTGACACACATTCCTGGTACAAAAACGTTCAATAAACATTAATTGTATACAAGAGAGATGTACTTTTGAAAGAATTGGAGCAGTATTTATTTCACACATTGTGAACCAATCTCCGTTCATGTTTTCAATGTACATAAGAAAGCAATAAATAATAAATTGCTCAGAGCAAAAACAAGTCAATATATTTGACAGCGGTGGAAATAACTTTGAAATCACTTGCCAAGCCGGCGGTTCAACAAAATGAAGCGCTTCGTAGCGCTCATTGATCGCTCAATGAGCGCTTCTTCTCTCTTGAACGACACAGTGCAAATTCCTCAAAGTTTGCTCGCCTTGCTACGTAGCGCTACATTGAGCAATCGCGTTCAAGAAAGGTTTAAAACTAAACGCTCATTCAGCGATTACTTTGAAACCTATCTTGAACACGGCCCTGATGTTCTATCCACTGTACCAGAACTCAAGTATATGATTTATTGCAATATCAATGAAATACACGATCTGTGTACCGTATAACAATATACATAATAGTACAAAATTTTGTGCAATATTTAGCATGGCAAATAACTTTTGAACTATTAAGTGTTATGAAGACTAAAAAATAACTCATAATAAGTAAACTGTTAAATTTTAGGTTTTAATCACAAACATATCTTCTAATAAATAAACATAGTGCTTGAACATGTTTGGGTATCCAGAAAGGTTACAGATTTATTTTGGATTAAATTGAGAATGGTAACCTCGAAAGTACATTTTCTTCTTGTCCTCTTAATCAAGTTTTAATTATTGTTATTGAGCGCATGCTTGCCAGGTTCCAGATTAATCTATTTTGTTAATTTGATAAATTGATTCTCAAATACCAAGAATTATTTTTCATTGACTGCTCATCTTAATTAATTAATGTCAATCCATTCTCCTTGGCCAATTTACAGTTCCCTTCTCCAGTTCCCAATTAATTAATTACCTGATACGTGAAGGTAAAATAAATGTAGATTTATTATAGGGTTAATTCATGTAAAATGTTGATGAATTATAGGGTTAATTAATGTAAAATGTTGATGAATTATAGGGTTAATTCTTTGATAATAACCTTGTGTACTTTGACTGCCAGCCCACGAAGACAGCATCTGGAGTTGTGCTTGGGGACGAAGTGAGAGGGACGGGACAGAGAATATCGTCACAGGCTCGCTCGACGACACGGTCAAAGTCTGGAAATGGTACGTTGGCTGCATGGTAGCTGTGTGTACTTAAAAGTTTGCAGAAGCCAGTAAGAGGAATAAAATCTGTCAATAATAGAAACAATTTTGATGTTTTTTGTTGAGTTTGAGAGTTGTCTAAATAATGAAAATAAATGAGCCATTATGATGCATTTTTAAAATGTACCACTACTATGAATGTGCAGATATTTGGATTTCATATGAGCTCATTGGTATGACATTAAATTTGTTCATAAACATACTGCATTTCATGAGATGTTCTCACAGGAGCTAGGGACAGAAATATTTTTGGCAGTGAACATTGAACTTTCTGTAAGAATGTGTAGTCATGACTAGAGCTGTAACGATTCATCGATACCTACGATACAATCGTAGCTTGGGAAATCGTGATTATTGTATCGTGAGCTTCCTGTATCGTGATACACTAAACATATATTTCACTTACTTAAAAATGAAAAGAAAAACTTAGTGAACACTATAAAACCAGCTAGTGTTGTGCAGTAACAGTAACTACAGTAAGCACGAAGCAATCTGATTCATAAATAACTGTTTATAGGAAAAAAAACTGTTTTAATCTTCGATTTTAGATCATCTCATAACACAAAATTTCCACCATCTTGAAAATTTCACAAATTATGCCTGAAGTTATACTTTAATCAATGTATTGTGATACATTCTGTATCATGATAAATATCGTATCGTGATATTTCCCATGATACTCAGCCCTAGTCATGACAATGTATGGATCTGTATTTCAGGTCAGACGACAAGTTGGAGTTGCGACACACCCTGGAGGGACATCAGCTGGGCATCCTGTCGGTGGACATAAGTCCCGGAGGAACGTGTATCCTTGTCTATAGGATATAGAATCACCCATGGCATTGAGCATGTTTGTAGATTGTTGCTTGATATTAGATAACAGTGGTGTGGTGGTTAGTGTGCTGGCCTCTCACTCCAAAGGCCCAGGTTCGAATCTCGGTGGAGACACCAAACATTTGTGACCTGGGTCTCATACAGGGTTGTATCCATGAGCAAGGCACTTCATCCACATTGCACTCAGTCCACCCAGCTGTCTAAATGGGTACCTGAACACGGGAAGTGCGAACATATACAGTGGCACGGAGCACTAAGTAGTGGCACCGAATGTACACTTCCTTCAGGGTACCTTATCCACTGAACAGCATTGCGTTGGATATTCAGTGTTAAAATTTTCATTATCATGATTCATTATCATTGTGGTTATTTTACAACCTTGTTCTTCAACTAACACCTGAACTTTAGCATTACTGTGATCAAACTTATCATACAAACCAGGCCATTCAAGTTGGGGATCTCCCAGGAAGTTGCAACCAAAACCCTCTGGATCTGTCACTATCTTTATTTGTAGAAGGACATTCTAAGTTGACGTCAAACCGGTAGGAACATTGAGTTGATTTTATCTTTTATCCAAAACTTTGTTCCACAGGAGATATCACTTGATGGTGTCTATATATCCCGCATTTATGTAAGTGGAGCTAAAGTAATAACACCTTGAAATATTCTGCTTCAGATAAAGTGACCTGGGTTACAAATACCACCATTGTTAGCTTGTTCAAGCCTACATCCATTAATTTAATCTCTGTTTATTGCCACAGTGTTGCAGGGTTTCCACAAGCAATGAATGAAATGCTCTATTATCTGAACTGACATTTTCCTTGTTAGAATCAGAATCCAAAACATAGTTACAAACTGTCAACTTTGAGTTAATTATTTCTTTGATGATATTTTAAAGATGTTTCAATAATTTGAAGTTTAATTCAATTAGTCTTGATTGTTTTGTTTTAAAAAGTTGACAAAGATTCCTTAACTGAACACAGTGGCAACTTCTAGCAGTTTAGATGGTCACGTGAAGGTCTGGGATCTGGAGGCAGGCAAACTAGCGAAGAGTATAGACGCTGGTCCAGGTAGGCAGACAGACACACAGCCTCAATATGAGGGTTTATTACTCAACCGTGGTGAGATCACTCATTAGATAATAATGAGTTGGTTACACACATGTGTGATACCACTGCGTGCTGTTGTAACGTCATAATTTGCGTGTGACGTCATAGTCGTTTTTGGTTGACATCACAATGCTGGCCGCGTGAGGTCAGTAGCGGGTGACCTTATTGCAAGTGAGCGTCACATAAAACTATTTTCTTGCAAATCAGGGCTATTTACATCATTGAGTAATAAATCAAATACTATACTCGCTCCCGTTTAATAACATGTTTATGAAACTCGTGAATGGTATCGGTATTTAACTCGCTTTCGCTCGTTAAAATAAACATGTTATCAAACGGGACATCGTTTATTCTATATCTATAGAGTGATGAGACTTCTCACAATATACAGCATAATGCCAGATGAAACTTTTATCTTTGCTCCAGGTTATTTAAGAGTAGCAAAGGTACCTGACAACATGAGGGTGAATAGGATGTTGAGACTTAGTTGACACGATGTTACGCAGACTGCAACATTGTATCTTTTGCTCCAGGTTATAAAGGATTCCTTGAAAGGCATCTCAATATGAGGGCTGTATAGGGTGTCATGACCTATCCCGTAGAGATACGGCGTCAATATAGTGTTAAAAGACTTATCCAAAGGTGGTATCCCACAAAACATGCTGTAAAACAGCCTGCAACGTTGTATCTTTGCTGCAGGTTATTCAAGGGTACCTTCTTGGTAAGAGTTAATGCTGAGCAACAGAGTTATCTTGCTATGTATATTGTATATGAAGTTAACCTATGTAAATGACATTTGTTTCTGGTAGATGCAAGAGTGAGAGAGTTATGTTTTTACCTATAGTGTATACAGATTGTTTATGTAAATGACATTTTGTCCCCCAGTGGATGCGTGGACAGTAGCACTTTCCCCCGACAACAGATTTCTGGCGTCTGGCAGTCACACCGGCAAGATCAACTTATTTGGGGTCGATTCTGGCAGAAAAGAGACGTCACTCGATACAAGATGTAAATTCACGCTCAGTATAGCATATGTAAGTATATAGATATTTAAATCTTTAGAACTATAAATCAGCTGGGCTCCTGGCAGGGGCCTTAGTCGGTCTGTCAGCGCTCAACCATTTTCATTGTCAATAAACTTTTCACGTTCCCAACTTCTCCGCCAGAGCTTAAAGGAGAATATTTGTAAAAATTTATATTCTGTTATAGTAAAATATACTTTAAAATACATATTCCCCCGAAAATAATATGGAAAGCCGTGTTTAATAACTAATTACGCGATATAACAACCGCGCCTACTGTTGCCTGTGCGCGTATGCATATTTGCCGGTAGCCTTCGGCAGATTTAGGCTGTGACGTCAGAGATGCTCTACGACCCGCTTTGGGTCCTTAGCGCAGTGAAAGGGAAGGCATTAGAGTAGATGAAGAATCGGTTGAATACGTAGAATTCGGGTAGTTTCGGACTTGATATGGTATATTGTGCAGCGTTGGTGTGCAGTAATTCATCAAAGTCTGGACAGAAATTTACATATTTTTAATTTTCAAGTGAAAAGACGGATGCAGCGCGGCGAAAGGTTTGGATAGTGTCAAAGAGGAAAGAAGGACCGAAAACCATCGGAATCTGTCTCACTATGTTCAGAGCATTTTGATCCGTTATATTAAAACAGTTTTATAAATAAGTGATAGTTAGTCTTAGAGTACTCGTAATTAACAGTCCTTTATAAGGATATAACTAATAATATGGGATGTGTCATCCTCGGTTACCCAGAGTTTTATATATGCTCCTGCTGAGAGTAACGGAGCATATATAAAACCCTGGGTACCACCGAGGATGGGGATGTGTAGGCCTTAAAACTTAGTACACAGTTGTATAATTATTTGTCATTGGCTAATAATTGTATTAGATTAATTTCAATTTAATATGGCCAACGTGGCAGCTCAAATGGCATTGTCAGACACACAAACAATATTTCCTGGTTATAAATCATTTGAAAACTATAGTAATATTCAACGCTAAAATGATATCTGTCGCTTATATTACAC
The DNA here is from genome assembly GCA_936450465.1 of Gibbula magus. Taxonomy (NCBI): domain Eukaryota; kingdom Metazoa; phylum Mollusca; class Gastropoda; order Trochida; family Trochidae; genus Gibbula; species Gibbula magus. Next base: position 64,356,462 of record OW388302.1, read on the forward strand.
CCTACCACCCCCACTAACTAAATTCTAAATTTTGCCCCAACTTTTGAACCCTTCCTACGTCTATGTTGGATCCTGTTTTTTTAAATATATTTACTAAAAATGCATTTCCACTGATTGTATATGTTCACAATATCATAACAAATGATTATTGCAAAAATAATAAGTTTCAGTGTTCAATCCGTGTGGGTGCTTGGTTTGTGTACTTGTGATAGGATCATAACATAAATAAATATATAAATCATTACACATATGAAAATTGGCTCAGATGAGCAAAATTCGCCGTATGGACGCATTTGCACAAATGTATATTTTACTACCGTAAGCAAATTTTCACCTAGTCAGCGACGGTTGCATATGGTATTTAACTATTCTAGTAACAGTTCGTCGTTTACAGAAAAAGTGATTTCACATCGGTTGAGAAAATATATTAGAGAACTTTAGAAATTCTTAATATTGTTTTTCAAATTCTCTTTAAAGGATAATCTCCTTCTTGCACGCGATGAACTTCGAAATCTGTCTGACTTTTCGATTTTCATTATAATTAGGGCGAAAAAGTCAAACCAATGTTGACAGATTTAAATTAATGTCATTTATTAAATTTAATTGACATATTTTAGAAATTCTCTATTCATATATTAAAAAAGTTGGAATCCCATTTTCTTAGGCAGAAATTAAACACGCATAAACGCATAGTAAATTTACTTTTACTAACATGCGTATATTACTACCATAAGCAATATTGCATATGTGCACTGCAAAGTTCGCCGTATAAACAGGGCTTTACACTACGTTATTACAGGCTTCTAATATCGCTCCTTATTATCGTGTTAGTCCGGTTTTCGTGACTACCAAATCTCTCACATAGCTATGTGTAGATCTTACTGTCTATCTTACTTGATTAGGATTGAACAGTGGTTTGTACGTTAGATCTAAATAATAATAATATTTAATATCAATACGTTTTTAAAGCAAACATGATTTGAATAATCGAGAATCAAGATGGTTCAATTTGTCCTGTGCAACTGGTTACTTCAGCGGTACAGTATATATAGGCCTACGAATAAAGCAGTATAATGTGTAGTAACATATTTTAATTAACTACATATAAGTTGTTGACACCCATGTTATCTACATGTAGACAATAACTATTTAATGTACGGCATAATCCACTTATTGTGAATTTGTAACGTTAGAGTTTGCCAGTCCCTACGTACGAAGCTGTATTTCCAACTCTCTCACTGTTTACTTCTGAAAGCTCATCCTCACTTGATTCCTGGTGTTCAACTCAATGTAGATTCACAATAGGTTCATACTGATAAGGACGGATGTTATTTATGTCAGATGGTTGAAAATCAACGCTTCCATCGCTATCCGAGGAAGCCATAACAACACTACGAACGTAGAAAATACACTGGCTCAGCGCGCGGGAGAGCATCTTTGACATCACATCACGTGACTGCTGCCAGCCTGATTAACTCTCGGGGATTTCCGGAAAACGACTCGCACCGAAAACGTTTTTTCAACGTTTCTACATATAATGTCGCATTTTAATAATTTTTTGGACACACTTTGTCTTAAACAATACTGTTAAACATGTTAAAACAAAGTTTTTATCTAATATTCTCCTTTAACATGAAATACGAGGGTGTAAAATTCTTGCCTGTTCTTCCCATTCATAATTCAGTATGTTTATCTCATTTACAGCTAGGTGTGTAACAATGAATCAAACTATTGACTTAACACAATCGTTGTTGTGTCAATTGTATATTATCGATAGTGATTTAAAAAAAACAACAAATAGTATCAATACCAAGGCTAACTGTCGATAGATTTAATAGATTTGCAATCCAGTTGTTTACTTGAACGTAAAAGTCAAATTTGCACACAGCAGGTTTTAGATTCCAAAAATGCTGGAACAGATTACTGAGAGCTAGAAATAACAACAGGAAGATGTAAGAGTTATCCTTCTTTTTGCTTTAGTGGCAAGTTCTTTTCTCTACAGAAGAAATAATTTCAAGGTAAAGATGCGCTGAATGTGTGATTTTGTCAAATTGAATGGTAGAATTTAAGAAAAAACTCAAGAACTTACCAGCCAGGAGTAAAAGTTAACAAAACTGTTTTTGCATATATAAAAACTCTGTGACACTCCTAAGGATATATACAGCTTGCTCTATCTTTAATTTTGCTTAGTAAATAGTTATTCCCCATGTTATGCTGCGTTCAGTAACAAGAAATTTCCCGGGATGGTCGCGAATGCTTGCAAATTTATATTAAAGCAGGATGCCAGCTTATAACAATGCGTTACCTCACACAGGCCAGGACTGATTATCTTATAGTATATCGATGCAGATTAGACTCTGTTCAGCACCTATGAAACACCGCTAGGAGCAGGACTGCGGTACTAATGAGTCGGCCCAGATAATCCGCCACAGGGCTGAGATTGGGTCTCTGAAAATGTCGCATTTTAAGTATTGATATATGTTGTGTTTGTTACAGAGTCCAGACGGAAGATTCATAGCATCAGGAGCGTTAGACGGAATCGTTAACATCTTCGACATTACAAGTGGCAAACTTATTCACACACTAGAAGGCAAGTAAAGATTGTAATTTTTAGCTCATCAGGCTAACCAAAGCATTACACTGCATAGCTGCCAAGCTCAGTTTGTTTCAACTAATAATACTGCTAAGGATTTAGGGATTGGAGACAACATTGCAGTACAAATCTTATGGGTAACATCTTCTTATTTTGGTTTCTCACAATGTCTCTGGGCATACTTCAGGCATTTATATATCTTCAACCTTAAAGGTGCTTTAGTACATTTTTTGCAAATTTTGTTTTCTCAATTCTTTTTCAGAAGGGATCCTCCTTGGGGTACATATAGCATAAAAATCCTATTTTTTGAGTTATGACAGTTAGAATTTAATATTTTTAATAAAATAACCGTAAAAAATAATAAATTACTAAAAAATAAACATTTGGACCACCCTAAGTGGGCCCCCACCCTGGCGGTTGCTAGTGACGCCAAGGGCAGATAACTCTAACTCACCACTTATAAATCTGTCATTCGAAAGAGAAGACGTGTTTCAGAATTTGTTCAGTGTCGCAGATTTTCTTAAGAAATGGACCAAGATCTCAATACTGTAGGAGTGGTAACCTTTTCTTATATTGTCTCGGCAGAGTTTCTCCATTTATTGTCGCATTCTTACCTCGTAATTACGTTTTTACCTTGTCTACGTGGTCAGTTTGACAATGTGGCGGGAAAAAACGACCATCATGGCGGCCCTTTTGTATTTTTCGTTTCTCTTTCCCCAGAGTTCGAAAGTGTTTTTGGGTCGTTTATGTTGGTGTACGATAGGTTTATGTAGGATGCACGGCAGTTTCCATCCCTTTCTGGTCAGTTTAGCTTTCCGATCGGGATTGGCACTTAGTCGTTTTTTCATGTCAGCCATGTTTGTTTACATGTTTTTCATTCAGGCATCAGGTACGTATCAATGGCTTGCATTTATTATTATCACTATGCAGGACTAATATAACTACCTCTGCCAGGGGTCTTTTGCATTTGTTATGTTTACATATGCACTTTCCTACCCCAACCCCCATTGGCCTCACACTCTGACTGTTGGATTTTCAGTCCTTCACTCAGTGTTCGGGGTGTAGCGTTAGACTACCTCGTGCTGACAAACACGACAAGTGTCTCAAGTGTCTAGCAGAGGATGGGCATGACGACAGCAGATGTAATGTCTGCCTTGACTTCACCCCCAAGACCAGGAAGTCCAGACACCAGGACTTCCAGTACTTTTTCAAGTTGATTAAGGAGGGTACCGACGTTGCAGCAGTCGATCCCCCCTCTAAAGTTAAGAGGAAGTCGGGCAAGGGTAAGGGCTCTGGTAAGGCCCGTCCCTCAGATAAAGCTCTCTCTTCTCCTCCTCCTACACTCGTTAGAGAATCAGAGGAGGAGACTGAGTTGCAGCCCCCTGTCTTAGAAAGACAGGTTCCCTTCCCACCTGCACCTTTTGATCTAAATCAATTTTCACAATTATTGCATGAGCAAATGAAGGGAATGCTGGCTGAGGCGGTCTCGGGGCTCCGTAAGGAGTTCCAGGCCCCGAGGTTGGCAGACCCGGATGCACCAGCGCAGCCCGGAGTCCCTAGTGGCTCCGGTGGCGCCGGGGGTGGCGGCAACCAAGGCTCCGACCTTGCTATGCCGTCCATCCCCAAGCTCCAGGCTACCGAGCTCACTCGGAGCCTTCGGAGCCAATCCAGGGTGCGAAGCGCCAGGGTGCCGTCGGCTACGCCGAGCAACCCTGAAGCCTCTCGGCGCCAGGAGACCCGAGCCACGGAGCCGGGCTCCGAGCCTGGGTCCACGGGACCGGGTTCGGGGGTGGTCACGAAAGTCGTGGGGCAGACTGTGCTGACGCCCATCGTTCGCATCAGGTCTTCCTCTCCCATCGATTCAGTCGTCGATTCCTCATTGGAGGTCTCCGACGTCTTGGATCGGGGGGATGGGGAAGACATCGACGACCTCATGGAGGTCGATGTCGATGCGGATGATGTGGTGGACGCTAGGGATGTCCCCCTAACACCGACTTTCGCACTGAGGCAGATGCGCGATAGAATCGCTATTGCTCTGCCTCAGGTGGTGATACCGCCCCCGGCCCTGATCTCTAGTGGATTTCGCCTTCCGGGGGATACTTTCTCCGCCCCGAAGGCACCACAGGTGCAGCTTAGCCTGCTCCCTTCCCTCGAGGCTGAGAGCATTACTCCTCAACTGGTCGGCACCAGGGTACGGGTTGATTGCCCGGACCTGGTGAAGAGGTACCAGATCGGTGAGGAGGGTTTGTTCGATGTCCCGGGGGTCGGTGAGTACGTGCTTGCCCTCACCTCCCTTGCTGGGTCTGGGACCCAATCCCTTCTGGGGAAGCAAGGCCCCCGTGTACCTCCCTTCACCCAGCAGGCCTCTCACTTGCGCTCGGCGTTTAGGTCCTTCGAGGACTCTTTCCGCAATGCGGCGCAGCAAGTGCGAGTGTGCGTGCATGGGGCCTATCTCTCGGCGCTTCAGTCGGAGATAGTAGGGAGGTTAGGAGACCCCGAGTCCGACCCGGTGGTTCTCCTTTCGCAATCGGTGGGGGTCGGGACCCATTTGGCTCGTGACGCTCTGCGTAGCGCATCTAGCCAGATGATGGTCGCCGTGATGGGTATGAGGCGTCTCTGGCTGTCGACTGTGTCGGCGGGTCAGGACACTCATGCGCGGCTCCTGGCTCTGCCTTTCCGGTTGGGGGACGCGGTGGAGGTGGCGACGGTTTGCAAGGACACTGAGCTCCTTACAAAACCGCCAACCTTCCAAAAAGAGCAAGCGTCCTTTCCCCAAGGTTTCGCAGACTCCGTCGGCGGGAGAGGCTCCGGAGTGGATCAAACCGCTCCACTACCAGGACGCATATCTCCACGTCCCAATGCACCCAGAGTTCAAGAAATATCTGAGGTTTGCTTTCGACGGGACGTGCTATCAGTTCACGGTTCTACCCTTCGGCATCTCTACGGCGCCGAGGGTGTTCACGAAACTTATGTTAATTCCCGCTCAGGTCGCCAGGGCACGAGGTCAATTTTGTCACCCGTACCTGGACGATTGGTTGGTCAGGGCGCTGTCTCAGGCTTTGAACCAGGCGGCCACCATGGAGATTATCAACTTGTTGGTATCCCTGGGCTGGATAATCAACCTGAAGAAATCGGACCTGAAGCCCTCTCAGGATCAGATCTTCCTCGGGGCCAGGTTCCAGACGGATCTGAAGACGGTATCTCTCGCTCCAGACCGAGTTCTGAAGGTTCAGAGGGCCACGCTTTTGTTCCTAGAGTCCCACAGTCACACTGCTCGCAGATGGCTCCAGCTACTGGGGTTCATGGCGGCAACAGTGGACGTGGTTTACAGAGCTCGACTTCGGATGAGACCAGTTCAGCAGGCTCTAGCCAGTCTGTGGTCTCATTCTGAGAGTTACGAGAAGCAGCTCGAGACTCCGGTGTGGCTCTCGCCGCATCTTTTATGATGGACCAGGTCAGAGAACCTCGCGAGGGGTATCTCTCTGGTGACGCCAGTGCCCTCGTGCACAGTCCAAACAGACGCTTCGCTCTCGGGCTGGGGAGGGGTCTTAGGGCCCCACTCGGGCTGGGGAGGGGTCTTAGGGCCCCACTCGGCGTCGGGGCTTTGGTCCCAGGCCGAGGCCAGCCTGCACATCAACGTGTTAGAGCTGAAGGCAGTCAGGCTGGTGTTCGAACGCTTTCAACAGAGGCTTCGTCATCAAGTGGTCCGTCTAGAAATGGACAACCAGACAGCCATGTCGTACATCCTTAAGCAAGGCGAGACAGTGTCCCCAGTACTTCTTCAGTAGTCATGGGAGTTCCTCCTGTGGTGCGACAAGTTCGACATCACAGTCCTACCGGTTTATCTTCCGGGGGTGGACAATGTGAGGGCGGACGCGCTATCGCGCAGAATCCTTGCCCCACACGAATCACAGCTGTTTAAGCCGTGCCTAGGCCTGACTCTTTAGTGAACAAGCTGCTGATAGCGACAGGAGCAATGAGTCATGGTTTGCGCATGCGCACTAACTGTTGCTAAGGCTGGAATCATTATTTAAAGATGGCGTCGACCCTTAGCAACCTTCCCCACCTCGAGTTTTATTCTCCCTGTTTCTCTTATGTAGCGATGTGTTTGTTAACATAGATAGTGTTATCTTAACACTTAACCTTGTGGCAAACCCTAAATGAAGATTAATGACTGTCTGGAGGAATCTCGACAAGGGAGGTTAGATTAAACAGACACAGGGGAAATTCCTGAAACCTGAACTATTGTTTATATTTAATGTCTCATAGTTATCTCAGTTTCGTTTTCTGGAGGAAAATGTTTATGTTTTCGTGAAGCCATAATTACCCTCTGTCAGAGAAAACTAACAGAAATCACTCAAGTAAGGCTAGTTTTCACATGACTCTGTCACCAATACCAGATAGTGCGGTAGAGGGGGAATGGCTCCACAGAGCTTGGAGAAAGCTGTAGTCACATTTGCTTGAAGGGCTTAATGTGTTTTCTTAATGGAATAAGTGAATGTGTAATTGTGGCTTGAAGTTGCATTCATAATGGATACAATTAATGAAAGATTCTTGGAGAAATTGAAATTACTGTGACGATTATGTGCTGGGAGACTTACACAATGTGGTGAACAGAGTAAGCCCTGTATGAAGTCCAGTGACAGACTGTATCATGTCTTTGGTATAGATGTGCTATCTAACGAAATATTCCACCCGAAACTTCTCTGTGCAACATGTTATAACATGACCTTTACTAACAAACAAAGAACAATGAAGGATATAATCAAGGGGGATAAATTTGCGAATGTTTGGTACAATTTAAAAACCAAAGTAAAGGGGGCAGGCCGAAAAGGTTTATAAAGAAGACACGTGATGAAGAGTCAAATGAAGGATTAGAAAGCATCCCAAACGTTTTATCCTTGGGACAAAACGGCTACACAACATATTACACCACACCGACCCGTGAAAGTATAAAGAAACTCAAACTTCCCCATTCCATTTCGTTGACAGCTCACTTGAACTGAAGGCTAGTCACTGTATAAATAAACCACTGATGAAACCACTTTTGAAATTTGAAGAAAAGTTGCAAACACATTTTGTTTAGAGAATATTAAATACAAGCAGTAATCAAGGAACTTTAGAAAACCCTGTGTATGAAGGATGAAGTCTGACAAATTGAAATACCGGATAATTCTAAGTGAACATTCCAGTTTATCTTGTGCGCTGTCCATTCTACAAGTCCCACTAACACATGGGAAGAAATTATAAGGACTATACCAATTGCTACGCATTTAGGGGCACTGATGAATCACATAAATAAAACTTTAACATTACAATGTATAATTTGTAATTAAGAACTATGGAAATCCTACCTGGGAAAATTATATAGTACATAATGGACTCTAAATCTCATACAAGTTTTATGTTGACATTTCATCATCTGTGCATAAACAATAACCATATATAAAGCATGTGTGTGGATACAGATACAGTGAATGGATTTAGCAGTTTCGAAAAAGTGAGTCCAAACCTCTTGTTATATTTAATTGAAAACATTTGCTTGAGTATGATTACAATGTTGCATTAGTAGAATTAGATACTAAACTCAATGTACATATACATAACATTGCTTAAACAACTACAGAAAGACCCATAAAGGCGGCATGTAGATTGGCAAATTATTAAAATACTGAAGTTTGAAAATGTATGGAATGTCAACGTTTTCATTGAATTAAAACTTTTAATATGTACACTTGTTCAAATGTAAGTATATAGCAATGTTGTATTTGACTTAATTGATAAAATAGCAAATCTCATTGTTCTTCCAAGGACCATGCACCCAACACGCGCAGGTTTTTAAGAACATGTATGATCTAAATCTGAGCTAAGGAATGTACAGACAGACCGCTCTGCCTTATCACACACAGCCTTCCCGGGTCGGTCCTCTACACTGTGTGTATCAACTAAAGAGGCCAGTGCTAAACAGCTGTGGAATGGATGCTCGACCCGGAGATATTCGCAGCTATCTCCCGGTTGTTCGGGTCATTCCAGGTGGATCTGTTTGCGTCAGAGATGAACAATCAGACCCCAGTGTATTGCTCCCGGCTGCCAGACCCAAGGGCGGTGGCTGCGGACGCATTCGCGCTAGAATGGACCGGCAGAGTACTGTGGGCCTTCCCACCAGTGCCTCTGATTTCCAAGGTCCTGTCACAGCTAGCGGTTCAGCCAGCTCGTCTGCTGGTGCTGCTCACGCCGCTGTGGATAGCGCAGTCCTGGTTTCCACTGGTACAAATTTGCAAACTCCAAAAAGTCCAAAATACGGCAGCAAGAGTTATCACTAGGACAGCGAAGTGGGACCATATCAAACCAGTGCTTCGAGACCTTCACTGGCTCCCTGTCAGCCACAGGATCCAATACAAGATCCTTGTTCTGGTTTTTAAATGTCTGAAGGGTCTAGCTCCACCATACCTATCAAGCATGATTGAAATCTATCAACCAGTCCGTCAATTAAGATCAGCTGAACAGAATTTACTTGTGGTGCCACGGACAAGGACAAAGATGTGTGGAGACAGATGTTTCGCAAAAGCAGGCCCAGTTCTCTGGAACAGACTACCTGATCACCTGAGATCAGAACAACAGCTCTCCACTTTTAAAGCCCAGCTTAAGACACACCTATACAGAGAAGCATTCAATCTGTGACTGTTGCTTGTGGTGTTTTCCCGGAACTGATGCGCTTTTGAGCAGCTCCTGCTGGATTCTAGCGCTCTATAAATGTTTCTAATAATAATACTCAGGTTTCTGGTTTCGCCACCTGTGCTGTTACCGTGTCGACCAGGACTGCTGGCTCAGGAGGGCAAGCCACACCCCAAACCAGAGGTTCAATGGGTGGCTTGGCCTCTATCCGGAATCGCCTCCAAGAGGACGGTATTCCTGCACGAGTTGCAGACACAATACTGGCTTCGAGGAGGGATTCGACAAACGTTCAGTACGAGGATAGATGGGCCTGTTATGCGCGCTGGTGTAGAGGTAGAGGGCTGCCAGATCCCTTTTCTACGTCTCTAGTGGCGGTTCTGGAATTCCTTCAATCCAGACTAGATGCTGGCTTAGCCGCATCGACGGTCAGGGGATATTCCACAGCCATCTCTGCTTTTCACATACCGGTGGATGGTGCCCTCCTAGGTGCCCATCCCCTGGTCCAGCGCTTCTTAGCAGGTGTGGACAGAATCCGACCTCCTGTGAGGCGGATCAGCCCTTCATGGGACCTATCCATAGTACTAGATTGGCTGTCAGGACCCAAGTTTGGGGACCTGGCAAGCCTTTCTCTGCAGTTACTAACTTGGAAGACGGCCTTCCTCGTGGCGGTCACGTCCGGCAGGCGGGTAGGAGACATCCATGCGATGTCCTCCGATCCCGAGTTGACTGTCTTTCACAGAGACAGAGTCAGCATTAGACTGCCGGACTCCTATCGCCCGAAGGTCGATCATTCGTTTCACATTACTGCTCCTATTGAGCTGCCCGCGCTACACCAGCCGGCAGCCTCGGGTTCAGTAAGTTCTCGCCCCATATTCTGGACGTGCGCAGAACTCTTAAGAAATATCTTTCCCGTACTGCCACAGTCAGACGGGATAAGCAGCTTTTCTGTTGTTATGGGGGAGCCAGCCCAGGGGCTCCCGCCTCCAAACAGACGATATCGAGGTGGATTGTGTCGGCCATTGTACTGGCTTACATCCATAAGGGCATGAGCCCGCCTGAAGGTTTGAAGGCTCATTCGGTTAGGGCAGTAGCGACGTCAAAAGCGTTCGCTGCGGCCCTGCCCATCGAAGAGATCTGCTCCGCAGCTATCTGGAGCCGTCCGAGCACGTTCATTCGGCATTATCAGCTGGATAAGCACTCCAGAGAGCGTGCTCGGTTCGGTCAGACAGTTCTCTCCAGTGGGCAGAGTCATAACTCCTCTAGCTGAATGAGCTTTCCGAGGTTGTTTTTAACTTTGTCACTGTTGTTGGTACTAACATCACGAAGTGCACTCCCGAAAAGAGAATCAAAACCCTGCATAAGAGACAGGGGGCTGCTTCTCAGGGGTTTTAGTAGGGGTGTTTATGCCATTTTTGTACTCCTCCCATAGTCCTTTTCCAAAAAAAGGGGGGGGGGGGGGGGGGGTGCATTTGACTCAATGCTAAATTATGCCTGTTTTAAAGGCATTTTGGTTAGTATTTCCCTGATCCACTGGCACGTCCCATCCCTTGGAGTCGGCCTTAGGATGTTCAGGTTAGTTGCTCCTTTTCCCTTCTTTAATTTTTAAGAAATTATCTGCGAGCATCTTTATTTTTTACAGTCTAGCAGACAGAATTCCACTCCCAGGACTCTTCTTTGGGAGTCTGTTTTATGCTATATGTACCCCAAGGAGGATCCCTTCTGAAAAAGAATCGAACCAACCTGCAGAGGTTGCAGATTCTTTGAAGAGGATCCTCCTTGGGGTAGGGCCACCCGCCTCCCCTTATTCTGTCTGCTTGTCAGATTTATAAGTGGTGAGTAACAGAGTTAGAGTTATCTGTCCTTGGCGTCACTAGCAACCGCCAGGGTGGGGGCCCACTTAGGGTGGTCCAAATGTTTATTTTTTAGTAATTTATTATTTTTTACGGTTATTTTATTAAAAATATTAAATTCTAACTGTCATAACTCAAAAAATAGGATTTTTATGCTATATGTACCCCAAGGAGGATCCTCTTCAAAGAATCTGCAACCTCTGCAGGTTGGTTCGAATTTTCCATTTATTATTAAAGTTTATACAATATACTGCTACGTTAGATGGTAAAACATTTCATTACATTACCCAATAAACTGTATCCATAGAAAATGATTATCCTTACTGAAAGAAAATGGTGCAACGTATAAACGACAGTGTGAAGGGTAGATTTGCAGGTCTAGAGAGAATTGAGAGTTCAGACAGCAAGATGAATGACCATTCCATCATGGTGCCATAATTAAAATTAAAATTTTACTTTGAGTGTAGGTATTGCTACATCAGTCAGACCTTCGAGCGGCCATTTTAATGTGAACACTCAAAGAGAAATGGACTCATGGCTTAACTGAACCATGTACATTCATTTTAAAACTCTCTTTATTGACTGAGGAGTACCGGTATTTTCTAGCCATTAGTGACACTTTATTACCTTTTCATGTGATCACTTTATTTCAGTGCTACAGTGTCTTTAAATATATAATCGTACACATCCTGATGAGCTACTTTTGTTCTTTCAGCATACAATATTCTCTGTATTGTGTATTTCAGGTCACGCTATGCCTATAAGATCTCTGTGCTTCTCTCCTGACTCTCAGCTTCTTGTCACAGCGTCAGACGACGGACATATCAAGATCTATGACGTGTAAGAAAGTATTTAACTCATTCAATGATTAAACAGCTCTGCATTTTTGTGCGTTGTATACACATGGGATTAATGTTTGCTGTAGAGAACTGTTCTACACGCAGTGATGTTTGGGTGCAATGCTACATCGCAGGTTTCACAAAGGTGTAGCAGATTTTTTACCTGCAATAATACTAGCAGCCGTGATAAAAGGCTGAATGAAAAAGTGAAAAGAGCTTCTCAGGTATCGGCGAATCACTTTAATTTGTGTTCATAACAGTATTTTCCTTGTCATTTAGAAAATAAATTAGAATTTGCCGGCAACAATTTTGCAAAACCCCAAAAATTAAATCAGTTCATCATGAAGAAGACAAATATTTTATGGATGGCCAACTTTTTATTAACAATAGCGACGTTTCAGTATAGATCCTTATAATACTGTTATCAAGCATATGGGAAAGATGATACAAACACATTTATACACATGATTCATGTTGGTAGGATAATGAGATAACAAAAACAAGATGAGATAACAATGAAAGGTGTAACAAGCAGGTGTCAATAGAGTATTCCATCAATAAAGCGTGTATCCTCCTCCCCGTCTTTACCCGACAACATGCAGACCAAGGGAGATAATAAAGTCATCGGGCAGAGTCATAGATTGATTGATCCAGAGTATACAGTAGAAATGTTTTGGAATGTATGTATACATACTCTGAAATTATCCAGTATGCTCACCCTATTGCTATGAAGAATTTTATAAATTGAAATAAGTTTTATCATGCAATGCAACAAATGTTGAAAGCAGGAGTCTCTATCTTCCTCTCTCCTCTGTTTCAGTCAACATGCGAACCTGGCTGGGACTCTATCAGGTCACGGTGACTGGGTCCTCAGCGTCTCCTTCTGTCCTGACAACACACATTTCGTCTCCGGGTCGGTACTGCTTATATACACCAACTGAGCATTATCAGTCATTTATCATCCAAAACTGTGTTCAACATTACTTGTGTCTGATCTAGGAGATATCATTTTAACAGTAGATTTTGCAATGAGACAATTTCAGAATTCACAATTAAGAATAATTTTGGATGAGAAATAAAATCTCACCCTCTTGACTCCTTAAGTCAAAGATATCAACAGTTGTTTACAAAACGTACGCTCTGATATTTGTAACTTGTAAATATACCGTAACTGTTGAAATTTCACACACACCCCAATCTACCATACTTTTAGCTTTAATTGAAGAAATGTCGATGTAAATGACAAGAGTTAATGTATGAAGGTTTATAACTGGCCTTGCTGAGGTCACATCTTACGGTCTCTTATCTAGTGTTGAAAACTATCTTTGTTTTTTACCTGCTTTGTCTTCATTTCAGATCATCAGATAAAACAGTGAAGATCTGGAACGCAGGAACCAGACAGTGTGTACACACATTCTATGAACACACAGATCAGGTGAGAGTTGTCTCCCTTAGACCATTGTCTGATTGTGTATGTACACAATGACTATAAGTTATTTATTGCCATCACTAACTACAAAAGAAACACGAGTATCTATATTCATAGGTGTGAAGAGTTGTATGAAGAATGCAAGTTTGATTGGTAGATGTCTTCTAAATATTGTCGCAGCAAATGGCTGTGATATTGCCCAAGCGACATTTAACATTAACTCACTCACTCACTCACTCACTCACTCACTCACTCACTCACTCACTCACTCACTCACTCACTCACTCTATCCATATTCTAAGGTGTGAAGAGTTGTATGCAAAATGCAAGTTTGATTGGTAGATATCTTCTAAATATTGTCGCCGCAAATGTGTCCAAGCGTCTTTAAACATTAACTCACTCACTCTAAATTTTGTGCAAGGTGTTATTCTTATAGTTTTTGAGAAGAAAGTCTAAAAGATTTGTTTACAGTAACAACTACTTCATTCTATGCAGGCGACATTTTGATAGTTTCTAACTTTTGTTGTCGATGAAGTTCCTTTAGACATGACATACAATATAAAAATTGTCTTCACCCTTCGACATTGCTAGAATACCAATCCAAGAAACATACTTCTTGAAGTTTGACCACCACGGTATTGCTGTTCCTAACAGATAATATAAACCAATTTATAAACATGTTTGGATGAAATTAATATCGTCAAATAAAATGTTTTCCTTCCTCTCTCATTTGCAATTCATTTCTTTTCAGGTCTGGGGTGCAACGTACAATAGCAATGGGTCCAAGATTGTGTCGGTATCAGACGACCGAGCCATTCACATCTACGACTGTCCACTTTGAAGAAGATAGAGTGAAAATGTGACTGTAAAAGACTTGTATAATTCCAGCAGCTCCAACAGTTTGTGTCCTTCAAACTCGGACATTCTTCAACAGATCTGTAGAGACAAAACTTGTGAGAGGGTCTGTCTGTCTAACCCTCACTCGGCAGTCGAGTGAACTAGAGAACTGTTGTGCAGACAGATGACGTCTCTGGGGATTGTTGAACTAAAGCGGCCTTCAAACGGCAAACTAAAGTTTGACAAAACATGTTGATCAACCAAAGTTTGAGAATGTAAAATTTCACCAGTGTCCCAAGTTGTCAAACTGTTGGCGAGAAATAGGATCGGTCTTTTCTCACCTCCGTAGTGCATAGCCACGTGCGTTGCGGGCTTTCTCTCTGCCATAATACTAGCAGCCGAGATATAAGTGAAATACTCTTGAAAGCAGCGTTAAACCCCAACTCACCTCACCTCACCTCTTTTCTCACCCAAATTTTCCATCAAACTCAAGTTGTCAAACTTGTGTTGTTCCTTGGTAACCAAAGGTATGCGACTTTTGAATTGAATCACATGACTTCATGATGTCGCATGTATGGCGTCATTTAAGCCTTAAGTTTGACAACATAAGTTTGTCATATGAACCCCAACATGTGTTGTCAAACTTTAGTTTGCCATGTGAAGGTCGCTTAAGATGAGACCATGATCGGAGGATCTGCAAAGATTTCCCCTAAACATTTTCCAAAGAAAAAATTATAACCAGTAATGTATTCCTTCACATCAAAGTTTTAGTTTTGATGAATTTATTGCAAAATTACGCAAATGAGATTGTCCTATCTACCTATAAAGAGTTATGTATTCCCTCGATTAAAACATAATATATAGTTGTGAAATTCATAACGAGTATTTTTGCAGTATGTCTCTATGTGCTAGATAGTACGGTGGACGGACACACACCATGCAGTAACCGTACTAAAGATAATGTTCTCAACTTGAATATATTGAGTTGCAGCTAATTGCAATTAATTATTAAGTTTGAAATGGAATTTGAGCAAGCACTGTTGTTTACTGTGTATAAACTTGTAAATAAATCTATTCTACTATCAAACATT
The DNA here is from genome assembly GCA_936450465.1 of Gibbula magus. Lineage (NCBI taxonomy): Eukaryota > Metazoa > Mollusca > Gastropoda > Trochida > Trochidae > Gibbula > Gibbula magus. The sequence continues at coordinate 64,371,776 of OW388302.1, forward strand.
CTGTTGTCATGAATAATTGAAAGAGAAATCTAGTATAGAATGAATCATGCTTAAATAGCTTTAGAAACTAACTAGTCCGTCGCTGGTTGTCACTGCATTTTCACTAATTTTGTTTTTTCATAATATAAATAAAACATTTGCATTGATGGATTATTCACAAAGTGACACATACAGTATCGTTAAACTAATCAACAATGTCATGTTGTGCTGTAAGAAAGCTTTTCACACTTGTAGTGCTCATGAATGGCTTCACTTCTCATTGTCTCTCTATCGGTGATTTCGGAAAATTCCAAAGTAAATTCTGCATCTCATTTTTTTTCCCCCGCCGCAACGTACATCACATTTCTTGTTTACGCAATATCTCATGAAGCGTTCCAACCAAAGTCTTCCAATTAGGTGTCAGCCTTCACTGGGGGAAGACGCAGACACCAGTCGATTTTAGTGACCTTGACCTTATTTCCAAGGTCACCACGACACTTTGACCACTTTTCGAACTTTTGTTAGCTCTAGAAAGCGTTATGTTATGTACGCACTCTTTGGCAAATGGGGATTCTAAATTGTAGATTTGGTGAACATGTGATTTGAACTTTTGAAGAACTATGTGCAATCAAATTATTTGAATTTTCTCGTCTATCTTAACGCAAATTCGCTTGTGAACTAGCTAAGGTACAATGTAGTGGAAACGATAGGGAGAACGGAATACCGGTATGTTCTCTTAGCTATTTGTGAACTCGCTTGTGTAAACTCGCTCAAACTAGCACTGTCGGAAAATCGTAGTTGGTAAACATTGATTTTAAATTATGAACCATTTTATGTATGTTAATGATAAATTAATAGTTATCGTTAATTGCTTTCGTGTTATGTTTAATAGTATGCAATGAATGAAGAACCAACAAATACTTTCTCATACTTCATTCATTAAAAAAAATTGACTTCCGGGTTCGTCTTTTTGGGTCAAAGATGAAATGTCCGACTGGCAAAATTTTGAATCTGCAACCACTCCTTGGTAGAGAGATGCAAAAAGAACTAGCTGTTAGTGCTAATACACATATGTTTCAGGTTACTTCAAACTTCTGTGCTGTGTTACGGTCTGTGTGTGAGACTGGTTTAGTCTTACACTCAGATGCTCAAGACAATTTATTCATAAAATATCAACATTTTATTAAAAGGAGAGTTCAATCAGGGTATTTTTTGTGGAAACGAAATTCGAGAGGATATTTATGTTTTCACATATATGTTATTAATACATGATAAAACACAGTCAAATTGTACGATACTAATGAAAGTAATATTTCGGCGCTGCGAGTGGGGAAAATTTCGATTTTTCTAAAAGATGCGCAATGACATTGCGAGCAAAAAAGTAAATCATGGTGAATTCGTAGGTCACGTGGTTTACCCGCCATTTTTATTTTTGTCACTTTTTAAAAGTGTCTGACCCCATGTACCTTTGACAATCTTCTTCTCTGAAGATACTTGCACCACGAATCTGACATTTATTTTGGTATGAAGCTGAAGCATTGGTGAATACATGGTGTTGTTTTTCAGGAGTGAACTAATACTTTTCGCACGGTGACCTTTCAAAGTTCGGCGACTTGTTACACGGGACCTAATTCAAGGGGACATTACTCCAACTTCCCGATCTCACAATTGCATGAAATTTTCAGGGCTACTAGATCAATATAGTGTCTTTAGGAATCAATAATAAAATCGCTCGCGAACAGAAAATCTAGATTTCTAATTTTAACATGGGGAAAATATTTAAAATTGACATAGAGACTTGTGACTTTCTTTAAAAGATGGGTAATAACAAAACAAGCAAAAACGTCAATCATGGCGAATTCGTAGATCACGTGGTTTTCCCACCATTCCGATTTAAAATGAAATTTATGATCTTTTGAGGTTTTCTCAATTCATTATGAGATGTTACACATAGAAGTTTTGTTAGAAACATTATTGGTGACATTCTTCGATCAAACAAGGAGCTGAAGGTCAAGCAGAAGTCTTGAAGACCTAAGTATTGACGCGTCAATCCTAGTATTTATTAGTTTTATTATGTTTTATCTGTTTCCCTGTGAATTTTCTATCATTGTATATGCTTTATTTTTTAGAAAGTGTAAAATTGGGTTAAATATAGCTTGTTTTCATTTCACGTAATGCCAAGAATCCAATATGGCGGATGCTGCCGTTAGATCGGTGATAGAACTTTCCCTTTAAATATTGAAAATGAGCCTATGAGAAACAGGATTTTTAGAAACAGATCGGGTTTCTTTTTCAATATACATGTAATAAATGTTGATAATTCCAGAATACAAATAAGAACTAAACAATAAAATGCAATGGTCTACAATATTTATAATGAATGTGGATTAATGTGGAACCAATTTTGATGATAACTTTTAAATTTGAAGACTGGGCATTGGCAATGACTTATTATGTAATATCTTCATCTTTACCTTAGAGATAATGAATGGCTCTATTTTATTTTAAGACATTGCTCATGTTATTGCCCGGCTTTTACACACACACACACACACACACACACACACACACACACGTAATGATGTAGTTTATTTAGATTTGCTTTACAGTCTGACACTGTTATGGAATGTCCGGACAAAAGGGAGATAACTCTTACGGTTATATTGACTATTTGACAATCCCTTGGATAATCCGTCTTGCAAGTCAATGTTGGAATTAGGGATTGTAGTTCCAAATGCAAACAAGACATCCATTTTGAAGGAACCTCAGTCCGGAACGTTCTCCGGGCATGGAGATACATGGATAATACATCCGTTTAATACTATCTTCCTATCGCAAAGGAGTCTGCAGTTGGAGATATCGGGGCACGCACCTGTTCATAGTAATGAATAAGAAAATAACTTTCTATGTCCTGTATTTGCTCTTCTTACCCAAGCGGGCACAGATACGCCGGGTATTAAAGTTTTCATAATGGTCATGGGAATTACAGTTTTTCTAAATATAACTTGCGTTTTGATTGGTTGACGGAACTACTTTGCGCTCATTCATGAATTGCTTAGCTATCCTGTTTAAGCTAAATCACATAATTGAACAATTTCGAGCATACCTACTTGAAGTCACACGGCAGTAAAACAAATTAAATATAAAATCATGGTCAACCTAAGTTTCCGAGACCGTAATGACAGTATTAAACGTGCAAGGCGAAGCAGCATGCAAGAGTCGCCGGCTGCACTGCCGTGACGTCTTTGCTTTGTGACGTCATTAGCCATGACGTCATTTGGTGACGTAATTACACTGCTATCTTGCATTCCAACAGTGCGATTGTAAGTTCACGTTTTCACTAATTTCTTCTCGTTCTGCGACATAGTTTACCATATAAACGAGTTGTTTACTTTGTCAGTAAACCGTTTTGGCAATAACATTCAACAGTTACTTTAGAATAGTTCTGAAAATAATAGAGCAAGTTGCAAACTATTTAGATATGCGCATATTGAAGGTGTGAAAGAGTTTATGAATGGCGTATGACTACAATTTGTATTTTACAGTCTTATCAAAGATCGTGAATTGGGGTGTTGTTTTTCGATGTTTACTCATTAAAATGATCTTGGGTAAGAAAAAGAATAACCAACTCGGTGCTCGGAATTACGAATTATCTGTCCCTCGTGAATTATTATGTCAAACTCCTCGCTAAAGCTCGGAGTTTATCACAATAATTAACTCGGGACAGATAATCCGTAATTCCTCGCAACTCATTGATTATTCTTATATTAATTAACGTTGACCGGACCTCCTTTCACAAAGCAACCTTTACCAACAAGGTTATATTTGGTATAAGACTACCTTCAATAGCACACATTCTTTCCGGCCGAGTCCCATTCGGCTAACCACACGACCATTTCGCCTCGACAAAAATCCAGGTGCAACAATCGGTCTAGAGAGCTGAAAAGTTGTGTGCAGAATACCTGGCCAATTGGGATTCTAAATGGTGACCATGTGGTGTCCCAAATAAGGGCCTCAAACCATGTCCTAAAAATCTTTTTCGTATAAAAAAAATGTTCGTGTCAGAAATTTATCGGAGAAAGAATGTAAGAACAAGTTTTAAGCGTTTTTTTTTTTTTAAATTGAATGAAATATTGTTTTAGAATTCTAAAAACAATTATGTTTAGTTACTTTTAGAATATAAACGCTCAATAACAGTTCATGCAAAATAAAATTAAAATTAAACTACGATGAGGAATGATGGTTTCTGGAGAGTAGTTTAACTTACACCAGAGTCTAACTCAGTTTAGGTTTAACTGAATTAATCTAGTTTTATCTAAATAACCAACTCAACAAACTAAACTGCAGTCTGGAGCGAGTAAAACACAACAAGTGTAATGCAAGCGATGAAACCCAATCCTTTAAGCATTTTTGAATTCGTCCTCTTCGATATATCTTCAACAGCAATATCACACTATTGTGCTCGTCTCACCCAAATCAGCCATTTATACGGAATAAAGAGGATGTTTTGATTTGATTAGCTGTCGCAGCAAAATATGTGTTGACCAATCAACGTCCTTTGCAAGCAGTTCCCCGGGCATGTATTTACATCCGGTTTGTATTAAGTAAATAAAAATGCACTTCCGCTTCATCTTGAAGATGATAGAATCAACCACTTGTTTGCTTCGTATATAACATTGAGTGATTGATTTGATGTGCAGGTGATGCTCTAGGCTTATTCCAAGTTTATAAACATTCGTGAGAAATCTTTCCTTAAATAATTAACTTCTTTGGCCCAGGGCGTTATTTGAGCTTGCAGTCGATGATCCCCACCATGCAGATTTGCGAGTTTCAATCTCTGCTGCGTATAATAGTAAACACAAAACGTTTCCTGAAAGTTTCCAAACATTCTGAATAATCTTTATTAAACGTTAATAAAACATTTCTGGGTACGTTTTTCAATAAGTTTTTTAAAAAATTTCTAAAAAAAGGTTTTTACAAATTTTCTTAAAAAAGGTTTCTACAAAGTTTCTAAAAAAAGATTTTTTACAAAGTTTCTAAAAAAGGTTTTTAAAATGATGCTGTAAAACGGTTCAGAAACTTTTAGAAACGTTCTGAAACTCTAGAGAAACGTTCCAGAAACACTATATCAAGGTTTCTTTGTTTGCCGGGATAATAGTAAAGTTTTTTCACTGTATTAACTTTATTGACATCATCTTGACAGAATTTATTATAACTCTTATTTAATTTCTAAGAATACCATTGGATGACAAAATATATTGGTGCACTGACCCCCTCTACCAGTGATGAAGTTAGTTTTATGACTTTTTTCGCTTTATCAGTCACAGGGACTTGTATTGCTGATTAAAACTGTTCCTAGGACGTCCACATACTTCCATACGTTACACACTATAGTATAAGGTGGATAAAGTCCATGTCTCTGGATCCGCCATTGATTCAGGTCCTATACTTGTTTCATACTTTCAACAATTGAGGAGAGGTGAGGAGGAGTGGTTTAACGCCGCTTTCAAACGCTGCTAGTAGTATTGCGGGAAGAAAGCCCGCAACGTCAACGGCTAAGTATTAGGGTGAAACCTGCGAGCAGTGGCTGGAACTAGCGAACCATGGGTGTTACTGCGCTGAAATTCAGTGTATGATTGCAACCAAACCTTACTGGTGTAGAACAGTTCACTACAGCAACAAAGTTGCTGATACCTAAGCGGGATTCGAACCTCTTGCTCGGAAGCCGAACGCGCTAAGCACTTCGCTATCCCTCTCCTTCAACAATTGAGGGAAGAATAGTAAACCAACATAAATGCAATTGAAACATAAATAAAATTATATTTATTCAAAAGTATAACAATGGATGTAATAAGATTTGTTAGAAATATGTGAGAGATCAGTGCAAGATATCAACAGAGCTGCATTCACACGATCTCAACATGCAGCCATTTCTATCCCGTTTGAAACCGAAGGGACACTTGTGGACTAGCGGACAACGGACGGGTTCACATGGCCCTGGGGGTGGAGGCGGAAAATCTGTAAGTACAAAGTTAAGGCTTTACATTATCAGTCAACGTAATCAGTGAAATATTTGGTTGAGCTGAGATAAAACGTATGAGTTGTATTTACGGAGATGAGTATGAGAGTCTCTCTCTCTCTCTCTCTCTCTCTCTCTCTCTCTCTCTCTCTCTCTCTCTCTCTCTCTCTCTCTCTCTCTCTCTCTCTCTCTCTCTCTCTCTCTCTCTCTCTCTCTCTCTCTCTCTCTCTCTCTCTCTCTCTCTCTCTCTCTCTCTCTCTCTCTCTCTCTCTCTCTCTCTCTCCCTATCTCTCTCTCTACTCTTATATATCTCTCAGTATACTATTTATTTTTTATTTGACCAACATTTTTTCATAAAGAACACTTATACGGAGGTAAGAACACTTCTGAAGATCAATAACTTACTAATCACTCTGTCAATGCGTAATTGGCCATGCAAGGAAGTTCATGAAATTTAAATACAAGTATTAACCACTCATGAAAGAAACTCACCAATTAGTGGCTTACAGTTGCATGTCTGACAGCCGTTCACAACTTGGTAACCTGTGGGGCAGCCCCTTTTGCAAATATTTACCGGACATTTGGGTGGAGAGTTAATACAGTTGCAAACTCGACACCCGTTCTCGTACTTCTGCCCATATTGACACTTGATGTGACAGTTCGAGAGATCGGGACATTTTGGGGGAGAGTTACAGTTGCAAACTCGACACCCGTTCTCGTACTTCTGCCCATATTGACACTTGATGTGACAGTTCGAGAGATCGGGACATTTTGGGGGAGAGTTACAGTTGCAAACTCGACACCCGTTCTCGTACTTCTGCCCATATCGACACTTGATGTGACAGTTGGAAAGATCGGGACACCTTGGCGCTGAAATTAGAAAATAGAACTAGTTGAGTCGAGATAGGAAGTACCGTATCTAATTACATGACCACCAAGGGTTCTATAGATTAAGTCCTCCTTGAGAACTATCTTATTTAAGAAAACCGAGTCAGGGCCGTGTTCAAGAGAGGTTTCAAAGTAATCGCTCAATTAGCGATTACGTTTAAACCTCTCTTGAACGCGATTGCTCAATGTAGCGCTACGTAGCAAAGCGAGTATACTTCGAGGAATTTGCACCGTGTCGTTCAAGAGAGAATGAGTGCTACTTGAGCGCTACATTGAGCGATCATTGAGCAATTTAAGCGCTCGCTGTTATGGAACGCAGCCCGGGTTTATCTAGATTAAAATGGCAGTGTTTTTCAGAAATTTTCATTTGGCTTTAAACATGCCGAAATACCATATGTGATTATTTACGTTCAAAACATCTCAACCCACGTGCATATTCATCCCCAAATACCAAATATATACAAAAGATTATTTTCAATGAATCTCCTGCAACATACATTTGCTGTTGGTATTCAGTGTTTGTATTTGACATCAAGACGTGAAGGTGCATCCATTGTGTTTCATAAAATTTTATTTGACTTTAATACGTTCCGACTCACCATATGTGCAGTTTACAGTGCAAATAAATTCACTCGGCTTCCATATTCATCGCGAATCACCACATATATCATAATTACTATAGTTTCCAATTAAAATAAAGTAACATCATTATGCATGTGTAGAAACCGAAACTACACATCCCATTTACTTGCACAGTAGTTATATGACCCATTAAACGTGAACAACCAAAATGTATTAGATTGTCTGGTATACATAAGATTTCAAAATTACGTTTGACTCATTGGCGCGGTCCATTGTCCGGTTTTCGATCAGAAATCCCTACTTTTACCTTCATATCGTCAATAGACTAAGTCGACTACGATCAAAATGGCAATTTTCGGCAACAGTCAGTACTTACCGAAAACATAATACAATTTATAACGTTTAGCATATGTGACCCCAAACAACACAATGGATGTACCTTTAAGAGTCATCATGACTCCTGTGATAAGTGGTACATGAGAACATTATTTGAAACTACAGGCTCAGTTTACAATTTAACTATTAATATGACCTATTAATCACTATGGGACTCCAACAAGACACTTTAATGACCCTGTCATTTCCAGATAATTGCACGAAGCATTCATTGAATACCAGCGTCTATTGTCGTCTCGTTTTCAACATTTTCAAACAAACGACACTTTGTTGAACTTTGACTCAAATTGTGGCATTTGTTACATTAAATGTTAAGGTTTATTTTCGCGAATGTACACATCAATTAAATTACATAGATTATACTTACGTTTTTTACATATACAAGTAGGACAGCCCAAGAAGTCGACAGTTCCATGGGGACAGAGCTCGGCACATCTCACCTGGGGGCAGTGTGAACCATCTGTGAACATAATAGACACCGATACTATACAACGAATATATTCCATTATAAATGTATATACATAGCACGTGCTTTCTAACTGGTGAGGGATTCTTAAGGTGCTCCCTAGTACTGATACGAGGCACGTGTATATACATTATCGTGTTCACCGAGTAGCACAATACGACTAGGACGTGTGCGAAGACAATGGTTTCGAAGCAAAACGATATTATGACATCATTTATATTTCATATATATCATATTATATATGATTATATGTAAAAAATTTATATAGTTTATCAGTGTATGGAATGAGCTCGAAAAGAAGCTAGCCGAAATTTAAATGGCAAAATTTGAGAAAAAAAAAACTAAAAAAGTAACCGACCCGGATCAAATGTTTCTGGCCTTATTTCACACACTGAGTTTGTACAGGTAACTACAGTCGATCATATCATAGAATTTAAAATTTTTTTATTAAACCAGATAAGACGAAAGACGCATGAATGTAATACTGACCACAGGGACTCTTACAGGTACAGGTAGGACACCCCCTGTAGTCCACCTCGTTCCCGCACAGACAGGCTATAGCACACACGGGACCACACCTGGGCCAGGGAAAGGGGACGATAGACAGCGCTGGAAGAAGTTTGATATATCACATCAGTTTAAATGTACAGAACATTCCAACAGAAGATTGTTCACAAAACACGCGGTGGAACTAGCTATATAACCATGGGTGGAACTAGCTATATAACCATGGGTGGTACTCAGTGATTTCTAAAGCCAGCAAGACAGTCGGACAGGTGACCAGTAAATGTCGATCACTGGTGGTACTGCCCTTGAATTGGGTTGAGCATTGGTGTTATCACCAATAACATCGGTACCATACCAGTTTTAAGAACATGTATAGAGAAAGTGACAAGTGTTATCACCAATAACATCGGTACCATACCAGTTATAAGGACATGTATAGAGAAAGTGACAAGTGTTATCATTAATAGCGTCATACCAGTTATAGGTAAATGTATAGAGGAAGTGACAAGTGTTATCATCAATAACGTCATACCAGTTATAGGTAAATGTTTAGAAAAAGTGACAATTGTTATCAGCAATAACGTCATACCAGTTATAAGTAAATGTATAGAGAAAGTGACAAGTGTTATCATCAATAACGTCATACCAGTTATAAGTAAATGTATAGAGAAAGTGACAAGTGTTATCATCAATAACGTCATACCAGTTATAGGTAAATGTTTAGAAAAAGTGACAATTGTTATCAGCAATAACGTCATACCAGTTATAAGTAAATGTATAGAGAAAGTGACAAGTGTTATCATCAATAACGTCATACCAGTTATAAGTAAATGTATAGAGAAAGTGACAAGTGTTATCATCAATAACGTCATACCAGTTATAGGTAAATGTATAGAGAAAGTGACAATTGTTATCATCAATAACGTCATACCAGTTATAGGTAAATGTATAGAGAAAGTGACAAGTGTTATCATCAATAACGTCATACCAGTTATAAGTAAATGTATAGAGAAAGTGACAAGTTTTATCGTCAATAACGTCATACCAGTTATAGGTAAATGTATAGAGAAAGTGACAAGTGTTATCATCAATAACGTCATACCAGTTATAAGTAAATGTATAGAGAAAGTGACAAGTGTTATCATCAATAACGTCATACCAGTAATAGGTAAATGTTTAGAAAAAGTGACAATTGTTATCATCAATAACGTCATACCAGTTATAAGTAAATGTATAGAGAAAGTGACAAGTGTTATCATCAATAACGTCATACCAGTTATAAGTAAATGTATAGAGAAAGTGACAAGTGTTATCATCAATAACGTCATACCAGTTATAAGTAAATGTTTAGAAAAAGTGACAATTGTTATCATCAATAACGTCATACCAGTTATAAGTAAATGTATAGAGAAAGTGACAAGTGTTATCATCAATAACGTCATACCAGTTATAGGTAAATGTATAGAGAAAGTGACAAGTGTTATCATCAATAACGTCATACCAGTTATAGGTAAATGTATAGAGAAAGTGACAAGTGTTATCATCAATAACGTCATACCAGTTATAGGTAAATGTATAGAGAAATTGACAAGTGTTATCATCAATAACGTCATACCAGTTATAAGTAAATGTATAGAGAAAGTGACAAGTGTTATCGTCAATAACGTCATACCAGTTATAAGAACATGTATAGAGAAAGTGACAAGCCGAAACTATATCTGGTGCTTTTGGCATAACGATACACGGCATATACCAGCCAAAGCAAAGGGAATAATTCTGGTTTGATATTTTAGTGTATGATATATTTTATTTTATATAAATGTGTCGCATTTGTAGCCACCCTGGTATTACGAGTCCCCTATACTCAGATGAAATTAAATGAAATTAAATGAAATTAAATGAAATTAAATGAAATTAAATGAATTAAATGAAATTAAATGAAATTAAATGAAATTAAATGAAATTAAATCTATCAAATGAAATTAAATGAAATTAAATGAAATTAAATGAAATTAAATGAAATTAAATCTATCAAATGAAATTAAATGAAATTAAATGAAATTAAATGAAATTAAATGAAATTAAATCTATCAAATGAAATTAAATCTATCAAATGAAATCAAATGAAATTAAATGAAATTAAATGAAATTAAATGAAATTAAATCTATCAAATGAAATTAAATCTATCAAATGAAATTAAATGAAATTAAATGAAATTAAATGAAATTAAATGAAATTAAATCTATCAAATGAAATTAAATCTATCAAATGAAATTAAATGAAATTAAATGAAATTAAATGAAATTAAATGAAATTAAATGAAATCAAATGAAATTAAATGAAATTAAATGAAATTAAATGAAATTAAATGAAATTAAATCTATCAAATGAAATTAAATCTATCAAATGAAATCAAATGAAATTAAATCGATCAAATGAAATCTATCCAATGAAATCAAATGAATTTAAATCTATCAAAGTAAATCTATCGAATGAAATTAAATTAAAGCTATCAAAGTAAATATATCGAATAAAATTAAATTAAATCTATCTAATGAAATATATAGAATGAAATCAAATAAAATTAAATCTATCGAAGTAAATCTATCGAATGAAATTAAATTAAATCTATCTAATGAAATATATAGAATGAAATCAAATAAAATTAAATCTATCGAAGTAAATCTATCGAATGAAATTAAATTAAATCTATCTAATGAAATATATAGAATGAAATCAAATGAAATTAAATCTATCAAAGTAAATCTATATCGAATGAAATTAAATTAAGTCTATCGAATGAAATCAAATGAAATTAAATCTATCAAAATAAATCTATCGAATGAAATTAAATTAAATATATCGAATGAAATCAAATGAAATCAAATGGATCAAATGAAATCAAATAGAGCCAGCTTACCACGAGAAGTCTGTACAAAACACACCGCAGCGAGTGTAAAACAAGCAACGAAAGTCAGTGTGCTCGCCATTTTGAAATCGCTGAGTTTATGCGTCCTCAGCTATATCACAATGCTTTTGTTTCATCTCATCTTTAATCAGTCAGTTTTATATAAAAGAAACAGGATGCTTTGTTTTGATTCGCTCTCACAGAAACTAGTTCGACCAATCGCTATCCTTTACAAATATTCGCATTTCCGCGAGCAGGTATTTGTATCCGGTTCGTGTTTACACACACATGCGCTCTGGCGTCATCGTCAGGTCATAACACTACGCGTTTCTTTTTGATAACATAATCATTCACTTTTTACATCAAATGGATCATTTTATTGATTACTTAGAGGATTGTTATTTCCCCGAACGGTCCAATTTGTCCTACAGATTCCAGAAAAAATGTTTTCATTCGATTTTTTTCAAACTTTGCACATATGTTCTCCATAACAAGAAGAGCTGCAGCATATGTGCACGCTATTTGGCGAATTTTGAATATTGTTTTATACAAATAGTTTATATTTTGTTTTTGCATTATGTCCGCGATTTGTCCACTGACTGCAGAAAAAAAACTATTCATTGGTTTCGTTAAAACATTTTGCACATATCTACTACATTACATTAAAAGCATAAAAATAGAACTTTAAAGAATTTGTAATACTTTATTAAATTCATTTTCACATCTATGGAATGTCATGTAGGCCTATGTACTGTTCAATGCTACCATGCACTATATCTTTACTTTCTCTCTGTAAACTCGCTCATATACCACCGTGTGTGGTTTTAGAGATATAAAGAATCTTGAATCTTGCTAGCAGACGTGCAGCGGCAGTTTACACGTGTTTTCATTATATTACGCATTGTTTTTAGAAATGTCTGTCGTTTTACCTCGTCATATTCTCACGTTTGAATTTTTCAGAGCAATTACTGAACAATTGATCATCAAATCTTCTCAAAGTTTGCACTTCTCGTACACGACTAGGCGCGGTCCGGTAGCGAGGCAGTGTGTGAAGTTTATATTCATTTGTTCATCATTTTCTGTATTTTAGATGTAGTCATTTTCTTAGATTGATTTGGTCATTATAGAACATGCATATAGACACCTACTGATAGGTAGCATTAAATCAACCAGGCATGCGAGATCAGGAGCTTAAAGGTGCATCCATTGTGTTTCATAAAATTTTATTTGGCTTTAATACGTTCCAACACACCATATGTGATGTTTACAATACAAATAAATTCACTTATCTTGCATATTCATCCCCAATCGCCAAACATATCATATTTACTATTTTCCAATTAAAATCGAGTAACATCATTATGCATGTGTAGAAACCGAAAGTGAACGTCCTATTTACATGCACAGTAGTTATATGACCTATTAAACATTATTAACCCAATTTTGTTATTTTGTCTGGTGTAAATAAGATTAAAAAATTACGTTTGACTCTGTGGCGCGCGCCACACGCGGTGCATTGTCCGGTTTTCGATCAAAAATCACTACTTTTACCTTCATATCGTCAATATACTAAGTCCAGTATCATTAAATTGGTTGTTTTCGGTAACAGTTGGTACTTCTCGATAAAATAAGACCATTTACAACGTTTGTCATATTTGACCCCCAACAACACAATGGATGTACCTTTAAGTGAGCAATGCTTAACTTCTTTCTTAGCTGAAGGATATGTTGATCTGAAACCTGAAAACATCCTTTTTGGTTCTAAGGGAAGAAACAACAACCCGTTAAATGCCATTTGTTTATTGGTAAAATATAAAATCTACACTGCGAGTAGAAAAGGGAAAAAAAAAAAAATTTTGGACACATACATAAAGGATTATTAAAATATCACCAAGCATGAAAATATATTGCTTTTGCAAATAATAGTCAGCCGAAATTCTTTTTATTTTGGTCTTCTTTCCACACACTGTTTAGATTATGTAAAATCTTAGATACTTAAAATGTAACTCGATGATGGAACCTGAATCATTTGTGTCAGATGCAGAAAACCTGCAATACATGTACTTGAACATAGCCATATCATATATCACATTATATGTCACCAGTCTTTCTTATGTACATGTAAACATCTGATGGGAAATAAAAACTTTTAAAAAAACCTTCTTTCTTGTTTAAGATTATATCAGCTCACTGTATCTATGCACAGGCTAGGCCAAGCTTAGAGCAAACATGAGATTAATTCACCGGTTTTCTCAAATAGGGAAAACTGAGAGATGCGGAGTTCGAATCCTGCCCACGTTATCTGTCATAGCAGTGAGATGCATGCCATCCGAGCTACCTACACGTGTGCATCAAATAAAAACATTCTCCATGAAATAGATGTTTTCACAACAATGTGGAGCAAATAACTGTCTTTCACTAGATCGAAAACGGAAAAATTAAACATAAATTAGCCAAGATGATTCCTCGCAAACTTGATAAATGTGAATGGGATGGGACAAAAATCCTTTGTATGGAAATAATCCTGCACTAGATACACATGCAAGTCTATGAAAATAACGTCACCGTCCGAATACTTTACGCGTGGCTACGTTTGAATGCAACGCTGTATAGTCGTGTTAGCTCAATGTGTATACCTGTGTGTAAGTAGTTACACTGCAAAACATACTTTGTTGGCCTCGCGACGTAACCTGAAAACCATAGATCATTAGGTCGTGATAAATTATAAATACTACATTAACTTTATTCTATCATCGAGACAATCTTCTCCTGCATGTGGGAAGGCTATAAAGACACCAGACGAAACATGTTAGTATACATCATTGTCTTCGCTGAGATATATTATCATTTGACAGAATATTTTTAAAAAAATAGCTTTTATTTCCCCAGATACTTATCTATCTATCTATTTCTCTGTCTATATATATATATATATATATATATATTTACCTATGTATCTCTATCTCACTCCCTCTCTCTATCACTCTATATATATCTATATATCTATCTATCTATTTCTCTCTGTATATATATATATATAGTGCGCCTCTGCACAGCAGGTCACACCTATGTGTCTGCATTATGTAAACGTCTATACCTGACACGGTGATCACGTGACCTTGTAAGTACACAAATAGGGCACGGTCTCCTGATTGACAGTCACCTTGAGTTGCTCCTCTTCAATTTCCACGAAATGTTTTATTTCTATTTCTTTGTAATGCAGCCTTTTCCATGAAAATGGCATAAATTATGAGAGAGAGAGAGAGAGAGAGAGAGAGAGAGAGAGAGAGAGAGAGAGAGAGAGAGAGAGAGAGAGAGAGAGAGAGAGAGAGAGAGAGAGAGAGAGAGAGCAGTTGTTAAACAATTCACTCACCAAGTCATCAACCTGAGATATTAAATCATTAATTTCCGATGAGCTACAGAGCCCATGGTTCTATTTTTATTTGTTGGCCTACAACGGCAATTAAATGTCTGATATGAGTATTGTAAGAAATTGGATTAAGTGTAAACATACATTAGACAAATCAAATCATTGTTTTCAGAAATGGAGATACTATCCAAGCATATATTTTCATCCAGACTGATATGAAAAAGCATGTTAATCTAAATCGAGCCATGCACGCACATAAAGCAATAGAACGAGAGTTAATTTTGCTGAATAATAATAGACATCTTGATTTTCACACTGCCTTTAAAATATTCGTTTCCAAAAAAAATACCCTAAAGTTCTGTACATTTGATTTGGAGAGGCATTCATAGAAGACACCAGGCCACTAGGCCGAGCTCTTTCATTTGAATAACAATATATTTAAAACATAAAATGTGCGAGAAGTTGCGAGAAACACATGTTTGCTCAAGCATAGCGACACAAACAGGCTTAAAATATGTTGCAATCCAGTGGTTTTGTTCAGACAGGTTGGAGATTTGACGAAACACAAGGTAGGTATTTTCAATGTCTTATGTCATTTCAACATATTTTCATACCATAGAAACTTAAATCAATGTATTCAAAATCTCAGATATATGCCATGTTAGATGAGGGAAGTCAAACAGGAGATCTAAGTCCCAAAACACTTCATGGCACATAGTAGATATCTCGATGTTTAACTCCCTCACTGCCGAGGTGTAAGGATTTATAACAGCCTGGGTATGATGATGATGTCGACATGGTGTCCGCCTTTAATTGTGTTGTAATTGTATATATTTAGATATGAATTGAATTGAAAGTTATTTTCACAAAAAATTATCAAAAATAATAAAATATATGTTATATCCGTTGAGTTATTTGTTATCCAATGCGCGATATATATGCAATCAATTGATCTGTTAATTCAGGTAATTCTATACCTCGATATGTAGAGATGGTATCAGTCTCCTCACGGACAGATTCTTTCTGTACTCGAACTGGATAGATTGAATATCGGGAGGGGACGCGGCTAGAAGCACGTGACAGATACAATGTATAGTATTTCCTCAAACAGACGCCCTCATGAAAACTTTCTTGAGTGAGATTCAAAGGTATTTTACAGGAATTAATAACCCAAATGAGGAACATGTTAACCAGGAACATCCTGGAGGTGGGCTATTGAGAGATGAGGGATTAATACTATGAAGTTTGAAAAAAGTCTTTTCTGATACTGAAATGTATGTATTATGTATAAAGAAAATGTATATCTTTAATTATATTGTGAACACATAACATGTTAATATTGTGTAATTGAGAACATAGTATAAATGGAAAAAATATGACTTAGCATATGAAATATGACATCTATAGTTTCTGTTTCTGTTTGAACGCCGGCAGGTGACGGTTACTGAACTTATCCTATGTTGATATAAGCAATATATCAATATATAGTGTACATTGCTATGCATCTACATGCAGTGACATGCACCACATACTTGTCTATCAGGAAACATGTACTTTGGTATTTATTTATTCTTTCGGGACACTAACATTGTATATATTTTGTGACATTTTCAAATACGCTGTTCATATAATAATATATGTTATTGTAATCATACTTCGAAGCCAACCCACCTCAATCTTCTAAATAAATAACCACATCAAATCAACACCTTCCTAACAGGAGCCACTCCTCGTTGAACACTTCTCGATACGTCTATAGATGCGAAAAAAACTCAACTTATTTTACATTTATAATATTCTAACATTTACAAAGCATATGATAAAGTAAATCTACGCAGTGACAATAAATCGACGTTTAAATCTGCTTACTTGCAGTCATACCAACCCACATGCACATTTACATAACAGAACAAAATATATATATACATACATACATACATACATACACGCGCCCTTACAGAAGCACACATACACACAAGCGCGCATGCCTACCGTACAAAACATATATGCATACATACATACATACATACGTACGTACAAACAAATATACATACATGCATGCATACATACAAACGAACATACAAACGAACATAGAACATACATGCATACATACATACACGCATTCACGCACGCACACATACATACACGCATTCACGCACGCACACATACATACATACATCATACATACATACATACATTCATACATACATACATACATACATACATACATACATACATACATACATACATACGTACAATGTACATCATACATACATACATACATACATTCATACATACATATATACATACATACATACATACAAACATACGTACAAACAAATATACATACATGCATGCATACATACAAACGAACATACAAACGAACATAGAACATACATGCATACATACATACACGCATTCACGCACGCACACATACATACACGCATTCACGCACGCACACATACATACATACATCATACATACATACATACATACATTCATACATACATACATACATACATACATACATACACTACATACATACGTACAATGTACATCATACATACATACATACATACATTCATACATACATATATACATACATACATACATACATACAAACATACGTACAAACAAATATACATACATGCATGCATACATACAAACGAACATACAAACGAACATAGAACATACATGCATACATACATACACGCACTCATGCACGCACACATACACACATACATACATACATACATACATACATACAGACGGACAGACAGACAGACAGACCGACTGACAGACAGACAGACAAACACATACATACGCTTCAAATATAAATACGACGCATAACTTCCCGTCAATGGTCTCTATTGTTGAGTTTATATACACATGATTTCTCAAGCGTAGCGACACAAACAGGCTTGGACTCTCGTGACCTGCTTTCGTATTTTTGAGGTTTCACGAAGCACAAGGTATGTATTTTCAACATCTTAGGTTATTCTAACATATTTTATGTTGTAAAAAACTAAAATCTACGTCCCATAGTATTTAAAATTAAAGAGAAATGTCATGTTACACGACGACACGAGTCCTAAAATAGTTCATGGCACATAATAGACCCAGAGATTGCGATGTGTTGAGTTTAACTCCCCCACTACCAGGTTGTGAACCTGGGTACATGTACCGTGTCACGACACATCGTATTTATTGGAACGTTATTTCTGTAATGCACGTTGTTTAAGTTATTTAGTACGAAAATATATGTTGTTGTTGTTTTGTTGTTGCTACCCAAGTCTCTAACAATTGTCAATAGTCAACTTTAGAACCGACTCGAACACTGAAACTGTTTTGATATATGCTTGTTTATTCCTTAAATATCCAATTTTGTAATTTGAATAAACAACATTATACCTTTGCTGGATAATCCTTATTCATTGAGAACTGAAAACATGAAAAAGGTCACATATTAAAATAACTTACCTATAAATACAGTGTTATCGTGGTATCAAGTACACGCCCAGCACTGCACTGCACTACACTACACTACACTGCACTGCACTGCACTGCACTGCACCGCACCGCACCGCACCGCACCGCACCGCACCGCACCGCACCGCACCACACCACACCACACTAAACTACACTACACTACACTACACTACACTACACTACACTACACCACACTACACCACACTACACTACACTATACTACACTATACTACACTCCACTGCACTGCACCACACCACACCACACCACACCACACCACACCACACCACACCACACTACACCACACCACACCACACTACACTACACTACACCACACTACACTACACTACACTACACTACACTACACTACACTACACTACACTACACTACACAACACTACACCACACCACACCACACTACACTACACTACACTACACTACACTATACTACACTATACTACACTACACTGCACTGCACTGCACTGCACTACACCACACTACACTACACTACACTATACTACACTACACCACACTACACCACTACATTACACTACACTATACTACACTACACTACACCACACTACACTACACTACATTACACCACACTACACTACACTACACTTACACTACACTGCACTATAATACACTACACTACACTACACCACACTTCACTACACTACACTACACCGTTCTACACTACACTACACTACACCACACTACACTACACTACACTACACTATACTACACCACACTACACCACACTACACTACACTACACCACACCACACTACACTACACTACACTACAGCGTCTCTTAGCAAGTCTGTGTTTACGATTGCGTTTTCTGATAAGTCTACCTATTGTTGAGTTCATCCACGAGTTGTCTTCATTTCTTACATTAATCATTTTATTTGGAAAAAATATCACATATTACAATAACTGACCTATAAATACAGTGCTATCGTGGTATCAACACTACTTGTGTATATCATTTGCAATTCCCTATTGTCAGAAATCAAAGATTTAAGTAACGAGAGTAACTTCGATTTCGATATCCTCCAGACTACTAGTAAATGTGTACAGGACAGATTATATTGTACAAGTACAAGTATAGGTACATTAAACAGAGTGCCTCCCGACTACTTGTATACGTGTACAGGACATATTATATTGTACAAGTACAAGTATAGGTACATTAAACAGAGTGCCTCCCGACTACTTGTATACGTGTACAGGACAGATTATACTGTACAAGTACAAGTATAGGTACATTAAACAGAGTGCCTCCCGACTACTTGTATACGCGTACAGGACAGATTATATTGTACAAGTACAAGTATAGGTACATTAAACAGAGTGCCTCCCGACTACTTGTATACGTGTACAGGACAGATTATATTGTACAAGTACAAGTATAGGTACATTAAACAGAGTGCCTCCCGACTACTTGTATACGTGTACAGGACAGATTATACTGTACAAGTACAAGTATAGGTACATTAAACAGAGTGCCTCCCGACTACTTGTATACGTGTACAGGACAGATTATATTGTACAAGTACAAGTATAGGTACATTAAACAGAGTGCCTCCCGACTACTTGTATACGTGTACAGGACAGATTATACTGTACAAGTACAAGTATAGGTACATTAAACAGAGTGCCTCCCGACTACTTGTATACGTGTACAGGACAGATTATATTGTACAAGTACAAGTATAGGTACATTAAACAGAGTGCCTCCCGACTACTTGTATACGTGTACAGGACAGATTATATTGTACAAGTACAAGTATAGGTACATTAAACAGAGTGCCTCCCGACTACTTGTATACGTGTACAGGACAGATTATATTGTACAAGTACAAGTATAGGTACATTAAACAGAGTGCCTCCCGACTACTTGTATACGTGTACAGGACAGATTATACTGTACAAGTACAAGTATAGGTACATTAAACAGAGTGCCTCCCGACTACTTGTATACGTGTACAGGACAGATTATATTGTACAAGTACAAGTATAGGTACATTAAACAGTGTGCCTCCCGACTACTTGTATACGTGTACAGGACATATTATATTGTACAAGTACAAGTATAGGTACATTAAACAGAGTGCCTCCCGACTACTTGTATACGTGTACAGGGCAGATTATATTGTACAAGTACAAGTATAGGTACATTAAACAGAGTGCCTCCCGACTACTTGTATACGTGTACAGGACAGATTATATTGTACAAGTACAAGTATAGGTACATTAAACAGAGTGCCTCCCGACTACTTGTATACGTGTACAGGACAGATTATACTGTACAAGTACAAGTATAGGTACATTAAACAGAGTGCCTCCCGACTACTTGTATACGTGTACAGGACAGATTATATTGTACAAGTACAAGTATAGGTACATTAAACAGAGTGCCTCCCGACTACTTGTATACGTGTACAGGACAGATTATATTGTACAAGTACAAGTATAGGTACATTAAACAGAGTGCCTCCCGACTACTTGTATACGTGTACAGGACAGATTATATTGTACAAGTACAAGTATAGGTACATTAAACAGAGTGCCTCCCGACTACTTGTATACGTGTACAGGACATATTATATTGTACAAGTACAAGTATAGGTACATTAAACAGTGTGCCTCCCGACTACTTGTATACGTGTACAGGACAGATTATATTGTACAAGTACAAGTATAGGTACATTAAACAGAGTGCCTCCCGACTACTTGTATACGTGTACAGGACAGATTATATTGTACAAGTACAAGTACCGACTACATGTATACATACGTGTACAAGATATAGTGCTTTGTACACGCCCCCTATATTGTGAAGTCAGAACGTATAAGCGCTGTATTCAGTACTGTTTGGATTGTGTTTACTGTTCTAAACCGTGCTATTACCTACAACCCCAAGAAGTGTCAGTTACGTGAATGTTCTACCTGACCTATTGAAGGCCATTGCTATATTGTATTATATATGACACGTGCTTCAACAGAAAGGCTGGTAGCAGCCGGCGTCAATGAACTAAATAACTTCGGACCAATCCTTTGCAAAGTTGAATGAAATATATTTAAACAACACTTCCACGTTCACAGCATATTGAAATTCACGTTCCTTTCCAAAAGTTCATTGCTCCTTGTTTATAAAAATATTTCATGTTCACGACCGCAGCCATCAAACTTGACATATACTTGATTGTTACTTATTTTGTTTGTTTTGAGAAGATCAAGAATAATTTACCATGTATTATATTACAACTCTTTCCACCATTATCTAATCTGGAGAAACAATCATAGCACATACAATAATAATATTTTCGTTTTGGATAATTTATCTATCATGTATAGTTGGGTTTCATTCAAGACAACGCATTGTCCTACACACTAAATTTTAATTATTCAATCCTAACAAATGATATTGAGCCTATATCAACGCGATTTATCTATATTTTATCTATTTATCACACCTTTTGCTCATCGGGCCTGAAAGGTCAGATTGGCTTATTAAAAAGATTTTTATGAGTTTCTTCGTAATGATCTTAGAAGCGGTTAGACGGACCAAACGCTTACTTTTAAATTTCACCGATTTTCATTGAAATTGGAGTTACGGCCCTTGATTGCGCTTTTTCAATTTTGGCTGGGGCCGTCGTACGGTTTCCGTCCGTAATCTTTTCACATTTTCTACTTCTGCGACCTCGTCTACTCCAGGGTCAACCTCCTAACTCTTGCCAGTCATCATCGCTGACTGGTTTAAGCCTTGCAGTATTTCCTTAAGTGTTCCGTGCTAGGAAATCGGAGCCTACTATGCATATGAGCATAAGCATAAACGTCCTTCTTTGAGCTGTTGAAGGGGCTGTACAGTAGCAAGGGGTATTATTGCATGTGTTTAGGAGAGCACACACACACACACACACACACACACACACACACACACACACACATATTTGGTATTTAATTATGTTAAATGCCATCCACATAGTTTGACTAATCCTTTGGAAATGTACATCTCCGCCCTGATGTAACCCTGATGAGCTACAAAACCGATGGCTCTATATTTGTTTAACCAAAATGACTATTGTCAGGGTTAGGGTCAAAGGTTATGATTGGGGTTACGGGTACGTTCAGATTTTTGGGTAACGGTGGAACCATTTAATACCAAGGTCAAGTTTAGGGAAAGGGTTATGTGTGGGGTTACGGGTGGGCTCAGATTTTACGGTATAGGTGCTAACCAGTTTTGGTTTCCAACTGAATTTTTGTGCCTTTCCTTTCAGATGTCTGACGGCGGATTATCCTGGTACCAATACGTCAACAAACCAGCTTTTGTCGTTTCAACAAGCATCTTCTGTGGATTGGCTATTCTCTGCAATCTGTTCATCATCATAACAGTTATCTTCTCTAGATTACGATCTTCTGGGAAGCATCTTGCCATACTGGCTCTATGTATTGTTGATCTGTACGAAGCATGTGCTGTGACAGCACTATTGGCCCAGTTTTATTCCACTGAGACCTGGATACATGATGTCAAATATCTTCAGTATATGGATTTTACCCAGTACTATATCCTCATATCATTCCGGGTTCTCTTACTGATAACGATTTGTGGCGTGGCACTTTTGAATATATTTGTAGGTAACAAGCGTTTCATAACCTTGATATCCGTCAGCATGATTTTTGCGTCCATTTTCTACAGCCTCGTTCTCGTTTTGCCTTTGGAAGACTGGAACGCGGATGCGAGCACACAGTGCATCTGGGAAACTAGAAAGGTCCTCCACTCAGCCTCCTTCTTCCCTCCAGCCGCCATCTTACTCGTCCTCATCATCGACATCTGCATCGTCTCCTGCTGTTGCACAAGGGCCTTCGATGACGTCACTTCCGCTGGAGAGAGGAGATTCCCAATCGACGTTGTGATCGCATCCGCTGCGTTTCTGGTGTACAACATTCCCTACCGAGTTGTTGGCGCCTATTTCTCGTCCTGTAGTGGATCTGAATGTCGGATAATGCATATAACAAGAGTCACCACCATCCAATGGGAACTCGCCGGCCATTTTGTTTTGCCTTTGATTTGGCTTCTGTGTCCCGATGTACGAAGGGAGATAACTCGTATCTGTGGTTGCGGTCGCAGCAGCCCTCCTCTACAACCGGTGAACAATGCCAACTACAACATGCAGCCACTCGATGTCAAAATGTAGTATGTTGATGGCGTGAAACTCTCCACCTGATTATTTTGAAATCGATTTCTGCTGACCAGAGATTCCAAATTTCCACGCTACCCTTCACGACTCAAGATGAACTTTGACCAATGACAATTATAGGAGCAATGATGCAATATTTCCATTGGTTAACTGAGGGTCCGAATTGACAAAAAAATTCTAAATGATTAAGTTATGATAATGAAATGCTAAAGTTTGTGGATCTGCTATTAGAAACCCTGTTGTCAATGAGGTGGCACATTTTTAGTTAACTAAAGATATTCAGTAGGCTACCATTAAGTTAACCATAAACAGTTAATTGTAACATGATTTCGGTGAATCTTTGATTCTGATTGGTTGATTTGCCTATGTTGAATTACAATGAATACCCGCAAATTACTTCCGGCGAACCACCGCGAACATATTCATCATGTTCACAAGATCTGGCTCTACTCAAAATTTAATTTTTCTATTTCTCTAATATATGCGCTTTACTCAAATTTGACAGGTGTCATTGTCATTTTCTAACTTGTGTATACCCGTATAGGTCACAAATAACTTTCAATATGATTTAGTTTCAAGTAACGCCGTCGGTTTTAAACTAAATTTGCGGGTGTTGAATAACAATGAATCCAGGAAATTTTACAAACGCAACTATTCATCTTATAAATGATACTTGTTCATGACGCATGAATTAAAATATGGTAGAAACATCCAAGCTGCAAGTTCGAGATCCCCAATGTGTTATTATTTTATTTGTCTCGTTTTTGTTTACTTAACATACCTGATATACATATATTACCCATATGGGAAGACGGACACAGGGTAGTATTTTTCCTGTAAGTCACATGGGAGTTACACCTTTTCTGGCTTTTGATTGGCTGTTACAGAAAAATAAGAATTTCATTGGTTGCCGGAACTACTTCATTCATCTTTCTTACTTTTCCCGACTAGTAACTTTAGAAACTGTCTTCTGCACTTTAACATGTTTTATTTGTTTCCCGCAGTTGAAATTAGCGTTTTCGTACATGTGCCGACGCATCAAATGTCGGAGGAAGCAGTTAAATTGTCCGAATTTTAAGGAAACTAGCGATTACTGCTTGACTGTATAACCACGGAAAGCTTCAAAAGCGACGGCGATCGTTCGAATGTAATGACGTCATAGGCGCGAGCGGTTATGACGTCACAGTGTCGATTGTAACGTCACAGGGCTTTTCGGTTTGAGCCGACTTGTTTTTGAGCTTCGCACACCTCTTGATATGGATGTTGCAATAACTTATATGTATAATCATGGATTGATAGTAATTGGCAGGAATACAAAACTTTCAATAAAAACCACATCTTTCTTTTATTGTGAAATACATTTTCGCAGGGGATATTTTAATCGTGCGGAGTAAACAAGGATAGGTACGTAAGAAGTGAATCCACGTCACACGCGTATGGATATGGAGATTCATCTCCTTCTCGGGTCCTTTTAGAGAAGCTATTGACTTTTAATATTCGCGTTTTTACTTTAATTTGTCATATGGGTAATATAAACAATAACCAACTCGTGACGGGGAATGGCAGGTTATCTTTCCCTCGTTATATCAATTGTGTGTAATTCTCTCGCCAAGGCTCGAGAATTACTCAAATGATATAACTCGGGAAAGATAATCTGTCATTCCCCGTCACTCGTTAGTTATTGTCTAAATACACTATAATAAATGATATACAGTATATATGTGAATTTGCACGACTATCCGTAAGCTAATCATTAACCATTCTCGTTGGTTATTCATCCCACGGGTAACATATAATATAACATATAACATATAATGCAGGTCCTACGCTGTAGAACCATAGGGTTGGGTAAGCAGTCAAATATAATTTGCTCAGATATTCCAGGTTTTAGCAAACTGTCATGTGTATATATTTGATACTTGAAGATAAAATATTTCTTTGCTTTTTCAATCGACCTGTTTATCATCTTCAACATATGGCAATATGGGCAGTACTTACTTGGTTTATTTGGTATTCTAATATTTATTTTCTGTAATAGTTCTATATTGAGTTTGCAAATGAATTATGTATATGATTAAATATATACACATAATAAAGGATAAAAGGGGCTTTTCGCTCGAAAAGGTCGATGAAATGTATTTGAAAAATAATGTCACCAATTGATAACACCCTTCTCTCTTCAAGATGAATCAAGTTCAAAATGAGTGTACATGGATCGGTAAAGCCATGGGAATCGTTTTTGTAATTCAAAATAATAAAATGTGTTCACATTAAAATGACCGCCATAAAATTTCCATTATTACCACTACGGACAACTAGTTTCTGTACTAAGATGTTTACCCTCTAGAGTAAATTTAAATGACATAAACTATCATAATAAATGGGAAATTAGAAAACATTCATTTTGAAAAAAAAGTGCTACTGCCCCTTTAAATATGGATCAGAGTTTCTTGTGAACCCTCATCATCGGAGAAAGCTGCGTCCAGAAGGAAGAAGGTGGAAATGATTTGGCCAGATACGGGATAACTACCGGTTCTTATTTCAGTAGCTTTCTTAATAAACTCGCTCTCATAGATCAATGGAATGTGTTCGAATGGTACTCCACTGATTTTGCTGGCGGTACTAACGATTTTGAAAAAAACTATTTTCCGTGCGGACAGACAGACCTGCATACCGATTACCAATTTTTGGTCTTTGTAAATAAATTATCAACATCAAATTGTGATGTGTTCAATGTGTACTGGTTTTATACATGAGAAGTACCGTGATTACATGCATTCTGGTAGAAGTGTCATGTCATGGTATTTAAATACAAAGTAAATGTACAATGTAAATGGATACGACCTTCATGATTGATTATGATGTGTTCAGTGTGTACTGGGATTATAAATGAGAAAATAAAGATATTGTTCAGGTGTCAAATCCCCAGTCTAGCTGATCAAGCAACCGCCGGTGTATCACTGTGCATCACGTCCTCCCAGTAAATGTGAGCAACTTGTATTTGTCAGATGACTTCGAATTATTTGAGAAAAAATTATCTTGAAACTTAATAACTAACTTAATTTTTCAATAGTCCTGTGTTATCGAAAAATATTTTCGGTTTCACTGCACACTCCTTATAATTAAACTTGTTTAGAAAATTGGTGGGACAATTTGACACAGACTGAGGTGATCGATTTGACACAGACTGAGGTGATCGATTTGACACAGGTGAACTAGACAAAAAACTGAGGCTACTTCCATTATTGTCTTGACGAATTTACGATTTAATCGTGTGTGTTAATCCGCTGCTTCCACAAGACGAATTAATGTAAAACGAACTGCGAGATTTTATGCCCGCTTCATTATCAATCTCCTTTCCCAAAACAGAGAAGTCAAACTAAAATATGTTATCAGTCAATTAAAATCAAATATAGTGTTTGAATGATTGGATTGGACACCGTCTTTAAACAGCCATTAGCCAAAAAAAAAAACCTTCCCCCAAAAAACCTTTAATTGTAAAATAATCGTTTAGTACGATTTAAGATACACAGAGAATGTCAAATGTTTTCAATAAATAAAACGCTATTGCTAGTTTGAAAAGTGAAAAAAAACCGTTAAGGATTCATGGTTTATTATAGTATTTTATTTTGGCTTTCATACGGCCCAAAATATCATATGTGTTGATTTCAGTTCAAATAATGTTACGTCCCAAATCGCCAAATGTGTGATAACTCGGCCTACTTGTCTCCAAAGATCAATAGACTTATATATGTACAGGGATCGACACCGCACCTCACATTCACATGCACGGTAGTTACATGGCCTATTGGACATTATCTGCCTAACTTCAAAGGTGCATCCATTGCGTTTCATAAAATTTTATTTGGATTTAATACGTTCCTACATACCATTTGTGTTGTTAACAATACATAAAAATTCACTCAGCTTGCTTATTGATTCCCTATCTCCAAATATATCATCATTATCCATGTGCAGAAACCGAAAGTGCACTTCCTATTTACATGCACAGTAGTTATATAACCTATTAAACATTTCAACCCAAATTTGTCTGGTTTAAATAAGATTCCAAAATTACGTTTGACTCATTGGCGCGCGCCACTCGCGTTGCATTGTCCGGTTTTCGATCAGAATTCGATACTTTTATCGTAATATCGTCAATATTCTAAGTCGACTATCATTAAAATGATTGTTTTCGGTAACAATCGGTACTTCTCGATAAAGTAACACCCACAGCAAAAATGACTGAGTATCCTGCAATCTGGAAACCAACTGTAAACTGGGTAATAGGAGTATCCACTTGGTATCCATCTGCTGAAACTAGGTAACCTGGTTTCCAACTAGAATCCATTTTGGATTCTATAACATTAAGTATTTCCGTGATGGAAACCAACTGGAAACAATGGTTATGTGTTTCATGTTGGTTTCCGTTCCTGGAAATTGCAATCAATGTTTCCATGAAATGGAAATCAACATGAAACCATAATCTGAAGTTTCATGTTAGTTTCCATTCCTGTAAATTGCAATCATTGTTTCCAGAAAATGGAAACCGACATGAAACTATCAAGTTAAGTTTCATGTTGGTTTCCATTCCTGGAAATCTGCATTGAAAGATTCCATTAAATGGAAACCAACATGAAACTACCACAGCAAACATGACTGAGTATCCTGAAATCGGGAAACCAACTGTTAACTTGGTAATAGGAGTATCCACTTGCTATCCTATCACTGAAACTTGGCAACCTGGTTTCGAACTATAATGTGAAGTTTCATGTTGGTTTCCATTAGTGTAAATTACAATTATTGTTTCCCGAAAATGGAAACCAACATGAAACTATCAAGTATAGTTTAATGTTGGTTTCATTACCTGAACTTTACAATTACTGATTCCATTAATTTGAAACCAACATGAAACTTTCA
The DNA here is from genome assembly GCA_936450465.1 of Gibbula magus. Taxonomy (NCBI): domain Eukaryota; kingdom Metazoa; phylum Mollusca; class Gastropoda; order Trochida; family Trochidae; genus Gibbula; species Gibbula magus. Next base: position 64,400,504 of record OW388302.1, read on the forward strand.
AGTGTCATGTAGTGTAATGTAGTGTAATGGAAACAGATAATGAACTAATTAATAACCCGTGTATCCATTTGTTAACAATTTGTTCAAATCAAAAGACCCATAGAAACCAAATTAGTTATCCAATATTTCAAATTGCACATGTATTCAAAGCAAAGTAATTCAATATCAATTATTATGATAAACATGTTTCAATAAATTTTTCAGATGAAGCTTTAACAAAGAATGGTTAACTGTACTTTTGAGAAAAATAAAGTCTTGCAAATGTTATATTTATATAAACAAGTAAATAACTGAAACCCTTGATTGATATGATATGTATATGATATGTACCGTATTCCTTTTCATTTCGACAATGCCATAACTTATATCAACCATGGTATGTTTTTATTGTATTATTCATTGTATTGCGTGTATAATGTTGGACTTACTATTTAACATCTAAACAATAATATCAATTACAAACCCTAAGATTTAGTGAGCCTTAATTTATAAATTAGATGTAGGTCAAATGTATGGGCCGGCCGTATCGCCGGACGCTCGCTGTCCACCATATGGTGTTATATAACAGCCAGACCATGTGCTCTCTCGGACAAAGAGCTTTGTTCATCATCCACATTTTGGCGCGATTAAATTGCAAGTATAACCCGTGACTGATTGAAGAAACAGAATCTTATCTGCCGGGTGTACGTGAACTTCAGTGGCAGCAACTGTTTTCATTCAGTGAGGGCAAAACAACATGATATTTCTACAACTGAATGCAGGTACAGTGCGTATTTCATGTAATACTTACAGTTCATGTTTTTCTTATCGGTGTGTCCAATATGCTAATGTTTGAATAACTAATTAAATAAAGTTGATCAAATACCTTCGAAATATTGTAACATTGAAAATAAAGTAATTGTGTTTCTGAAAGCAGTCAGGGCACACCCTGTATGAAACTTTTTCATTCTTACAGAATAAAATAAATCAAAACTTGCAAAACTGAACAAGTATGACCTAACGTTATTTTAAAACGTTAACCATGCGAACAAAAATCAAAAGTACGTCATAACTCTATATAGACAACCTCATTGATTTTGGACAATGGACTTTTTTCTAAAGTTTTGAAACTAACATTCACACTATTCATCTATAACAAATTTATTATTCAAAACAACATCACGTATCTTCCAAATTGATAACAAATATAGGGACAAGGGAATATGTTAGAATGTAAATACCACATGACGTTCAGAATTAACATACTTCAAATACATTATATATGAGAATATGTACCATTTTACTAAATTATACAAATATCATTTCTTTATATTTACTATGCCGCATGATATATCAGACAGATTTTGTTGTGATATTTGTTATGAAAGCATAATGGAATTTTTTTAATTTATTATGAAACCATGTCAATGTTTATTGTATCAAGACAAACAGTCTCTTCTTTCTTGATTCATTATAACATACGAATACATAAAAATTACATTCAAGAGTTGTTGTACTGATGTATTTTTTTAAATATCATATTATGACCTTTATATGGAAAATGAAAAAAAAAAATAAAATAAAAGATTATGACCTTTATATTTAGTTAGAATATGAAATACCCCTTTGATATTCATGTTTCTTTTATTAAATTGATACTTTTATAACATTTCAGCATTCCAGCGTATGGGAAACTTGAAGAAAGCGATAGATGACCTCTCACCGTAGCATATAACAGGTACATGTGTTTCAAAACTTAACCTAAGAACTAATGTAATAATTGCAGTATACAAAATAATAATATCTGGCAAATCAGAATGTATGACTGTGTATTTTACTAAACACTCCAAATAAGTAAAACTGAGGTTGTACCAATTTCGATTTATGTTGGTCATTAATATCATTTTTATGTTCGTTTTACTTTTACAGCCTAGAAGAACATGAAGGAACCATGTGGTCGGTCAAAGACTTGAAGATGAGCATACCATTTGGTTGAAATATCATTCCCATTGAGGACACAGACATTTGTTTAAGCTGAAGCTGAAGAGTGAAATCACCCCGGAGGATTAGTGATGTAATTAACCCCGGGCTGTTTACCCGAGGAAAATAAAATCACCTGTTCCTAACATATATTGAATAGTAATGGCCGGCAGCACAGTATAAATCGAGAAAATAACCACAGAATTATCAGTGATCCTCTTTCTTAATCAGCAGCAATGCCCTGTTATTTTACCTCGTCATCCAGATTTTTGGCATTTTGCTGGATGATTTATGAAGTAATTTTAAATAATGCAATTTGTAAATGTATATCTAGGATCTTCATAAATAAGATTACTATATGGTATTGTGTACTTGATATCATTTGAATACATTCCTTAGATTTGATTGTCAGATGACTTCTCCTAGTAAAGTATTTGCTCTGCAATTGACACTTACGTAATAAACTAAATAATGCAACACACTTGTTTTGTATTACTAGTACACAACAGGCAAAGTGTCTTTCCTTTTTTTGCAATTAGTTAAAATAACATTCCAAGATTGACTTTGCTATTGGCACTTTATGTAATAAACTTTATAACAAAGTACAATTATTTTTGTCATTACTAGAATTATTTTTTCTCAGAAGCATTATTGCTCTTGATGAAGATAGCAGTTGATGCTGTAGGTGTTAACACTGTATTCATTTAAATCATAACATGCTTGTTATGCGTGTTTAGAACAACATGCAAATGTCAACTGAGGACACCAGGTTGAAACCTTCAGTAAACCATTACACTGAAACCTACAGTGAACCTTAACATGGAAACCAGACTGAAACCTACAGTAAACCATAACACTGAAATCACACTGAAACCACACTGAAACCTACAGTAAACCATTACACTGAAACCAAACTGAAACCTACAATAAACCGTTATACTAAAACCACACTGAAACCCACAGTAAACCTGAACATGGAAACTAGGTTGAAACCTACAGTAAACCGTAACATGGAAACCAGACTGAAACCTACAATAAACCTAAACATGGAAACCAGACTGAAACCTATAGTAAACCTGAACATGGAAACCAAGTTGAAACCAAGTGTAAACTTAGAAATATGGAAACCAAGTGGAAACCAAGTGGAAACTATCACATGGAAACTGAGTTGAAACCTACAAGAAAGTTATTCATGGAAACCAGATGGATACCACTTGGAGGAGTGGGTAAGTATTCGCACTGGATACCATCCGGATACTGGTGCAAAATTCAGTTTCAGTGTTGCTGGAAACCACATGGAAACTGTGAAAAACAGTCTGGATACCAACTGGAAATAATGGTTTCCATTGGGTATCCTGTTAGTTTCAGTGTTCTGGAAACCAGCTCATTTTTGCTGTGACCATTTATAACGTTTGCAATATGTGACCCCCAACAACACAATGGATGTACCTTTAAAACCTAAACTTTGTTATTTTATCGAGAAGAAATGACAAAATTGGTGAGATAATGTTTAATATGTCATATAACTACTGTGCATGTCAATGGGACGTGCAGTTTCGGTTTCTACACATGAATAATGGTGTTACTCAATTTTAATTGGAAACTATTATTAATGATATATTTGGTGATTGGGGATAAATATGCAAGCTGAGTGAATTTATTTGTATTGTAGACAGCACATGTGGTGAGTTGGAGCGTATCAAAGCCAAATAAAATTTTATGAAACACAATGGATGTACCTTTAATGTTTGACAGAGATGACTCCACCAACACACTGAATCAGTGAATGTTAGTTTAATTTCAAATAGGAAAACATACATAAACGCCTTTACATTAACAAGACATCCATAATATGTGTTGTACTATGGAAAATATTCCCAAGGATACCGTGAAAAAATAAAGTCACGTGAGATTCGTGCACGAAATGAGAAACTGCACGTGCGCTTCATGCAGAAATTCTGTGGAAGGCTCAGTTGAGTTCGTTCTTTCCACCTGAAGACACGTACTGCACCCGCCCAGCGAACATGAGAGTGTTATATTTGACAGCTTTTGTTTTGGGGGTTTGTGTTCGCGGATACAGACTGGGGCGTAAGTAGTTTATCTTTATTGACAAATGGAAATACTGTGATGAAAGTAAATATAACATATCAGATGTAACATATATTGCTCAGGCTGTCGTAATTACAAAGGAGTATAGTGTTTTACTATGCAATTCCCCGATGAGGTCGCATGAAACAGAGGATACCGGCATCGTTGCAATTGTGTAAACAATGTATATACAATATATCATCCTCGGTGTGGGTAATGTATACATTGTGTACTGTAAGTTATTGGGTATCCTGCATTTCATGTAGCACACAGTTACAGGGGTAGGATCAAGATGTATCATTGGTATATTTACTTGTGTTACGTGTAATAATTTAACTTATTACACGCATGTGAGTGAGAACTCGTCGAGATATTTTTGGTATCCAATGTATGTTAGATACTGCGAGCGACGCATCTTATACTTTTGCCATTCATAAGCAAATAAATAAATGGAAATTGTTCGAATCACAAGCTGAGGAACAATTTCGATGCAGAGCTACATATAAGATTTTGGTTGATTTAGTTATGTACGCGCTTGTGTCCACCTTAATATATTGAGTATCCAACATTTCTTTTGAGTGACCAAATAAATTGTACTCAACACAATCAAATCAATTGGGTATTTTACTAATTTTGCATTAACTTTCGAAATGACCAAACATAAAGTAGGTTTAACACTCTAGGTAAAATCCATTAAATCTTCATATAAATTGGTCAGAAGACTGAGTGAATACTGACTCTTACAGAGAAAATGTACAAAGGTACCTAACCATTGAAATAATTCTACAAGGTGGCGTCGCAAGCAATACTTTTCGTCTGTCTTACAAAATTAAAAAAAAATAAAAATATGCAATATTTGTTTCTTATTTTGATCTCAATTTGAAGAGTATAAATTATGAAGACAGTAACAATGAAATAAAAGGCTAATCCATATTGATTAATAAGGTTTAAACACAAAAAAAGTATGTATGTATACATGTATGAGGAAATTTTCTGTAAAGTTCTAGAAATTGTTGAATATGGAGGTGTGTAATGCAACACCCATTACAGTGACCCCAACATTTAAATAACCATGGAATGTAATATACAAATCCATATTACGAAAGAAAGAAAGGGAGTTGACCATACTATTTTAATGGTATATTTAGAAAACTAAGATATGAAACAATTTTGTCCAAAGTGAGATGACTACAAAGCTTGACTTAGTACTACTGAAATACCATTTTCACTTTAAATATATTGTAGACAAATATGTTGTTGTATCATAAAAGTCTACTTCGATTAGTTAAAATAAAATAATGACCCTATTCCTGTAGATACATTTAAAATTCCAATGCACCTGTATGACACTGTAAATGGCCACAGAATCTACATGACAATGCACTTATGCAACTGGGAGTGTTCAGACACAAGGTTTGTTGAACATCTTAAAATGCTGATTCACCTATTATTCATAGTATTTGTTCTATCTATACTGTAATTTTAGAGATGGTTCTAGAGACTTCCAAGTTGAATAATGTAACGTGTGAAAATATTAAACCTCTCATTCATTGCTTATGATTTCGCATATTTGTTCAAAGTAGCCATATCGGACATGTCCGAAATCCATGCTTAACCATAGATAATATTACAACTCCTACAGGATTTATTTTTCACTGAAACAGTAACAAGACAGTCAGACTGGTAAGTTTTATCGAATTCTATGGTCGCGAATATAACTGGTTGCTTTGTAGGCCAGCGCAAACTACTTCGTGGTAGATTTTGAACGCAGAGCAAGGAACGTTAGAAGCGCGACTATAGGTACTTCCATACCAGTTGATAAAAAGCAGGTTTGAGTCGTCGCGAGAACTGCTGAGATACTATTATAGCCCTGTAATACCAGTCGAGATCGGTTTTCGGATTTCAGTTACTGAAACCGATTACCATGTACGCAAGTCAATCTTTGACATTACTTTGTGTACGCGTTAGACATCAGCTTAATTGAGTATTTACGAAAATGTAAGCGTATTTGTACGCAAAAGAACTTAAGGATGTCCGCTCCTTCCGGTTGAACTTCAAAAATGAAATATGATTAAGTAAAGATTTGTTCTCATCTTTATTTACTTCATGATATTCTACATCATCTACATGCTTTAAAAAAACAAATGATTTAAAGAAAATGTGACTTTAGAACCTCTAAAAAGTGCTTAAACAGCATAAATGGCCTAAATTTGACTACAAAAGGGGGTTTTCAGGTACATTTTGTGTCAAAGCTTAAAAAAACCCCACACTACCATATATATTTTTTCATCGATTTTGGTAGGGTAAAATGAACTTTGTAACATATCAAAAAAGGAAAAAAAAGTTTAATTCTAGAAATGTAGTATTTTAAAGTTTTTAGCAGTTTTTTTCTCATTTTCCCATAGACTATCTCACAGGCGTCATATCTCGAAAAAACCCACACTATCCCCTATTTTTTAATGCTGATTTTTCAATCATATACTTTGATCATCTAAAAAATAAAGTTAGAAAAAAAGTTTAATTCTATAAATTTGAGGAGCGAACATCCTTAAAGAAATTGGGGTTGTACTAAAATTAATGCGTAATTTACACAAATACGCAGCTTAAATGAAGCTGTGGACCCGATATCATAAGACATTGTGACAACAACCACAAAGCCGAATGCGCTCGTCCTATCGTAACGTTGTGGTGTCACACACATCAGCTGCGAATGTGAGTTGTCTCCCTTCAACCGTAACGTCGACCTACTTTCGCCCCGCCGAACGTTACTCGCTACTCACTCCGTTTCGAGACGCTCAAAGACATCGGGGGAACAAGCACACCAACGTCTTTTGTCATAATGATCCCGATGCAAAGCGACTTCGCCTTACCGAGGGGGCGGGATAGCGGAGGCAAATCAACCAATCAGAATCAAGGATACACCAAAATCATGTTACAATAAAGTAATACAACCTTGACCAATGCTTTTTAATGAAAATGTATAGCCACGATTTTAAATTTAAAACAAGTATGTGTGTATTTGTATATTTCTAGCTGCCTTGGTGTCAAGAGAAAAGTTAATGAGAACTGTCTCCCCCACTGACGCCTCATTAAAGCCTCGCATTCTTAACTCACTGTTAATATACGTAGAGGATATTTTGTGTTTTCTGTGTGATATCACTTATCTCTCATCGCTTTACCCCGTCACGAGATGAGAGATAAATGATATTGCACTGAAAATACAAACTATTCTGTTTATTATATACTTCAGTTATGTGGTCGGAAATATGATGTTTTACGTTCAAAACTGCTTTCGCATACCATTGTTGCTATGGCACTTAGCAACGGCTATGACGTCCCGTTCATTGTAAACGTGACGTCATACCATTGTGCACATGACGTCACCCCCTCTGTGTTATATCACGGTGTTGAGAAAGTGATATCAAACTGCGGTGATAAGAACACATTTTATTACAATCGTGGTGAGATCACTCATTAGATAACAATAGGGCTGCTCGTTTTGTCGCCGGTTTTCCTCGCCGGTTTTCCGGCGGCGTGACCCGGTCACGTGACCGGTAACTATGCAAATGAAGTGACCCGGCGTAATCAAACATGGCGGCGTCCGTCATCGCCGTCGCTTCAATTCTTAAAAAAAACAAATTTTATTTGTTGGATCCACAATTAAAATCTCTTGTGTTATTAAATTACTGTTGTAAAAGGAAACACTTATTTCGAAGTTTATTATGACAGGATTTTAAAACACAGTGCTATATTATGAACCATGTACAAAACACAATAAATATTAGCTCAATGTGTGTTTTCCATGTCACCATTCCTCATGAAAAAGATCTAAAACTCAACCGTTTACTTCCATGTAAATGTGGTTGTGTATTTCACACATGTTTTGATCGAAACATATTTAGATCTATTTCCACACCAAACTACAAGAAACTCTGTTGATTAATTCATTGGTGATGCCATTATATGTAGGCTACAAAAGGCTGCCGATAATGATATCGTAAATGTTCCTTGCATACACAAAATCATGCCTGGTTACCCGCACTTTTCTGACCCTTTTTCAGTTTGGACTTTGAAGTCATATATCATCAGTAGACGTATAGTTGCTATATCGTTGATTCAAAAAACGTAGTGGAGTGGTTAGCGCGTACGGCTTCGGATCAAGAGGTCCGGGGTTCGAATCCCGCCAGGGGCACGGCAACTTTGTCTGCAGTAGAGAACTTTTCTACACGCAGTAAGGTTTGGGTGTAATCCTACACTGAATTTCAGCGTAGTACCACCCATGGTTCGCTAGTTCCAGTCGGTGCTCGCAGGTTTCACCGCATTGCATAACCACGTGGCGCGTTGCGGGCTTTCTCCATGCCATAATACTAGCAGCCGCGATATAAATGAAATACTCTTGAAAGCGGATTTAAACTCCAACTCACCTCTAGTGAATAAAATGATATTTTTTATTTAAAAAAACGTCTAAGAAAATTGGTAACAGAACTGACTTGGTCACAACCAGGGGGGGAAGGAGGAGAGAGAGAAACGAAATTGAGAGGCCATTCCTGTTTACACTATGTTTGTTGTAAATACATGCTTATTGCGCAACGAAGATGAGGCTTATTACTGAGGGTAATATTTTTATACCTTGCGCACATTCAATAAAAAAATAAAACAATGAGAAGTGAAGCCATTCATCGGCGCTATGAAGCTTTGCTACAACACGACATTGTTGATTAGTATTTGTTTCTTTGAGAACATTCTATGTTTGATTATTTTCAAAATTTAAAATTAGTATATATAGAATATAGAATATACAGCATTTTGTTCCAACTAATGCTTAAAAGCAAAATGCTGGAGAGTCGGCGATAGAACTGTTTTGCACGGTTGGTCGGAACTGGTTACTGCCCTCTATCAACATAGACTTGGCTCTATCTACTAATGTTTCGTAGCGGAAATGAGAAACCAGTTATGGCCACAACTGAGAAATAGAAACTGAGGGAACGCAATTAGATCAGTGATACGTTAGGTACTTAAAAGACGTTAACATAATGTAAATTGTGCGAAGGAAGCAGTAGTGAAACAAGTCATTCATATAATTTTAATCAAATTTACTCACCATTCTCCATCATTATATGCTTATTTAGCCTTGCAGCTTTTCGTTAAAGGTGCATCCATTGTGTTTCATAAAGATTTTATTTGGCATTAATACGTTCCAACACATCATATGTGCTGTTTACAATACAAACAAATTCACTCAGCTTGCATATTCATCCCCAATCGGCAAACATATCATAATTACTAGTTTCCAATTAAAATCGAGTAACATCATTATGTATGTGCAGAAACCGAAAGTGCACGTCCTATTTACATGCACAGTAGTTATATGACCTATTGAACATTATCAACCCAAATTTGTTATTTTGTCTGGTTTAAATAAGATTCCAAAATTACGTTTGACTCATTGGCGCGCGCCACACGCTGTGCATTGTCCGGTTTTCGATCAGAAATCGAATCTTTTACCTTCATATCGTCAATATACTAAGTCGAGTATCATTAAAATGGTAGTTTTCGGAAACAGTTGGTACTTCTCGATTAAATAAGACCATTTATAACGTTTGCCATATTTGACCCCCAACAACACAATGGATGTACCTTTAACGTTTCTGTGGAGCTTGCCCTTACGAAATTCACCCTGGGGTCATCTGTAAATTCTCACGAACGCTGAATACAGAATATAGCAAACCCTTTACACCAATGAACCGATTAGAACACTCGAACACAACTTCAAACACAAGTTGTATATCTGAGCACAGGCCAAGTTTAGCGCAAATATGTTCCGCAACAGAGATGAACAACCAGTTTTCCCTGTAAGCGACTCGCTTCGTTCGCTCATAGGGAAAACTGCTCGTTCATCTCTGTTGCGGAACATATTGCGCTAAACTTGGCCTGTGATCTGAGACGCTATTTTTATAGCAGCTGACCGATCTCACTTTCGTTTCATTGAACGGTAATCAAATTCTAGCAATTTTGAGATAATGTAAATTTAAAATATCGTTTTGTCTCAACCTGCACTTCAAAATTTGTTTCCAGAGGAATTGAATTGTCCAGACACCGAGTGCGAGGACTATTTTACCTGTCCAAACGGAATCCTGTTTGAGAACGGCTGTCCCACCTGTGAGTGTAAGCCGAGCGAGTGTCCGGCGCTCTACTGTGCTACCGGGGTGTGTCTGAAGGGTCGGGTCATCGTAGACGGGTGTCCCACATGTGAATGTAGACCTGGTAAGTATACACTTCTCTTCAAAAGTGTAAGTTCGGCTTCGGATTAAGAGGTCCGGGGTTCGAACCCCGCCAGGAGATACGTCAAATGTGTCTACAGTAGAGAATTGTTCTCCACGCAGTTTGGTTTGGGTGCAATGCTACACTGAATTTATGTTCAGTACCATCCATGGTTCGCTAGTTCCAGGCGATGCTCGCAGGTTTCACCGCAATGCATAGCCACATGGCGGTGCGGGCTTTCTCCCTGCCATAATACTAGGAGCCGAGATATAAGCGAAATACTCTTGAAAGCGGCGTTAAAACCCAATTCTACCATAACTTTGCAAAATAATCGTTTCTGATTGGCTACTGTGAAAATTCAGAGATTCAGTATTCTCCAATGAGACATGGTATGTGTTTAGACTCAAAGATGGAATAGTGCAACCCCTTATTCTACCTAAATCATTCTGAATTTTTCTTCTGATTTCCATGGAACAATTTTAACAAACATTTAAGAAAAGTGATACAGTTTGAACTAAGAGGCTACATGGAAACAAGTTCATTTATTCTGATAGATCACCCTTTTTGGATTGTCCTCTTTGCATTGTCTCTGGCATAAGTGAAAATAAGGCTAAGATGACAAAGTTGGAGCGGGGCACATCACAGTGCATCACAGTGCATCACAGTGCATTACAGTGCATCACAGTGCATCACAGTGCATCACATATCTAGTTAACTAATGTAATAGGATTATGATGATTTGGTTGTATGATCTCACACAAGCGATATCTGCGGTGGGAGCCAGTTTTAGATGATGAAACTCATTCTCTCGCTGAACCTTTCCAATTTGGGCTTAGTTATATCGTAAAAATTAACATTAATTACTATGTATACGTATCTTAAATTAATTAACGTCTATAAAGGGCTTAAGTATGAAATAAGTATTCGTGTTTTAAGTATAATTACGATGTTAAAAGGCTCATGAACACAAGGCAGACAGAATGTTTAAACCTTATTAAAAGGACAATGCGTCGAGGATAACTCTGAGACCTGATTTATCTATGCTGATTAGTTGCAGACACCCTATTTCAGACAATTGTAAGTAATTGGTAATGAAAACAACTCCATGTAAACTCAACTCAGTTTAGTGTATTCTCAGGCCCATATATAAGTAAAGCTAGATGACATACATAATACATCAGTATATACATCGGTAATGGAAATTTACACATACAAAAAAATTTTATATTAGTGTTTTTCTTTGGTTTTTTCGTTTCTAAAAGAAATGGCATGTTTGCTGAATTTACACAAATTAAGAACAGTTTTGGCATTAGTGTCCGCCATAAGTATACAGAACATTTTAAAGGTACAGTTCTGTATGTATTTCTTTGGTATTATATTGCTGCCTTATATCATTTTACAATGTACATTTCAAAATGACATGAAAGTCGTCTTTAACATTTAAGTTACACAATTTACAAATTCAATGTTCTTTAGGTATATTATTTCGACGTCCAATATCCATCTGAAATTTGGCTCCGCAATTTTGGATGTTGGAAAATTATGGCATGTTTCTGGAAAAGGATTATGTTTATATAATAGGTAATCGTCGTATCTAGTACTCTCGTTCAAAATTTAATGCCATTCTTGTACAGAAATATCTATAAGTCTCTTTTTAAATGCGTTTATAAATAATTGACAATGTCCAACTTCTTGATACACCCAGGCATAGCCAAGGCCAAGCTTAAATAAAGATTCTCTTAAATGTGATACCCAACTGACTCTACCCTGTATATCTAAGGAACACATCATATTGTAAGCTTTTTTTGGGAAGTCTATTATCTGCCATTTTAAGTATGGATAGCCAATACCCGATGCATCTGACAAAAGTTTCTGAGTACATTGGGAATCTGCCACATTCACCAGTAGCCATTACATTAGGTGTATTACCTGGTACTCCTAAGAACCTTTTACATGCTGTTGTTTGAATTCTTGCTAAGGCTTCATGCTACTGATGTCCCCACAATTCCGCACCATACATACAAATAGGTTTTATTTTCGTGTCAAACAATTTGAAGTTTAACTCATAGGAAAAATCTCCTAGTGTTTTCATAGACCTCAGTAGTTCATATAATGCAGCTTTGCCCTTGATGCATACATTTTGGACAGACTTTTGCAAGCTTAAATTATACGTAAACAAAACCCCTAGATATTTTTATTGTGGGACTACTTCAACTACCTCACTTCCGTTTTTCACATTTTCTTAGTCCCCCATGTTTTCTAAAAACAACTACATTAGTTTTTTGCAAGTTGATTGTAATTTCCACTTCAAACAATAGGCATTCAATGTGTCAAGGTGTCTTTGTAGACCAATAACTGTGTCTGAAAACAATATTATATAATCCGCAAATAGTAAAATAAGGAGCTCTATATATTCAGGAAATAATTGTATTCCTCTGCTCACTAGCATCGAGAGTGTATATCAGTTCATTTATATATAATGAAAACAACAAAGGACTCACTACACATCCTTGGCGTAGCCCTATAGATGAATCAAATACTTCTGAGAAGGAATCGTTAGACTTTACTTTATTCTTCACTCTTTAAATTCATAAATGGCCCGTAAAGCATTGAACATATTTCCCGATAGCCCTATTTAATTCAGTAATAAAAGCAAACGCTTTCTATCAATTGAGTCAAGGGGCGGGATAGCGCAGTGGTTAGCGCGTTCGGCTTCGGATCAAGTAGTAGAGAACTGTTCTACACGCAGTAAGGTTTGGGTGCAATGCTACACTGAATTTCAGCGTAGTACCACCCATGGTTCGCTAGTTCCAGCCGCTGCTCGCAGGTTTCACCGAAATGCATAGCCACATGGCGTTGCGGGCTTTCTCCCTGCCATAATACTAGCAGCCGCGATATAAGTGAAATACTCTTGAAAGCGGCGTTAAACCCCAACTCACCTCACCTCACCTCGCTAGTTCCAGCCGCTGCTCGCATAGCCACATGGCGTTGCGGGCTTTCTCCCTGCCGCAATATAAGTTAGACCCCAACTCACTCACTCAATAGAGTCAAAAGCTTTACGAAAGTCTATACATGCGACATAGAACCTCCCTTTCCGTATGGATAAGTGTTTTTGGATAAGTGCATTTAATCGAAAATATTGTCTAATGTTGAATAGCCTTCATGAAATCCCGCATGCTCTTCTGATAACTTAACCTGTTTAACCCATGACGTTAGTCTTGGAATAGTCTTAAGAATAGTCGTATATATTTTGCCCAATACACTCATTAACGTTATTCCTCTATAGTTGTCAGGATTCATTCTATCACCAGATTTATAAATAGGTAGTATAATGTCCATTGACCATTGCAGTGAAAACAAACCGTTTTTGAATATGTGATTAAATAGCCTATGTAAGTATAGTTAATAACATGTTTACCTTCTTTGAAAAATGTGCCTATAATCTTATCGTGCCCGGCAGCTTTACCTCCCTTGAGTCTGCCTATAGCCTTGCTTACCTCCTGCACTTTGATATCAACATTCAACGATATCGCCATCTCACGAGTTTCTTCGTTTAGCACAGTCACATTTTCAACTAGATCTGTAGATTCATCCTCCGCGTACAATGTAGAGAAATAGTCAAACCATGTGTCGACCTCTATATTACATGCAGGTCGAGGAGGACCCTGTAGCTTTTTAAAACCTCGCCAGAAGTGAGTTAACTCATTTTTCATCAAATTTTTTAAAGTCACTGAAATTTTATATCTATAATCGTTTTGTTTCTTTCTTCTCGAGCATTTATATCTGTTCCTTGCCATTCGATATACACTCATTCTCAACGAAAGTGCACAATTAGTAAATAATGGTGTCGTCCTAATAAATCTTCTTTTTATATAATGAATATACCGTTAATATGGTGCAATGTAAGATTGATGAAAAAGGAAATTGAATTCGTAGTACGAACGACACATACAATGTTACATTTTACTGTTGATATTTTTTAGAGAGGCCTTAGTAATCTTGGAACATGTCAAAATAGCAATGTCACCAACAAGAACTGTCACGTTGACGTAGGAACTGAGATTCACTCATAAGTCATGGATGCGATAACACATGTCCAAATATAGAATAACCTTTACTAAGGAATTTTCAGCAAGCAGAACTGTTAATACTTTTCTCAAATTTCTTAAAATACCAAATGTTCACTGTCGCTATTTTCATGTATTCTACGTTATGTATTTTAAATAAACTGATAAATAAATGTTATCTGCAATGAACCTAAATACATTCAGTCATTCATGTGTGTTGAATAATAAAGAAAAGTAAAATAGTAACAATTGTCATATTAAATGTATTAATTTTTCAGAAATTAAAGAACGACCGTTAAGGAAAAATCGTATGGTTAAGCCTGTATTCTACGTTATGTGTCTCCTACAAAAATGTAAAATAGGAACTTGCTAAAAGTAATAGTTACAGCTCGGTAAAGTTGTAAAGTTTCCTTGTAATCACCAGCAATTGCGCTAACACGTCCAAAAAACTTTCCGTTGCAATAAAACATCCCAATGTATTTTACGTTATGTATTCTACGTTATGGTATCATACGTTATGACTGCCTATAAGGAGTGTAACGTTGTGTAGTGTCATGGGCGACGTCATACAATATTGCCCATATGTTGTTACAAGTGATTATATGATTTGGAACGAATTTTAGCGTGTTTTATTTTTACTCATTTTTTTTATTTCCGATGCTGATATTTCAAACACTGTAATAGGGCCTAGATATACCGTCAGTCCTTGAATAATCGACAGGCGATTATTAATTTGACCCAACGATTTGACCCAGATTTGATCCATGCAGCGATCATTCAAGACGATTATTTTTTTCGAAGCCCTAATATAAAATAAGACCTAATATATCTGAAAATTTTAAATAATAACAAAAACATAATTTCAGTATGTTTTAAATTATTAATATTGTTAACCAAGTGCATGGCGTAAATATGCTTATGCCGGGAATAATTTTTGAAAAGGAGATAGACATTAGTTTGTTTACATTTACTAAAATTAACCCGGCGATTAGGCCTATTCAAGACAAGCGATTATTTATTTCAAAGAGGATTTAGACCCGGCGATTATTCAAGGCAGGCGATTGTTCAAGGCAGGCGATTATTCAATAAATTTATGGTACCTATATGCAATTTAAGTAGGCCTTTTTACGCCGAAACTTCGCCTTCATTCAAATAAAAAAGATTCATACAACATATACATCTTATAATAGGCATATACATTTTTTGGTGTTCATAGATACCGGTTAGTGAAGGCAATTAAGTGTGAATGTTTCCAATTTATTTAAAAGCAGAATAGACTCGTACCACTTAAATTCATACGGTGACGTTATTTCCATTGAGTTTAAATAGTCTCGGATAAATATTGTTCGAAAATACGATTCTTTTTGCCCGATCCTATAAACATTAATCACTTTTGTAAAGAATTATCTTGGCTACATCCTCATGATATATGTATGTTTAATGTTTGTTTAGGAAAGACAGTAAGTTGTCCAACATATAGTCCTATATAGTTGTGAAATCATTGAAAATGACGATCTATGGGAAACGTTTTCATTCAAAGACTATGTAAACATGTAGGTAAATCTAATGACATTAATCAAATTGTCATCGGAAAAGTTAATTTAAAGTATGTACTTCAAGCGGAGATGATTTCCAATCAAGCTGGATAGATTTAAATTGATCCTAACAGAACTCATTTCTTGAAAATTGTTTAGTCTGGACATGCAAGTCTATGAAAATAACGTCACCGAACGAATAAACTGGCACGGCCCGGCCCGGCCCGGCCCGGGTATTGTTTACATTGTTCAACATAGATATGATAAGAGCGAAAATTGTTACACTTTTGTTAGATGAGCCAAATGGTCTAGTGGTTACTGTCAATGTTTTCTGTTACGTTCATTTTCGAAGTACATGTTCGAAACCCGTGGATGATATTTTTGTTTAAAAACTACACCCGAGGTTTCTTTGATATTTGACGTTAAAAGTAATACATTGCATAAGGTACGCAAACTTAAAATAAGATGGTAATGAGATAACAAAAATTAAGCAGAGTTTAAGAAATTAACCCATTTGACCAATTTAAATCAAACTGAAACTTGTTACATGTTTACTGTTAGATAATATATAATTATTGACGTATATGGTTCATTACCTGAAACAAATAACGTTATATATATATAACGTAAAATAGGCCTACTGAGACATATTGACATGTCATGTTTGGGCAGCAATTATAGGACATCTGGTAGGAATTATTTGCTCAAACTTCATAATCTTATTTAATGAACAGAGGACATTGGGGTAACACATATTAACACTTCTAATGCAGACTTTCGATTTTTGTGAAATGCACATTTTCAATTGTGCACTTTCATTGAGAATGAGTGTATAGCGTGAAGGTTTCTCTTGACTCATTTTTACGTAATCGGCGTAATGCCTGCCTTTCCTCTCGCCTCCCCTGTCTACAATCCCTATCAAACCATTTCCCTCTAGTTCGTCTTCCAGAGTTATTAGTGCTCATCCTAACCCAACTTCCCAATGCAATGCATAACTCTTGCCAGTCTCCATTACTGACTGATTTAGGCCTTGCAGTATTTCCTTAAGAAATCTGTGTTTAGAAATCCAGGCCCGCTATGCATTTCCAGTGCAGCGATTCACTGCCTCGACACAAGAAAGCGAGGGAAATACCGCAAGGGTTAAATCAGCCAGTAATGCAGACTGGCAAGAGTTGTGCCTTGCGTTTGGAAGTTGATCCTAACCTGGAAACATTCTGCTGCCCTATTTATAGTAGTTGTAAATAAATCGATCGATTCACTTGTATTAGCAGTAATCATATCTTCTGCATGTTTGATGGCATCGGTACTATCATCTGAACTTAAATGTGATATAAATAAATCCCTCTTATCAATATCCCACACGTGCCTGTAGAATGTCTTACGGCTTACATCGTTACATATATTTGCATTGTATTTAAATAATGGGGAAAATGACAAGATTCAGCTCCATTAACAACATCGAAATCAAATATACGGTCACTCATATCTAAAGATAACAAGCAGTAACCAATCAGACCGAATGTCATTGAACCTCTTTGCGCGTCATTACCGCAACGACCAATAACAATATGCAACCCGAACACCGAGCAAAGATCTATTAAAGACCTCCCAAAATAAATTTAAAAAATGATCTTCAGTATCTCTTTTAACAACAGTTTTAAAATCTAGATCACTTCTTAAATTATCATCAAAATCTGGGATTTGCTCCTGTAATTCACCTGCTCTTGCGTTAAAATCGCCATCAATTAATAGCACTGGATCTTCGGTAAAATCCTCAAGGTGTTCAACAAGCAACTCTTCCTGCTGTATTATCCCATTACGTTCAGTTCCATTCTCATAATATTTTGAATATCGAGGGGGATATATACACAACCATATAGTATATCGTTTTCATGATCAAACATTTCTTGGTTCAATTTAAGGAATATACCTATATACTATGTGTGACATACTTATGAGTGTTATGAATGTATCAATGGAACGTCTAACTAACACGGTAATACTTCCTGCATACTAACCTTTATGATGACCTAATGACAACTTAATAGCATCTTTACAATAGATCGTGAAGTCCGAAAAATACGATAAGTCAAAATTATGAAGCCATGTTTTTGTCAGTCCAATAATGTCAAACGATTTAACATATTCAATGAAGTCTGTATCCTCGAGTTTATTCACAAGTCCTTCAATGTTCCAAAATCCAAACATTGGTTGAGTGGTCCTGTTCCTCTAAGGCCCCTTTACACAGACATAAAGACCGTTCCGTTGTGCGTCATCTGTGCGACCAAAATAAATAACAGATCGCCGTTGGACGCTCAAGGGAGGCAGAATGGTTGCTAAGGTCGTGAAGAGGTGGTACAAGGGATGTTGAGACATCGCGATTGATTGCCAAGAACGCGGAGGACGCCAACAAATTTTGAACATGCTCAGAGGGGTCGCCGACGATTCTGGTCGCTCAAGGGTTGCTCCCATGATGCAGAAAGGTCGTACAATGTACGTTCTAAGGTCGCAAAGGACGCTCAATGATCGCCATGTCAGAAATTCGCTAACGTTGGGCGATGCCTCTGCCTTCCTTGTGCCTTCCTACTGCGTCCTCTGTGCAATCAGAGCCGTTTATATCACGACCGTTCTGCCTTCATGCAGCGACCAAGACAACCTTTGTGCGGCCATGACGAGTGGTGTGCCTTCTTTCTGCATTCACTCAGCCTTCAGTGAGCGTCCTCGTAAATTCTCCAAAAAATAGATGATCGATTCTCCTTGTTTCCTTGTTTCTGTTGGCAAATCTTTGATAAGACTATGGCACCAAAAAGGAGCAAGACAACAGAAAAGTCAAGCAAATAAAGATGTATAAACTCTAGTGTAAAAACGCCATCACATATTTATAAGAACGGAATGCTGCTGTCGGATAGTCGATTTTAAATGTCTTTGATAATAAAAAAAATAGGCGTCAATGGAGGCACAGCGAAGGCACAGGAAGCACAGAGGAGGCACAAAGGTGGCTGACGGGTTGTACGGGGATCGCCCTTGATGCTGAAATGTTGTTAGGGTTGCACAGTGAACGCCCAGCGAAGGCAGTGTGAAGGCTCCGTAAACGTGCAGGTCCTTCAAAGATCGTCATGGAAATTACCGTTATTTGCATTTAGGTCGTATAAAGGACGCACGAAGATCGCAGGAGCATTTACACAGAAACGGGATTTCGCGAAATCAGCTGACCATTGAGCGTCCTGTCTATTTTTTTGGTCCCTCAATGGTCGTACGAAGGACGCGACGCGACCCGGTCTAATCCTATTTTCGTGGTGTGACTGTGCCTGTAGACTTGGCTATACTCTCCCTCTGGTTCTTCCTGTGTGCTCTCAGTATTGGGCGTGTGGATGTTGACCCCGGGTCTGATTCCTCAGAGTTCACACGTAGAACACCGTTCTTGTAGTATCCGTGATTACCCTCTTCACGTAGTGTTTCCAACATGTGTCGCTGCCGTCTCGTCAGATCGTCACTAAACTTCACACCGTTATCTCTAAATATGTCTCTAGAACCTCTTATAAGGATCTTGTCTTCGGTATGGATGAATTTAGCTATGATAGGCCTCTCTTTCCCAGATTGACGTTCCTCAGTCGATAAGCTCTTTGGATATCTCTTTGCGTCAGACCCCTGCTTGGCAGTATATGCAGTTGATAAACTCTACAAGCTTATACTTAGCACCCAGTGCATCCTCATCTGCTGCTTCACTAAATCCATAGACATCCTCGAGAAAAACGGGTCCGGGGTTGCTCTCTACATCTCCCGCTAACAACTGTTTGTTTATGTTTACATCGTTGCGAGGCAAGAGGTCACAAATGTCAGTGTTACACATGACGCGCCGCACGTGAGATGCATGAGACGATATGCAGATCCAGTTTGTAAACACATCGTGCCATCGCCTCTATAAACAATATCCATGGATTTGATCTGGTCGTTCACGGTTGTACTTACGTAGACTGCTCCCAGTATAACGACGGAGAACACACCGCAGATCAGTAGCCTGTAAACAAGCTCAATTGACGATGTCCACGTCGTTTCCGGCGTGTAGGCTTCTATCTTGTCGATCTGTGTATGTCCTCTTGGGTGTGTAAAACCTATACTGCATCTCCAGGCCTCAATAGAGATTCCCATCGTTAGGATGAAATATAATCTTTGATTTGGGGGCAGCAAAACCACTCAATTTAGAATAATTTCATTTTTTGGACCGTGAACTTAGCTATGACTTCAATTACCGACGCAAATAAGGCGCATTGAAGCGAACTGTAATTCGTGAGCAGACATGCAAATCAGCATAGGCAGATAAATATGATCTCATTTTTATCCTCGACGCGGTGTCCCTTTCTTCTATCCAGTTTGCAAGGAAGTTCAATGTCGGCAGAGCTGTTCATCCGGGTATGTCCATGATGTTCATGGCTGTCAAACCTGTGAATGTGAACCGTACGGTGAGTATTCACTTGTTCATTGCATGCGTTGCTGGGTGTTGTGACATTTGCATTCTCTATATTATCTCTATCTCGGGATATTTGTATCAAGCTCTATGATAGATTTTTAGCCCTTTATTTCTAGTCAGAAAATATATGTTACGAACACACATGACCTTGAATTAACGTCTGAGTAATGAACAACGTTAATGTTTCAATTTAAACACTCTCCAACCTGTTTGACTTCAGTGCACGTGTGTAGAGAGGTGGCCTGTAGAAGATACTGTTCCTCTGGGTTTGAGCTGGACGAACATGGGTGTAAAACGTGTGACTGCAAACCTCACGGTAAGCATATAGTACTTCAATACCCCATTCGCATGCATCGATTTACTCACTTAAGTATATTTACTCACGTAAGTAAATACACTCACAAACCATTTAAAAGAGAAAGCTACACTTTTCAGAATAACATCTTTAAAACATGTTAACGTAAGTTTGTTCAGTTGGTCAAAATCCTTCCTTAAATCTGAGCGTGGCAGTAGAGAATATTTCAAAATACTATTTAACAGGGGGTAGCATGCAGAGATGGAGAGCTGGTCAGTGCGACCTACACACTACACTCCTGCCTGTCAGCCTCCCTCTGTCCTTTCCCATATCCCCCGTTCTCTCTACTCTTTTTCTCGCGATTTTCAATGTCGTGTACTTGGGAGTATCACTTTTACCTTTATCTTTGCAGGAACTGCGATACTTGGAAAACCAATTTTATCAAACATAAGTGTCAAGTTGTTGTTATGCATTGAACATTTTTAAGACGGAGATTTTTCACGGCTATACGTAGGGATAATGAATTATGTTACTTAGACCCTGAAAAGATTATTGAAAAATATTGAAAAGGAGCCTCTTTTTCTGAAAATTCCATGTTACAGTCTCCTTCAAAGTTTAATAAAACGGTGATATTTTCAGAATAAATACTTTTTCAGAGTCTGATTCAATCTTATTCAGTCTTCAACATCAAACAATATAAACTGAGCAACAGAGCCCATGGCTGTATTTTTCTTCAGTTTTGAGAACATCCGTGAGTTTAACAACATAAAATAATGAAATACTCCCCCTTGTTGTCAGTGTCATGCGAACGCTCAAGCCCCGTTCATGCGCCAAAATATTGCACTGTATGCACAAATACACACTATGTAAATATACTCAGGTGTGTAAATGCAAAATTTGCTATGCGTTCATACGCCATCTGATGGTATGTATTTTGATAGGGGAAAATTGTCAGTTTCCTTGGTCATGTAGTAGACACTGGTGTACTGCGGAGACAAAGGAGATGTTTCCCCTTTATGATGATGAAAAAGATAATCATCAGTAATAGCAGGAGATGGGATATCTTTCAGAAACAGTTCTAAGAACCATGTTGTTCAAAAATTCACAAATGAATAATGGATGTCACAAAAATCGTTTGACTATATCTATAGATAAGCACAACTGTCTGGATCCCTGGAACATCATACCAATACAAATTAAATGAAACAGTGTATATTTGTTAGACTTCAAATAGCAATAACAACCTACTGGCTTGCAACAACAGCTGAATATAAAAAATGTTACTTATCTCTTTGGTGTTGCCAAATTTAAACGGCTGTGACATGTGTTCAGGAGTCTGCAATGCTTTGATTGAGAAGATGGCGCCTAAGTCATCAAGTTTCCAGGGAGTGAGCTGAGGGAGGTTCTGGTGGATTATGAGCAGATTTGAGGTTTTCCACATTGTGCAGGGTCAATAGATGGGTCACACATCCCTATTATTGCACCTTCACAGAATCATGGAGACTATCTTAATCGAAAGTGGTTTTATTCGATTTTGTTGCACGTTGTCTGTGTTTTTTTGTGTGATTATGATGGGCTACCTGAGAACAACATTATGCTCGTATCTTTGCAAACTCTGAGATCTTGGAATGGTAAATAGACGAAATGAAATCAAAATATAGGATGTCCTGATCCTTTCTTGAAAACATAGTTCAGATGTCTCTCAGTCACTTATTCATAACACAAGTGCTTTGATCCTGAATGAAACTTGTATACAAGTCTATTGTAGGTTTGTACATGTAGGTTCCCCTCTATGCTGTCATTGATAAGCTCTTGTCAAGCTTGCTAGGGGAGATGATGGCTGTGCAAGACCAGTCATGACCATGTTCATCATTCGGTACTCACTTTGCTTATGTGTGTAAATCAGTATTTTCGTTCATGCGCCAAATTAGCATACTGTGCAGCACATGTGCAAAAATACATTTGCACTACCTCTTGACTCAGTGCAAATTTGCATACCATGCAAATATACACATGTATGCAATTGCGTTCATACGCCACGTTTACATACTTATGTAGATACACATATGTGTATTTCTGCATATGTATGTAAACAGTGGCGCATGAACGGGGCTTTAGTAATTTTGCTTTTACTCACATGATTATATCACTTATGAGCACATTTGCTCATAGGAGTAAATTAAGTGCATGCGAACAGGGCATTATATTTGTACTACACTACATGAAACTGAATCCGGTCTGATAAATCAAGTCAAGGTAATATTTGACATCCGGTCTTGCTTCTACAAACACTACTTTAATGTGTGTTTTCTTTCAGTTTGTCCGGTAGTGACGTGTAAAAGATATTGTACATCCGGGTATGTTCACGACGAGTACGGCTGCAGGACGTGTGAGTGTAAACCCCACGGTCAGTACACTCAGGACTTGTACTCTTATAATAATAATAAACTGGACTTTTGTATAGCGCTCTTTACTCAGACGTGTTCACAAGCGCTAGTTGCCATTATATTCAGGACTTTAACTCTTCTAATACACATTTGCATTTACGTACTGTCAATGCCACGCCGATAAGCAAATATGACACTTATATAATGTGTGTGGATGTGTGTGGGTGTGTATGTGTGGGTGTGGGGGTGTGGGTGTGGTGTGTGTGTATATCGGCAAACGTGTACGCATGCGACTATAGAGTTGATAACCTGTGAAGTATTTGCTTTCTAAAGTCATAGCGTTGTGGTGACAGACTTGTCAGTTTGATTCAGAACTGTATTTAAGTTTCAGAGTGTATCAAACCACTTGACTACATACTATTATTTCAGTAGACAGAGGGTAAACAGATATTTGTTAACTTTCAGTCTGTGAAAATGTTAACTGTCAACGCTACTGTTCATCCGGGTACGTGTATGACGACCAAGGCTGCCAGACGTGTGAATGTGAACCCTACGGTAAGTCCCTTGCCTTGGAAGCAGCGTTAAGCCTCAACTCGCATCCCCTCACCAACCATCAGTCTAGTGTGCTGTCTTGCAGAGAAAACTAAGTTATGGTTCATTTCTCAAATGTTTCAAAGTATTCGCTAAAAAATGGGACCTCGACCGACCAACTTGAGATGAAGGTAGGCGGGCCTTCTGTTTGTGGAGTCTTTAACTTGATTACATCTTAGATCATTGTTACTATGTCCCCTTTATTAAATCTATTGATGTGATAATACGTGCAGCAAGATAGCCATGTTGAATATGTTGATTAATCTAATTGTTTTGCGGATGTAACTGCACATATGACCATGTGCTTCCATCTTACAATATTCCAGTATGCACTCAAGTTCTATGTCCCAGACTCTGTACATCCGGACATGTGTTGGACCAACATGGATGCCAAACATGCGACTGCAAACCTCATGGTAAGCAATAATAGCAGCCCTTAAATGTTAGAGGAAATACGGTATGTTGCGCAACAGACATTCACACATACGGAAATCTGATAGTTTCATCTGATGCGCAACATATTTGCGCCTGTGGTTAGTTGATATAATATCTCTATCACATTTCGCACTGTTATTTGAATTTCTAAGATGCCTAGCGGTAAGAACAATCGAAAAAAAGTACTTATCAGACGATAAAGGTATAGGTTTTGTGATGACGTAACAATTGAATGACGTTTCCGCTCCCCTCGTAGTCACGTGGGCCCATGGTAACCCAACGAAAGAGGGCAGTTGAAAAGACCGTGTTTTTCTGCAAATGATAATGTCCTAAAACAACGGTAGCGTTGTTATTACAATTATTGAAGGAATGTGTTCTTTTGTATCCGAATTAGTCTTAAATTTTAAGCTACATTTGTACTTGAACCAAAACGACGAAATCCGCATTAGGCAACCCCAGGAACCACTATGACGTCACAACAGAACAATGACGTCATAGTCGCTGTTGTCGCACGGCTCGTCAGTTGGCCCTGATCATGGATTATTAATATTAAGGGAGTAAACTTTATTTTTCTAGCAAAATTACTCAAAGCAGAATGTTGTGTTATGGGTTATCTTAGAAAAGTAATAAAGTTCCCTGTACCCCAATGTGTTTTGTAATAAAGTATAGTTTTGCCCTGAACTATGCTTTAACTATCCTCGTCCTCGTGCTTTAACTATAATAGTTCAGGGCAAAACTATACTTTATTACAAAACACATTGGGGTACAGCGAACTTTATTTCTTAAGTGTAACCTCATGACCACAGAAAACACTTACAAAATATATTTCTACGTTTTCCTTACGATACTGTTGTTTCTGTAAATGGTGGTGAAAGTTGAAATGTTAACATTAGTGATTAGATTCCAATTTACCATATAGTAAAATAAATGACCTTAAATAGTAAGAAGTTGCTTCTTTCCTCAAACTATTGAAACGGTGAATGCACTTTTGGTTTTTCAACGTCTTTGGAATGATATTATCTGTTTCCATGGAAACGCAACTAACAATTTCCTTTCTGATCCAGAACTAAAACCCGTGATGCAGAGCTCAATGAAACTTGGTATCAGGAAAAAATTACGTCCCTTTTTAGTCCGTCCGTCCGTCCGTCCGTCCGTCCGTAAACATTTCGCTTTTTCTACTTCACTAAAAATAATTACTCTAGAGAACTGAAATTGTATGTACAGACTCATTGGCCAACAGGGATTCTTAATTGTATATTCGGTGACCCTGTGACCCCAAATGTGCGTCACGGGGGTCATGACCTAAAAGTCAATATGTTTCTTGTTAACAGTGTATGACTTGAGATAACTTAGATCGTCATCCTCACCAAAGTCTTGATGAGCTGCAGACCCTCTGGCTCTGATTTCCGGTTTTCAAATTCTTTGAATATTTATTTTGAAAATATCACGGAAACGCAAGTAACAATATTCTTTCCGGACCAGAACTACAAAGTGTAAGAAATAGCTCAATGACACTTTGTATTTGGAAAAAGTCATTAGATGTAGATCTGCCTTTTGGGCTTTCAACTTTCGTTGGCTTTCCTTTTAACTGGTTCCAGGAAAATGCAAGTTAAAATCAACTCAAAAACTGCCCGCTGTAAAACTTAGTTCAATACAGCCTGGGATACGTTATTCTTGTATTTTGTTATCAATTTACAGCAGCTTGTGAACTAGTTCAACAAAATTTAACTGGGTGGTGGGCCTAATTCAATACCGGAATAAATTAGGCTTACCACAACAATTAATATTGTGAAGTAATGCTTTCGCAATTGAAAATAGTTTTCACTCATTTTGATGCAATTTGACATTATGTTTAAATTCTTTTCAAATGGCACATGAATGATTTGTCATGGTTGTCTAATTTTGAATAAGAGCTTCATTCGATGGAAACTAACAATAAATGATGATTGTGTTTAGTGTGCGAGGCGGTTCAGTGCAGCAGATATTGCTCCTCCGGGTATGAACTTGACGAACATGGCTGTACAACATGCGACTGCAAACCACATGGTATGTATCCGGTGTCATAGAATTAAGAACCTACTAGCCATAACACGTGAAACTTGAAACGGTACCGGTACGAGGGACTTACAACACTAAGTCCCTCCAGGAGGGTTTACACAGGCAATAGTAAACCCTGTTAGAAGGAATTATAATGATTGTAAACTTTGATATATTTGTTAAGATGACGGCTTGAAAGTAAAGATCTAAAGACACTATCTTAGACTTATTTTGAAAATTTGCTCAAATATGACAGATTATGAACAGCGATTGTTTTTAAGAAAATGTGTATCGAACCTGTGTTCACTAACACCTGTGGTACGCGAGCTAGCGCTTTAGTCTACTGCGCCAACGAGGCCTTACCATATCCATAAGACCTTCCTACAACATCGTTTGGCATAAAGGCAGCTTCAAAGAAGGGCTCCTCAAGAAACTAAATAAAATTGTGTACATGTATCTTTTAGCCCTTGAGACGCATTCTTCAAGATAATAATGTGCTCTTTTAATCTGTAAAAATCAGACATAGGATGCATCGAAATGGATGGTTTTCCTACGGATACTTTAGGCCAAGGAATGTTTAGGACAACGCTGTGTAACAGTCAAGCATCGTGGTTGTAATATGAAATCGCTGATACTTTTCTTCTTCACAAAACAAGTTGGAAACCTTTAGACTTTCACTAAGTCTTCATCAGTGTGTACATAAAATGAATGAATGAATGTCTTTATTTCCTCCGATATGGCGAAGATCACAAGGATGTATTTACATGGTCATAAACAAGGCATAGAAACAGGATTCATAAAACAAAATAGATATCAGAAACTGTACAAAAGAGATGATTTCAATGAATGAATGTACAAAGCAAAATGCAATATAACATTGTTTCTGTCTGATGTAGTTATTTCAGGTATGGTATTTGCTCCACATAAAAAAGCTATTACATTATCATCATCAATCATTTCAATACGAACATACAAGTCAATATCAAGTGTATCAATTAGAAAACTATAAAATGCGTTACGTTGCTTCATGTAAGTTTCACAATGTAGAATGACATGACAGTCGTGATCAAAACATTGGGTTTTACAATTTATACATTCCCGTGAGGTTTTCCCTCGTGACATTACCTGTATTAAAAGTTGTATATAGGGTCTATAATCTGGATAGTTGTACATTTAGCTATATAAACTATGCATACGTAGTTGTTTGTGTACTTTAGCATATCTAACCATATCATGTCTGACAGAGTCGATTTCCACTGATTTTCCTCTGAGAATGTGATGGCTTTAATAACAATATTGCGCCATGTTGATTTTGGGGGGAAATAACCACAATGTACATAATCAATAATAAAATTTAGTAAATCATATTTTCTTGCCGTGCTTAAAAGACAGATGCATATGTTTCGTGAGTTATTTAATAATTTAATATTCAATGAAATGAATACACAAAATAACATCTTTGTTGCTGAGTGGCATTGATTGTTGCACAGACGACCTAGAAAGAGAAATCTGCATTTATCAATATAACCTTTCATTGTCCAAAGACCTAAATTAGCTATGACAGAACATGAAGTACTTCTTCTGTTAAGACCTTGAATACATCTTGCAAAACATCGTTGAGTGGATTCAATTAAATCAGTATCTTTGCCATGCAATTCAGGCAAAATTTCACATCCATAAAAACTGGTTGGTAGTATCATCCGCTTCCATATGTTAAGTGAAGTAACTGGATGTAGATCGCTGTCATTTAAACCAAGTGATCTTAATGAATTTACAGTTTGTCTAGCCTTTTGACAACTAGTAAAGATTCTATCTTTACATGACATATCTGGGGAGATAAGAATACCACCATACTTAATAGAGTCAGTACTGGTTATAGTAATTTCGCCAAAGGAAAGTTCTAAATCTGGACATGGTTGTCTCCCTTTGCGAAATATGATTATTGCGCTCTTGGAGGCGTTATATGTTAAACGCCATCTTGAAGCATACTTTAGAACGACATTCAAAGAATCTTGAAGGCCGCATGGCGTGGTACCAATAATGGTAGTATCATCCGCTAATAAAACTGAGGGTACATCAATACCATACACACAAATACCATTGTTTGCGAGCCTTAGCTCAGTTAAGAGATCGTTAATAAATATCAAGAAAAAAAATGAGGATAATACTCTGCCTTGACCCACGCCTTGTTTGATAGGAAATAGGTCAGATGAGGTACCGTTATATTGTACAAAAGCTGAGCTGTTGCTGATGCCTTTAGTTTAAATTCTTTTCAAATGGCACATGAAGGATTTGTCATGGTTGTCTAATTTTGAATACGAGATTCATTCGATGGAAACTAACAATAAATGATAATTGTGTTTAGTGTGCGAGGCGGTTCAGTGCAGCAGATATTGCTCCTCCGGGTATGAACTTGACGAACATGGCTGTACAACATGCGACTGCAAACCACATGGTGAGTATCCAGTATCATAGCATTATCAACCTACTAACCATACAACGTGATACTTGAAACGGTACCGGTACGAGGCACTTACAACACTGTAAGTCCCTCCAGGAGGGTTTACCCAGACAATTGTAAATCCTGTTAGAAGGAATTACAATGATTGTAAACTTTGATATATTTGTTAAGATGACGGCTTGAAAGTAAAGATCTGTAGACACTATCTTAGACTTATTTTGAAAATTTTCTCAAATATGACAGATTATGAACAGTGATTGTTTTTAAGAAAATGTGTATCGAACCTGTGTTCACTAACACCTGTGGTACGCGAGCTAGCGCTTTAGTCTACTGCGCCAACGAGGCCTTACCATATCCATAAGACCTTCCTACAACATCGTTTGGCATAAAGGCAGCTTCAAAGAAGCGCTCCTCTAGAAACTAAATAAAATTGTGTATATGTATCTTTTAGCCCTTGAGACGCATTCTTTCAAGATAATAATGTGCCTTTTTAATCTGAAAACATCAGACATACATTTGTAGGATGCATCGAAATGGATGGTTTTCCTACGGATACTTTAGGCCAAGGAATGTTTAGGACAACGCTGTGTAACAGTCAAGCATCATGGTTGTAATAGGAAATCGCTGACCCTTTTGATCTTCAAAAAACAATTAGGAAACCTTTAGACTTTCACTAAGTCTTCATCAGTGTGTACATAAAATGAATGAATGAATGTCTTTATTTCCTCCGATATGGCGAAGATCACAAGGATGTATTTACATGGTCATAAACAAGGCATAGAAACAGGATTCATAAAACAAAATAGATATCAAAAACTGTACAAAAGAGATGATTTCAATGAATGAATGTACAAAGCAAAATGCAATTTATATAACATTGTTTCTGTCTGATGTAGTTATTTCAGGTATGATATTTGCTCCACATAAAAAAGCTATTAAATTATCATCATCATCAATCATTTCAATACGAACATACAAGTCAATATCAAGTGTATCAATTAGAAAACTATAAAATGCGTTACGTTGCTTCATATAAGTTTCACAATGTAGAATGACATGACAGTCGTGATCAAAACATTGGGTTTTACAATTATACATTCCCTCCCGTGAGGATTTCCCTCGTGACATTACCTGTATTAAAAGTTGTATATAGGCTCTATAATCTGGATAGTTGTACATTTAGCTATATAAACTATGCATACGTAGTTGTTTGTGTACTTTAGCATATCTAACCATATCATGTCTGACAGAGTCGATTTCCACTGATTTTCCTCTGAGAATGTGATGGCTTTAATAACAATATTGCGCCATGTTGATTTTGGGGGGAAATAACCACAATCTACATAATCAATAATAAAATTTAGTAAATCATATTTTCTTGCCGTGCTTAAAAGACAGATGCATATGTTTCGTGAGTTATTTAATAATTTAATATTCAATGAAATGAATGCACAAAATAACATCTTTGTTGCTGAGTGGCATTGATTGTTGCACAGACGACCTAGAAAGAGTAATCTGCATTTATCAATATAACCTTTCATTGTCCAAAGACCCAAATTAGCTATGACAGAACATGAAGTACTTCTTCTGTTAAGACCTTGAATACATCTTGCAAAAAATCGTTGAGTGGATTCAATTAAATCAATATCTTTGCCATGCAATTCAGGCAAAATTTCACATCCATAAAAACTGGTTGGTAGTATCATCCGCTTCCATATGTTAAGTGAAGTAACTGGATGTAGATCGCTGTCATTTAAACCAAGTGATCTTAATGAATTTACAGTTTGTCTAGCCTTTTGACAACTAGTAAATATTCTATCTTTACATGACATATCTGGGGAGATAAGAATACCACCATACTTAATAGAGTCAGTACTGGTTATAGTATTTTCGCCAAAGGAAAGTTCTAAATCTGGACATGGTTGTCTCCCTTTGCGAAATATGATTATTGCGCTCTTGGAGGCATTATATGTTAAACGCAATCTTGAAGCATAATTTAGAACATTCAAAGAATCTTGAAGGCCGCATGGCGTGGTATCAATAATGGTAGTATCATCCGCTAATAAAACTGAGGGTACATCAATACCATACACACAAATACCACTGTTTGCGAGCATTAGCTCAGTTAAGAGATCGTTAATAAATATCAAGAAAAAAAATGAGGATAATACTCTGCCTTGACCCACGCCTTTTTTGATAGGAAATAGGTCAGATGAGGTACCGTTATATTGTACAAAAGCTGAGCTGTTGCTGATGCCGTTAGTTTAAATTCTTTTCAAATGGCACATGAAGGATTTGTCATGATTGTCTTATTTTGAATAAGAACTTCATTCGATGGAAACTAACAATAAATGATAATTGTGTTTAGTGTGCGAGGAGGTGCAGTGCAGCAGATATTGCTCCTCCGGGTATGAACTTGACGAACATGGCTGTACAACATGCGACTGCAAACCACATGGTGAGTATCCAGTATCATAGCATTATCAACCTACTAGCCATACAACGTGATACTTGAACCGGTACCGGTACGAGGCACTTACAACACTAAGTCCCTCCAGGAGGGTTTACACAGGCAATAGTAAACCCTGTTAGAAGGAATTATAATGATTGTAAACCCTGATATATTTGTTAAGATGACGGCTTGAAAGTAAAGATCTGAAGAAACTAACTAAGACTTATTTTGAAAAAATTCTCAAATATGACAAATTATGAACAGCAATTGTTTTTTTAAGAAAATGTGTATCGAACCCGTGTCCACTAACACCTGTGGTACGCGAGCTAGCGCTTTAGTCTACTGCGCCAACGAGGCCTTACCATATCCATAAGACCTTCCTACAACATCATTTGGCTTAAAGGCAGCTTCAAAGAAGGGCTCCTCAAGAAATTGTGTATATCACCCCCTGGTACACTGTACTGCAGGGTTCCAGTGATTGTGATTTTGTACAGCGAGAGATGCAGTGATAGTGATCGGATTAGCGAGGATAATTGATGTTTGTGTGTACAAAATGCAGCTGTAAAGCAACATCTGGGTAATACACAGTACATGATTATGACTGATGGCAAGCTGAATCTTTGGCACATTCATAAGTGTATTTACTTTAACCTGTTAACGATGCATATGTCTGTGGTCATGTGGTTTATTAGACGGGGCCGTCACAATAAAACCTTTTTGAATATGTATGCAAATACTACGCACCATATCGACCAAATTATAGAATTAACACGAACTTTAGCCTTCAGAAACCACATTGTATCAATTTGGGAGATATTTGCTTATTCTATGAAAAGTTATTGTTAAAATATTATACTGTACATACCTCGCAGTGACCGTGATCAGTACAGATCAGTGATCGTGGTTTGGATTAATATGCAGTGATCGTGATTTTCTGTACGAAATTAGTAAATAATTCAACTTGAGCATCAGAAACGATGATTAATTGAATTTCAAAAGAGGAATTTGTAATCAATTTCCAGTCAGGCGTCGTGGAAACTACTGTAGGGTGTGGATATTGTAATCTATAATGGGTACTTTCAAAGAAACTAGTATACAATTCCACAGAGAGACCAAATTTAAGATACTGACTGTGAACTATTATGAAAGTAGAGGCAGATACTTAAATCTTCCTTCACAGACAATGTACCATGAAACCCTGAAAAATCTAAGATGACATTAAGTTTTTAATCGGCCAAAATGATCAATAAAAGAAACTGTATCACGTCAAATTGACGATATCTTTCTTCACGCGTAAGAAAGATTGATGGGTAGAACTGTTAATGTTTCTTTCAGCAACAATCATGTCAACTGGTTATGTTGTCAAAATCATAATAAATGTCATTTCTTCTCAGCATGCCCAGAATAAACATCGCATTATTATTACCACATTTACCAAAATGAAATGTGCTACACTTAAACGCATTGTAAAGGTTTGATAATTACAACTGAATTGGGTAATACACAATTTAAGTGTTTAAAATATTGATTTGTGAATAAATTGTTGTAGATCGTTTTGGCAATTCTTTAGTTAGTTGTGTTTTGTTGTTGGTAAGTGTTTGACAGTATCCTAATCATACGCAGCTTGGAGTTGAATATTGTGCCACACAAACGTCAAATAGACAAATCTCAAATAGAAGCGAAAATTGTGACAACACTAGGATGGTTTTAGTACCGTGAAATGGCAGCTTGTTATGGTGTGACTTCTCAAATGCACTTTCATGTTACATGTTTGTGATATATGGTTACAGATTGTACTTCATGATTGTTCTTTTCAAAGGAATCAACTACCTTTTCGCTTCCTTTGCTAACGAAGCTCATATTCAAGAGTTCAATGTCAGTTATTTTCATTATTTTGAAGCCTTTGAAAGCATATAATTGTGACCCTAATTCCGATCACAGCAACCAAAAAACACGATCACTGAAGGCATGTACAGAACATGTACAGTCAGACGATCACGACCACTTCATCAACTATTCTCTAAAAGTATTGAAGTAAACAACTAAAGACTTTGCCCAAATGATCACCTAACTTAAACAATTACGACTTTATTTTCAATTGTTGTTTACATACTGGCTATATTTCTCTGTTTAACATAATAATGCCAAAAGCGCAACTCCCGGATAAAATGGACCAAAATTCGTTTGACTAAACCAAGCTAAATTTTACACTAATATGCATCTGTATGCATAGTATCTAGATAAATATGATTTTCCGTTAGGTCATAAAATTTTTAAAACAATAGATTATTTTATTATTTGCGATTATAAATAATAGCGTCATTTACTGGCCGTGATCGTTTTGTTCCGGTGATGTAACCGGATGTGACGTCAACTGGGGCAAACAAACGTGACGTAACAACCACGTGACAATGTAAACAACACAGCGCTTCACTTCGGTGATCGCGTTTTGACGATTTGGGTCACAAATAAAGTTAAACTGAGAGTGAAATTCGAATATCTGCTGTATGAAAGTATAATGGCAACGAGGAATTAGCTAAATATTTGTTTTGGTACATAATTATGAGAAGAATTCATGATCCGAAAGGACATGTCAAATTATGTACAGTGAAGGAGTCGTTGTCCTCTGTCGACACATTTCGGTAAGTGGGTCTTTGATTTCTTTCTTCTAACGATTCATAATTTGTTATGTGAATAGACATGTTCTTTCGAAAATATAAATATTACTTGAATTTTCAATCTGAGACGAGGAAAACAACATTATCAGTCTCTCAAATCGTGGCTCTCGTCGAGTGTGTTTTGCAGATCCACTTTTCGATACGCGCTCACAATCTTCCAAAGTGATTTTTTAAAGAAATTTGTCTGGCCCACAGGGATGGCAGTATCCATAGTAATTTTTACTAGCCTCGGGCTGAATGACTGGTGTTAATTTTAGCCCGGAGATTCATTAACATGTCAATTATGAGAACTTATAATTAATTTGCACCATTTCTTTGGTAAAATGTTAATGTGTGCATGACTCGCCTTTTTAAAAAACGTTTATAATTGATTTGTCTTCAACTTCAGGAAATTATTTTTTAAATATCGACATTTGCTTTCAATGAAATATATTAGACAGATATCAAATTCAAATCCATATAACAATGTAGTAGAAATTACTACTGGTATTTAAAAAATACAAATTAGAAGCCATATGAGTTAGTGATCATGAATGTATATGCATATTTAAATTTTCAAAGAAATGGCTTTCCATAAAAGATTTCAATATTTTGTTTGATAACTATTCATTTGTTTGTGATGAAATTAGACTGAGGCTGTAGATGTTTAGAATTATTTCACTTGCCTGACATAAAAATAAAGGTCCTATACCAAATACCAAAAAAAATATGTTATGAATTAATCATGTGTAAACATATGCAGCATCAAGAAAGATTTATTATTGTTGTTACAGGTGATGGGAGTCCCTAATACAAGAGAACACAACAACAACAAAAACCCATTAGGAATGGACTGTATGTGCAGTAAAGTATTGGTGCTGAAGGTGTGATCTTTTGATATCAGGAAATGATATATATAAACATTGTCATAAGAAGTGATATATATGCTGATTGTGTGAACTGATATCCAAAACATTATCTTCTCTTGGATATGAGAATGTGCCAATGTTTTAGAAATATTGTATTCAACTTTGAAGCAAACTTGAGCTGCCTCAGAGAAAGACTACACAAAACAGTGTAATAGTAAATCAAATTAATATTCAATTTAATTATGAGAGTAAATCAAATCAAATATTTCCCAAAAAAATTTAAAATAAATTTTATGATAAAATTAATTTCATGTGCACTGTTTCTATGTAATTCCTAAAATGCAAACACTTACACAAAGTAATGGTCAATACATTTTGTATACTTAGTTGAATAAATTTGGCTCTTATATTTGTTGTTTGTTTTATTCATGATTTAAAAGTGGAAATGCAATATTGCATCTTAAGTGACATTTATGTCACAGTAAAAATAGAAAACTTGAATGTATATATTTTTTTCAGAATTCTTAGGACTGTTTCAAGGTAAGTTTGTTTGATATGCAGGTAGGCGTAGGCAAATGTAAAAAACACAAGTCATTCTTACATAGGTATTTACACACAGTTACAAATCTATTTTATAGAAATAAATATCATTGTCCCTTTGGATAATGCTATTTACAAAATTACTCATATGCATTCTGATGAAGTACATATGTTTTATTTTTTATATATATAGATCTACATGTAACCGAAAATACAGGTTAGTTAAAATTGCAAATGTTATTGATAAATGTCTGAATTTTCCATTTGATCATATATATACTTGACAAAATATACTCAGAAAATATTATGTAAACTTTGAAATGGATAATAATTATCTTATCATTTAAATAAGATATCAATCACCAAAAATTCCATTATTCTTACCTATTTTATCCACTAAAATACAGATCAGTTAGATACAATATTTTCATTCTTTCATTCAATGTCTTTCAATATTTATGAAACAATATCACTACAATTACATTATTTCTATTGCAATACACTATTCATCCTAAAACAAAATTGGGTACGAGTTCAGCGAAACGTGTGGATAAACTGGATATGCATTGGAGTTCACTGCAACCCGAGAAAACATCACGTGACCATGCAGGCACGGTAAAGTTATTTCGCCAAAAATGAAAAAACCTATGTATTATGGTCACCAAATTACAAAATATTTAACTACATGCATACACTATTAATGATGTATCTAAAATACGTAAGTTTGCCAGCTATGTCAGCACTGAAACACGTATGATATCAGCTGTTCGGTTAATTATTTGGGATTTTACTTCCGGGTTTAGTAAGAACCATTTTTAAAACTTTATCGCTGAAATTGAGTATATTCCTTTTCTGTTTCTCTTCAAGTTGTCATATGCAAATATCTTGCAAATTTTGACATTAAATGGTC
Source organism: Gibbula magus (assembly GCA_936450465.1). NCBI lineage: Eukaryota > Metazoa > Mollusca > Gastropoda > Trochida > Trochidae > Gibbula > Gibbula magus. The sequence goes on from OW388302.1 coordinate 64,436,516, forward strand.
GACTGGTATGATTCCTATTGCCCGCGCAGTTTACTCGTCTGACAGTGCTATTACTACGGCGGTCCCCATTTGCATTCGTTTGTTTTCTCCAGTTGACGTCATACCTTCCTTCGGGAAAAATCGAGATTTTTCCGGTGTTCTCCGTAAAACAAGATGGCCGACACGTCAAAAAGCGGCGTAAACAGACAGTTTTCTGGCTTTTTTTACGATTTGCTAAAGTCACACATAATTTCAATGGTAATGGGATGCGAGAATTTGTTGTTTATAAACCGATTCACATAATTTCCATGTCTTTGCAATGTGCATGTACACCATAGACAGTTACTTGAAAGAAATTGGAGCAAAATCATCCGGGAGTTGCTCTTAAAGTAACTTGCCGATAACTTTCTCAATATTTAACTTACCAACATTAGAACAAATATAGGGATTCACTGATGTCTCCACATGCATGAACTATGCTTACATGGAAGTAATGATTTGTTAATGTCGATGGATTTAGATATTTTCATCAACCGATGCACTAACGTCCGTAATCTCCGATCACTATCACTGCATCTCTCGCTGTACAAAATCACTATCACTGCAGTACAGGGTTCCAGGGGGGTGATATGTATCTTTTAGCCCTTGAGACGCATTCTTCAAGATAATAATGTGCCTTTGTAATCTGAAAACATCAGACATAGGATGCATCGAAATGGATGGTTTTCCTACAAATACAATCTCTTGATGATTCGGGTAGGCTTACTTGGGCTACATATATTAAGAATATCTTATTTGAATTTGGTTTTGGATTTGTATGGCTTTCCCAATATGTTGGTGACAGCAAAGTTTTTATGCAGCAATTTAAACTTAGGTTCTCTGATATTTTAAAACAATCATGGTCTGCAAATATTCACAAACTTTCAGATTCATTTGCCTACAAGCATTTTAAATCATTATTACACGTAGAAAGCTATCTATCATTATCTATATCTCCCTATTTAAAATCCCTTTTAGCAAAATTCAGGTGCAGTAATTATGGGTTAGGTATAGAAACAGGAAGATACAACAATATACCAATGGCTGACAGAGTGTGTATTTACTGTAAAGTAGACAATGTTAACTGTGTTGAAGATGAAATCCACATTCTTTTTTTATTGTAAACTGTATGAACATGCTAGAAATAAGTTTATTGCTCCATTGCTGTACAATACATCAAACACACAAAATTTAATCTATATTCTAAGCAGTAAAGATAAAGGTATTATCATGAATGTTGTTAACTTTCTTAATTGTGTATGTAAAACTAGAGCTGCATTTGTAAATTCATAAACCTGTTATCTTTTATGTGCGCTTGTTTCAAATTTGTAATGTAATTGTATTTTGGGCCTTTGGCCTTTATACTGAATAAAATGTCTGTCTGTCTGTCTTAAGGCCAAGGAATGTTTAGGACAACGCTGTGTAACAGTCAAGCATCATGGTTGTAATAGGAAATCGCTGATCCTTTTTATCTTCCAAAAACAATTTGGAAACCTTTAGAACATTCAAGTCTTCAGTATGTACATAAAAGCGATTCGAGCATTTGATTTGTTGTCATGGCATAAATAGAGATGATTAACCGAGGAAGTGTGTCATATGACGAATGTGAATTTTTGTATTTCCCGAGCGAGAGCGAGGGTTATACATAAAATTGCACGAGTTTCGTAAAAGTCATATGACACACTTCCGAGTGTAATAATTTCTTTATTACCCATTCTATTCCATTTTAAAAATAGGCAGGAAACGGCACACTTCTCTTGCGACAAGCTACAGTGACGTCACGAACACAATCGTGTTTTGACGTCACAGACGACAAAATACGGGAAGTCCGGTGAAACAATGGTTGCTTGGAAAACGTGATACGTGCACATGTGCTCATATCAGTAATATTAACTGGATTATTTTCAACCATATGGGTAATAACTATGTTTACCCAGTCTGAGTGTACTTTACGTTTGCAGTTGTTAAAATACGGTGTTCCTTGAAAAAACGAATGTATATAACCCATGGACAGTAAAACGTAATAGAACATGTTAATATCCACTTTGTGGGAGATGTGGGAAAACCATTTCTAAGAACTCCTACATGTGTGTGTGCAAATCCAATATTTGTTTTCAGTGTGTGTGGAGGTTCAGTGCAGCAGCTACTGTTCTACCGGCTATGTACGTGATCAACATGGCTGTCAAACATGCGAATGCAAACCGTATGGTAAATATTAAAAAATTCATACAAAACGTATATTTTGTTATATATATGTCCTGCTCCTTCAGGGAATTTGGATTCAGCGCCGCCTTTCCGTCGGGGGACGATCTTCTTAACGCGATTTCTCATGGCCCGTTGTACTCAATGTCTTCAATTAACTGCCCGACGAAAAACAACGTTACTCCTATTATAGCTCAAATGGATGGGATTTGTTTTGTACCCGAATTATTCTACAAGTTTGATTTACAGCTGTATATGAACAAAACCAATGGGACCGACAGCGTGCTTTATGAGACAATAAAACATGCTCGTGATTTTAGACGTCAGTTTGAGCGTCGCTTAGCAAATGACGTCACATTTTACGTCACTTTGATTGTTCAATGCTAGTGAACGTACGCGTGTTCTTCGACGGGAGGCAATAATATTTTCAAAAAAATTACATACAAACAACATTATATCTGCACGGCTTTTATATAAAAGCGAGTAACTGTTAAAGGGCATATCATATAAGAAATAGAAGACTCGTTGTTGAGCTTTATCGTATAATAAAACATAGCAGAGAGCATAAAACACTAAGGGCTGCTATGTTTTACTTAACCTGTATAGTCCCATAGGACCATTTATGTGCCCCTCCATCAAAACCCCCTATAGTGCCATAGGACCATTTATGGTACCAAACTATGACCCCACTAATCTCATTGCTATTTTTTTAAAATAAAGATCAAATCAAGTTGACAATAGTTTTGGCAGAAACCCTGTCAACTAAGCTTCAATTTGATACCACTTTTGTGCAATATAACTAAATATTAACAGAGATATCATGAATTTCACAAACAACTGTGATCAACAAAGTTAATCCCCTCTGCCATGGTGCCATTGTCTACCTCTACATTGCATATCTAAATGTATACAAGTATTACAGTAAAAGAACAATGTAACACAAACAACCAAATTCACCAAAACAATCTACAGTGTGTCTAGTTTTGAAATCACATGCAAATAATTAAAAAAGGCTTTCAAGTTAACAAAAACGGACCCTGCAACCCATAACCAAGAAAAAAATGTCAGCTTTGAATAATGGCTATCTATGTTGAGACTACAGGAAAACCGCTATGATACAAAACCTGTATCAATATATTTGTATGAAATGTACACAGAAAATAAAACACGAATTAATTTATAGAAATAAATTTCATACAAGAAAATACAACTCAGCAAGTAGTAACATGTATAAAACATGCCAAATAGTCTATTTGAAATTCGGGTATCGACCATTGTTTACTCCAATTGAAATGTAAACAAATGGCCTGTCAACTTGGCTAGCGAGGGGAGCATGCCTAATGATCATTATGATATTTTGATACATTAACGATTTGTTTTACGAAAAAGAATGGCAGATATTTTGCTCAAATTGATTTTAAATCTGTAGGTGAATTATACAGTGTAAACCCCCGAATGTCAGTGATACGGCTTGTGTCAAATTAAGTAAAGGCTTCGTGTAAATGAAAAATTTGGCTGAACGAAATAAAGTTGCTACACGATTCGCGATGTCAATATTTTGCTGTCCCGTTTACGTGGAACAAAATGGCAACATTACCTGAAAATACTATCAAAAGATAGAATATTTATTTTTGTTTATGTTTCTGTCCGTGATTTTCTTGTTTGATGCGTTCAACACAGTAAAACTGCCGTATTGAAATGCAGTTTAAATTGTACCTCGCGGGCCTTTGTTGACAAAATGGCGGTGACACTGCAGATACCACTTTCCGGAAATCTTATTCCAATTAACTAATATGTTACGGACATCTGATGGATATAATGAAATTAATAATGATATTCATTGAGCTTTTATAATTTATGTTCGCTTTTATATTTACTATTTATATCAGAAACTGTATCGAACTGCAAATGTCAAGTGTATTGCTCTATGAAATCTGAAAACATTGACAAATATAATGTATTTACCCATCTAAATTTCTATAAAGACAACGGGAGAAAAGTGTCAAGCAACTGTTATCTTATCATATATTTGATTGAAACTTGGAAGGGATTTTTCAATACATAATTTTGAGGCAAATATGACCAAAGGACGACGAGAGTTTGTATGAAGTTACACTGGAATGTTTTATCTGGCGCGAAACAATGGTCAGCTGTCGGGGAAACAGCACGAGAGATGATACATGACGTTTATCACGCGAGTCTTGACGTCATATCCATGAGATCCACAACGTGCTTGTAGATATTTCGGGAAAACCCACGTCGCGGACGAAATGTTATTTATATCAATTTTGAATTATGAAGATGTAATAAATTGGCAGCTCCTTTAGCACTGAAAAATCCGTTGATATTGTAATCGTCCACGGGACTGACACCCGACTTGATCAAGTTAGATGCGCTTATTCTCATGAATATTCAAGAAGGATGCAACACTGAACAAAAAGTAAGCTAAACAAAGATTAATATTATCCAAATTTACATATTTTTACAAGAAGAGGGTGCCAGTAGAATGCACAGGATTAGCTTTTTGAGAATCAGAAAATATGAAAAGTGAGGTAAATAAATTTAATACAATGAATTTGTCGTCAGATGTATTTACATTTGTTAAAAAATTGTGTATTTTCAACAATAATGCAATTTCATGCTTTTTTCTTGACATGAATTTATTTTATTATGAAAATATTTCTATATTTCAAATTTAGAATATTCTACAATAATTAAGTGTTACTTGTATTGCCAATTAGGAAAACAAATATAACAGTAAAAAGTATTTCGAATTTTAAAATTTATATTATAAAAATAATTATTAGTTAAAAAGCTAATGGCAAACATTTTTTTAAAATTATTGTTCAAATTAAAAATAAATTCAAATAGTATTGTATAATCTGGAAAAATTCTTATGATGAATACTACACATTTGTGAATTGACTAAATAATAGGTTGGGACATGTCTCCATTATTAACATAAGTAATTTATTAACCCCTTCTCCCAAGCAGACATTTATTATTTCAAATTCATGCTTAATTTTCATACTTTGGGATAATACATTTCTCTTTGTCATCTAGTAAACAATGTTGAAAGGTAAAGCACCAGGTAATCAGAAACAATAAATATTTTCATGTGACATTTGCTTAACAATATATATTTTTTTAAATTGTCTTTAAATGTAGGGACTTGTATAAAAGACTTTTTAAATAATAATTTCTAACCCGTTGTTGTTTATTTTATGACCTAAATATTATTTTTTCTATTTTTATTTTACATTCGGGGATATGTCATACAAAATACAAAATAAAACTTGATATATTGAAACGTGCATCATTGATGCATGCAAATTCTGGCGAAATTTTAAAAGAATATTATGTTTGTCCTTAATAAAAAAAGTTGCAGTGTCATCAGTTCAAATGGTCTTTTGTCATGATCCACTCGGAAGTTGTGATGATCAAAGGGGAGACAATTTGCAGAGCAGAGGCGTGGCCAATATCAAGAACTGCGGAAGATCGTCATTGTTTATTTTTTATGTCACGTTAATGTGAAATGAACTAACATATAACACTAATCATAAATAAATTGGTGTCTTGCAAGACAACTCTGACAAAAACAAATGAGTTATACGACGACTACGTTCCCGCCATATTTATTGCGCCAATGTGCACCGGACAAGTTAGCGGTAAAGTGGGCGGGGCTTATGCGATGGACAGCGGGCCTACATGTTTGTTGGGGTTCGAGATTCATGTCGGCTCACATGCGTTGTGAAAGCATGTACTTCCGTGTCAAGTAAGAGAACATAATTCGAAGCTTTCGTTTGTTTTTGGAGTAGGCTAACATTTATTTAGGATATTTTCAATCGTTTACCGAAACACCAAGTTGTCTACGGCCAACTTTTACAATATTCATTTTTACTTCGGAGTTCCATGAAATAAACGTTCTGCAATGCAATTTTCGCTTGATAGATACATGTTTTAGTGAATGATGTGTGGTGTTCATATCTACCATGATTCAAGATATGTTCATGATCGAAATCACACCCTGATGATAAAAATAGTTTGCAAACGGAATGCAGTGTAATCGTTATGCTAAAACTGCCGTGGCACGGCGCCGACATATTTCCCCCAGTTTTGTCGTAATGATCGTGATGGATTATCGCTTAAAACGCCAATGGAAAAATATTCCACGTGGATGTCTATGTATTCTAGTATGCAAATCTATTTCAATTTAGTACTTGAGGTTGGTATAGACCGACCATTAGACATTTGTTTATACCCTTGCGATATAAGTGAAATAATCTTGAAAGCGGCGTTAAACCCCAATTAACTCACCTCACCTCACCTTAAACCATGTAAATGCCCCCTGAATGTCACCTGCGAATCTACCGTTTAGCATGTGGATTCCATATGTACAGCATAAATCAATTACTTCTTTACCAAAGTCTGGCGCTGCAAACTAAATTAATTAATTTCATAATCCGTATCTTCTAGACTCGGTACGTAACGGTTGCTATCATCAATGATAAAATCATTCATGTTTCCTGTGCGAGCGTTAAAATCTCCAGTTAGGATTATTTAACAGTCTGGGTATTCAAACATTACCTCCGAGAGAGAACGCTCAAGGTAGTCAACACCTTTCCATGGGCAAGTGTCTGTCAACACGGAGGAGTTAGCCGGGTTGATATACACAAAGCCTAATATTACATCACGTGCAGTGGAAAACATGCCCCTATCAAATACAATAAATATTATATCATTGTAAATCGTAAAAACATGCTTTAGATGACAAATGAGTGAAGAATGAACACACACCGAAACACCTCCTCTATCATTAAAATCCGGTAACTACAAAATACACGATAAGTTGGAAAGGCGCATGTAATGCTTTCTTTATTACAATTATTCCATACTTCAAGAAAACCAAAGATAACATAGTTAATACAGAATTGTTTGAATTCATCAATGCAGAGTTTGTTTCAATCCATTTACGTTTCAGCACATGAGAGAAACACGATCCGCAATGTCAGTTTCATCATCAATTTCAATGTCAATTTCACTGTCAATCCTACCTTCTGTCACGTGATTTTCTGTTGACATCTGACATCGCTCGCGCACGTGTATTTGTGGGCGTGTCGCCTGTACCTTTCAAGACAATACGTTTGTCGTTTTCCAAGTCGTATGTATACACACGATCGTCAATAATTAGCTTGTCAAACCTTAGATAAGCTCGTTCGTCTTTATCTCTGGCCTCCAACATAGCTGGCTTCAGTTTTCTTCTCTTTTCTCGGACAGTTTTCGAGAAATCTTGAGTAATCCACATACTAGTGCCCCTCAGTTTCTTACCTGCCATGAATATATGTCGACGATCGTCGGGTATCCGAGCCAGTATCGCTTTCCCGTTGATTATTCTGTGGGCACGGTTGATTGTGATAGTTGAATCGTACAGGTCGAGATCGTTTTTCATTAGGTCTCTCACAATAACTTCACAATCATCCCATGATTCGTGCGGCTTTGCTTTCGGGACACCATGAAAAATGGTTTAAAGGATAGATGAAATGCATTTTTCTCAAGAATGACAGATGATTACCTCTAAGTATATTGTATATCGGAATCAATTGAGCATAAAATCGAGACAATATACACTTGCAATTGATAATTAAGACGATTTTAATTCACCCATTTTAACACTTTCGCAATTTGTTCGGCGAATCCTTTTGAAAATGCTCACTGAGGCGTGACTGTGATAAGCGAGAGGCGGGGCGGCTAGATAGCTACTCCGCCGGTGTCTCGTTAATTAATTAATGATGATTATCACTGCCGCTAAATGAATTTATGAGGTGTATTACATCGCCAAAAAGACATGTTTATGTAATAATTGTGTAATTGTCATCTGCGGAATTACCTAGTTGGATATCTAAACATTCGATATATGGGAAATTTAAGTTGGTTCATTGAAGGTATCTTTGTAAAATTAGCAATCAAAATGTTGCGAAATTACGTTGAATTGTGACCATCGCTGAAAATCAAATTCCTCCACATACGTCACAGAAGTCATCCCTTCACGGGTCACACCCCCGCAGACTTTCATTCTGGTCGCTGGGGCTAAATCAGGCGGTTTTTTAAAAAGCCGTATATAAGTAATTTATGGACCAATTTCAGAAATTTAAAATCGAGAAATTTTCAAATTGATCCCATTTTAATGAATCCGATTTGGACCATATGTCATTTCATCTATCCTTTAATAAAAATTGCTTTATGGAGCACAGTGGTGTAGTGGTTAGCATGTCTGCCTCTCACGCCAACGGCCCGGGTTCGAATCCCGGTGGAGACACCAAACATTTGTGACCTGGGTCTTATACTGTGTTGTGTCCACTTCATCCACATTGCACTCAGTTCACCCAGCTGTACAAATGGGTACCTGGACATGGGAATGTATGGACCTATACGGCACCGAAAGTACAATTCCTTCAGGGTAATAATTGTGTAGCGCCTTGAGCATGCATCGTGCATGGATATGTGCGCATTATAAATAGCCTATTATTTATTATTATTATTAAAAATCACATTTGCACGCCTACTCTGATTTTCAAGATAGTCAACTTTGTCCTCCAGTTTTTAAACAGTCTCTCCTTTGAATTTTCATTCGATAGATGCTCACATCTTTCTTCTACAACATGTAGCTGAGCACTCATGTTCACAATCGAAGAGTTAATATTGTCTAATTTACTATGCATGTCTTTGTTAAGCGTTACCATTTCATCAAACCTGTGAGTGAGATCACGAATGGCCTGATACACTGGGTCAGATTGCGTTCGATCAGTCTCTCGATCAGCACCCCCCCCCCCCCCCCCCCCCCCCCCCCAAAAAAAACGTTTTAAAATGTTCGAGTCGATACGCTCATTTGGTCGCCATATTTGTTGAAATATCAAGAGGAGATTATAAACTGACGTCACATAAAAACGTAGTGATAATGGCCCATCGTCGGCGTTGAGAGGGCCATTATCATTTGCAGTTGCCCGCTCATTTCTGATAACCCGAGGGCCGTTTCATAATTCCATCCATTTTAGCTATAATGACAGTTAGGGACCAGCTGAATTTGGTCTCGTGAGGTAGAGAAGTCTACGTCCTTAAATTCAGTGATCGTCGTGACCCTATATACCGGAAAAACAACGTGTGGTAGTAATGTGCAACTTCTATCATGCTTTACCATAACTGGGTGGCCTAAGAAATATATAAGAATATTTACACACACGATAAAGAGGTTGTACCATCAATGCCAAACGTACCACACACATCAGCTTCTTAACAACCATCAAATGTCTGAGCAGCTGATTCCAACCTATTTAGGTTTTCTCTGGTTATCCCCCGCCACAACGAAGTTGGCGGGGGATATAGAAATGAGCTCCGTCCGTCTGTCCGTCTGTGCGTCCGGGCTTTTCCATTCCGGCCTCAAACTTCAAAACTATTCAATATATTTTGCTGAAAATTTGTACAGGTATCAACCTAGTAGTCTAGATGTGCAATTTGCTATATAGAAATTTGAAAATATATTTTTTTTTACTAATGCAAACAGTCTGGACCTTTCCCTCTTCTTGTTTCTATATTCCGGCCTCAAACTTCAAAACCATTCAATTTTCTTCCTGATGTATGTTCAAGGTCAATGAATCTTGGCATGGGCAAAAACATTTATTTCTAGGACACACTGGAAATCTTAAAACTGAGTTCAATCAGACTATCAACGTGTTCAGGTTAGAACTATCACTTATGAGTTATGAGTTATAACAATTTTCAAGAAAGTAAATGCATTATATATTCAAAATGCATAAATATATTCAAAATTCCTACATAGCGGGGATATGGCCGACTCTGCTTGTTAGACTTGTATTAAAGTTATTTGATATCCATGTACATGTGCATGTTTCAGAGTGCCCAACTGTCCACTGTCGAGAACCATGTGAGAATGGCTTCCTTGTAGATGAACATGGCTGCAAAACGTGCGAATGTAAACGTATGTATAGTTACCGGTATATTCAGTACATTAATGGCCACAGGTTTTATATGCCCCCCGACCGGAGATATATTTTTCACCGGTCAGTCTGCCCGTCAGTTTGACTTGCGAACCATGGGTAACCTCATCACTAGTTCCAACCGATGCTCGCAGGTTTCACCGCAATGCATAGCCACATGACGTTGCGGGCTTTCTCCCTGCCATAATACTAGCAGCCGCGATATAAGTGAACTACTCTTGAAAGCGGCGTTAAACCCCAACTCGCATCACCTCACATCACCTCACCTCAGATCAGGTTATAATTGTTTACCTTGTTACCTTGTCCATGGCGCAGGAGGCATTTTCGAAACCGTTAACCTTTGGCATAACTTTTCATTGGATAGTGATATAGCCATTTGATACTTGACATGTGCACCCTTGTAATTGGACCTTTCGGATTAAATGAAAAGTTGACATTCTGACCTTTGCGGAGGATGCAGTTTTTCAAGAACTTTAACCTAAGTCAAAACCTTTCTTAGATTACGGGGGCGGGATAGCGCAGTGGTTAACGCGTTCGGCTTCGGATCAAGAGGTCCGGGGTTCGAATCCCGCCAGGGTAGAGAACTGTTCTACACACAGTAAGGTTTCGGTACAATGCTTCAGTGCACTACCACCCATGGTTCGCTAGTTCCAGTTGCTGCTCGCACGTGGCTTTGCGGGCCTTCTCCCTGCCATAATACTAGCAGCCGCGATATAAGTGAAATACACTTGAGGGCAGCGTTAGACCTCAACTCACATCACCTCATTATCATTGATTACTGAGGGGGCGGGATAGCGCAGTGGTTAGCGCGTTCGGTTTCGGATCAAGAGGTCCGAGTTCGAATCCTGCCAGGGAACTTTTAAACCTTACATTACTCAATGGGATATTAGTACTTATCGTTACAGTTCCAAACTGTCTTTTATGCGGGGGCACCAGTGTTTAACAAACACATCTTGTTTTTCTTTGTATCCCACCGCTATGTAATACCGTGGGATATAGTCGTCGCCCTGTCTGTCCGTAATCATTTCGTTTCCGGAACAGAACTCGAAAACGGTTCATGATATCTGGTTGAAACTTTCCATGTGTATTATCCACCAACTAAAGTGGTGCCTTTTGATATTTTGAGATTTCTGATTTTTAAATGTTTTTTCTTTCCATAGAGACGTGTTGGATTTGGACTTTGTTCAGAGATAGATTCGTTTCCAGAGCACAGCTCCAAAACTGTCCATCATATCTTCATGTAACTTTGAATGTGTATTACCCACTAACTGAAGTGGTGCCTTTGATATTTTCAAATTTCATAGAAACATGTTGGATTAAGACTTTGTTCAGGGATAGGTCTGCTTCTGTAGTAGAACTCCAAAACCCTTTATCATGCCTCAAACTCAGCATGTGTATTACCCCCTAACTGAAGTAATTGATATAAAAATTCTGTCAAAGATGTGTTTTACAAATTATGTGGGACCGGTGGGATATGTCATATTATAATGACTCTTGTTTAGATAAGCCAGTGGTAGATACTGACGCGATTTACTGGGGCAATGATAGGAGCTGATATACAGGAAGTGAAATACTGCGTATTATCATCGTTTGTCTCATCGTGACTTTATGCGAACCTCTTTCAGCGTGCACTCAGGTGTGTCCCCCAGATCTGCGGTGTCCGAACGGGGTGAAGGTAGAGAGAGGCTGCCCCACGTGCGAGTGCGAGGCCCCGGTCTGTACCTACTATGTGTGTCAGAAGTGTCCCAAAGGTTATCTTACCGATGTTCATGGGTGCCCGACTTGTGACTGTAAACCCGTGGGTAAGTCTGTCATTAAAAGTTGCTAAATAGTGCATCTACCGGGATACGAACTCATATCGCTCTGAGGTTTCCTCGCCAAGTGGAGAGGAATCTACAGAACCTGTTCGTATCCCGGTAGATGTATTATTTTGCAAATTCTACTACTCGGAACAAGGTCGATTTTAATGAGACTGTTTCTACATGCCTCGAGTTACTGCATTGTACCTTCTGCAGAGTAATGTTCTACAGGAAGTGAGGTTTAGATGCAATGCTCTTATATTTTTACCGAATTGTAAGGTTACTTATATAATTTGCCGCCAATGGCTGCTATACTGTGAAGCTTTGTGAACCAATAACTCACTCACTCACTCTTTATATAGTTGAATCATTGTGTAAATAAATGAACGCAATATGTGAATTGTCAAGAATTTAAATAGATTAGTAAACTTGAATCCGTAATAAACACGATGCTTCATAATTGCCGATGACTGATTATATTTGATCGAGGTTTTAAAGCTCAAGATAGAATGTTCTTGTCTCACTGATTGAGGGGGCGGGATAGCGCATTGGTTAGCGCGTTCGGCTTCTGATCAAGAGGTCCGGGGTTCGAATCCGGCCAGGGGGACGGCAACTTTGTCTGCGTTGTGGGCTTTCTCCCTGCCATAATACTAGCAGCCGCGATATAAGTGAAATACTCTTGAAAGCGGCGTTAAACCCCAACTCACCTCACCTCACTGATAGACCCAATTTAAAGATGATAAGCAGTCTCCTCAAATCTTCTAACAGTATTTTATATCTGAACTTTCAGTGAGACGGTGTCCAGCCCTAAACTGCTCCTCCCACCGGCGTTGTGGGAACGGGTTCAAGGTAGTGGACGGGTGCAGGACATGCGACTGTAAGCCTCCCTCGTGCCCTAAATATGCTTGTCCATACTGCGCTCATGGATACAAGGAAATCAACGGTTGTCCCTCGTGTGACTGCAAGCCAGGGTGTAAGTATCTAGACAAGAATGGTCTCACACATACATGTATTCTGGTCTAAGCAAACGGTATTCTCTTCTGACTCGCCTCGAGGGGGCGGGATATCGCAGTGCTTATAGGGCATTTGGCTTCGGATCAAGAGATTCCGGTTTCGAATGATATAGAGAACTTGCGGGCTTTTTCCCTGCCATAATACTACTCAGCACTTTAATACTGTTGAAAAGCGGCGTTAAACCCCAAATCGCTTACTTTTTTGACTGTATATGTACTACTCTAGTCCTTCTACTTACTCTCATACTCAGTATTTTCACATGTAATAACACCCTATTGATATGCAAACTGCAAGATATAAAAATTAATAAGCTGATATTTTTGTTGCAGCCCGATGGAAGTGAATGAACGGACTACAATGAAAGAAAGAAGAAATTATTATTCATCCTCGTTTTAAACTTTGTATGTGCTATGAAAATATTTACAAAAACATGCCCAAACACGCATTTATGTGTTGGATTTTAATGGTTTTAAATATAAAACTTGAAAAAAAAATCTAAAATGAAATAAAGATATGTAAACATGTTTTGAGACTTCCACTTCCGTTTATGACGTCATCCTTGTTTGGGAATTGTAATCTTAATTACTACCAAAAACTTGGAATTACTTGGATCTCCTGTTTCAGTTTGGACCTTTCAAAAACTCAAATTTCAATTTTGCAGTTCTCTCCCTCTTAACCAACAACACAACACGATGGAACGGGCAACATGTCGGTTAACTCAGCAAAGTTCATACGGGTCATTGCTCGCCGCTCATGGCTGCGGTACTGCCGAAGCGGCGTTAAGCAATAACTCACTCACTCATACGGGTCATTGACACCTGCAGAAGTTCTGGAAAATTGAAGGCCTTGAAAAGCTATAGAAAAACTCATGCTTAACTTGTGCATATTTTGCAGTTCTCTCCCTCTTAACCAACAACACAACACGATGGAACGGGCAACATGTCGGTTAACTCAGCAAAGTTCATACGGGTCATTGACACCTGCAGAAGTCATGGAAAATTGAAATTACGTGTCAAGGCCTTGAAAAGCTATTGAAAAGGGGGCATACATACAACGAAAGTTGTATACGACAAACAAAATTTATATCGTATTACTATATAAAACGAGTGTCCTACCGACGGTATCTGATACCATATTATCTTTCCACAAACATGAACACTTGATTTTTTTGAAAATTTTTTTTCAGTGGTATGGCTATGGCTATGGCTATGGAGAATTCAGTAATTTACATCTCGCCGTAGAATAGTAAATGGTACAGTTGCAATTGTTTACTGGTTAAAGACAAAGAAACACATTCCAGTGTTGAGTGTTCAATCGCATGTTAGTGAAAAGAAAAGATTTATTTTCAAGTTTCTGAATTAGAATTGTTATACGATGCAAATGTTGGTATGTGTGGTTCCATCAGTCCTATGGTGTTCATCAAGAGAATATAGGAGTGCATTGTCATAGTTTAATTAGTCAGCTTTGTTTTTGTAGGGGGTCGGGATGGAGACTAAACCGTCCTTCGAATATGAACTATTTTTGGAACATGTTTATGGTCAATTGTTTTCTTAACATCAAATAACCTATTTGAGGAAAACACATTATACGAGAAAACCTTTCTTACGTTTATTGTATTATTATGACGTGTCATTGGCAAATGTCACTTTTACAACGGCATCGCTGATGGCACAACTAGATTCAAATACAACCAAATACCGGACACTCCCTTTCTTGCCTGCGAATTAAGCCCTTCTAGAACCGAGTTGAAAATCTGGAGGGAGTAACCTCTGTTGCAAGAGAATGTCGATACCACTGGAAGGTGACAAATGGTTGAAAATTATAGATGTGGTGATTTAAACAATATTTAGTTCAAAGGGATTGGTAAGCAGGCTATATATACAGCCTATCTTACCTCTCCCATATAAACATAGAGGGGGCGGGATAGCGCAGTGGTTAGCGCGTTCGGCTTCGGATCAACAGGTCCGGGGTTCGAATCCCGCCAGGGGCACGGCAACTTTGTCTGCAGTAGAGAACTGTTCTACACGCAGTAAGGTCTACACGCAGTGCAATGCTACACTGAATTTCAGCGTAGTACCACCCGTGGTTCGCTAGTTCAGCCGATGCTCGCAGGTTTCACCGCAATGCATAACCACATGGCGTTGCGGGCTTTCTCCCTGCCATAATACTAGCAGCCGCGATATAAGTCAGTCTGATTAAAATCGACCTTGTTCCGAGGAATAAAATTTGCAAAAGTTTTATAGATGTGGTGATTTAAACAATATTTAGTTCAAAAGAGATTGGTAAGCAGGCTATATTATACAGCCTATCTTACCTCTCCCATATAAACATAGAGGGGGCGGGATAGCGCAGTGGTTAGCGCGTTCGGCTTCGGATCAACAGGTCCAGGGTTCGAATCCCGCCAGGGGCACGGCAACTTTGTCTGCAGTAGAGAACTGTTCTACACGCAGTAAGGTTTGGGTGCAATGCTACACTGAATGTCAGCGTAGTACCACCCGTGGTTCGCTAGTTCCAACCGATGCTCGCAGGTTTCATCGCAATGCATAACCACATGGCGTTGCGGGCTTTCTCCCTGCCATAATACTAGCAGCCGCGATATAAATCAGTCTGATTAAAATCGACCTTGTTCCGAGGAATAAAATTTGCAAAAGTTTGCATCTGCCGTGATACGAACAGGTTCTGTAGATTCCTCGCCACAAGATATTAGTTCGTATCCCGATAGATGCACTATTTTGCAATTTTTATTCCACGGAAAACCGTTGATTTTAATCAGACTGCGATATAAGTGAAATACTCTTGAAAGCGGCGTTAAACCCCAACTCTCCTCACCTCACCATAAACATAGATGCAACCACGGACGAGTAGTCACATTGAAACGATAAGGCGTGATTCATTTTGATAGTTTTTATTCAAAACTAGAAGCGGTTTACATACTGATGGGTATAAAAGAACAATGAAGCAAATATAATGGTATAATACTGCTGAGAAGACAGGTCATCAAGTGCATGTTAAAAGAATACCAGAATTGACAAAGAACTAAGAACTGTTAAACTAACATTAAATGGTTTAATGTAGTCTTGCTCGAGACTCATGACCTATATTGTGAGTAAAACGTAGATAAAACATAAGTAAAACAAAATCTTATAAAATAGGCAAAATAATTCCTATACTTATTCGATTTGTATAAGGGTGTAATATTTGTTTGAATTTTTTGAATTTTTTTACGATATCGAGTTTTTGCCTCTCGGAACTTCTGGTGTCCTAAAATCTAATTATGTTTCAACTGCACAGTTTATATTTGACATTTATAATTTCACCACCGGTCTAAACTAATTTCTGGCATGAATGTCCGACTGATAACGACTGACTCTAACACGTCACTTTGATTCCGTTCACGTAGAACGCAGCATAACACCCGCCGCAGAAACTCTCCCTGCAAACAAAGTTGATATTTTAAATTTTGAATATTTGAATAAACTGTTTCATTAGTCAAATAATTCTATTTTCAATGTTACTGAAAAATATTGTTTTAATTAATATCCACGTGCATATTTCAACCCTTTAGTATGAAGTTATGTATACGAGTTCTTAAAACCTAATAAGATTGTAAGAAAAAGGTTATAGTCAAAACAAAATGCGGCAGCGGCGAGTGAAGTCGAGACCTAGTCTTGATAACCCACATAGACACATATTTTCGAAGCTCTCTTAACGCCAAGATAGTCGTAAGTCAATGTTAATGTATGGCACTTACGACTATATGTTAGTGCTAATAGAGCTTCGAAAATATGGGCCCTGATGTTGTACCCATACATTCAAGAATAAATATAGCATTACCAGGTTTGTTTTAAGTCCATGCGAGTTCTACAGTTCTTTTAGAAATTTTATTCGACGTTTAACAGTTACTTACACACATCTGGCAGTGGGGAAGATCGGGCACTTGGCCACACTGCAGGGGGAGACTGGACAGCTGATCTTCATCACCCCGGGGGGACACGGCAGGTTCACTGGAAGTGAGAGCAGACAAACCATCAGCTTGTTATCAGATTTCAGTGTCCATATTGACCCACAGTTGAAGTTCAGCGCAATTAAGTTGTACAAGTGATGAAAGAAACAGTTTTGCCTATGACCGAATAAAGTGGTCATTTCATCTCCGTTGCGGAACATATTTGCGCTAAACTTCACCTGTCATTGACTTTATAACTACCACCCGTGCAGTCATTGTTCGCATGTTGCATAAAAACTAGCGACATGGGTGTTGAAGACTTTCTTCTGCAGTCTGTCATATACGATTTCCTAAAAATGTCAAACCCAACATCCTCTTACAACCAGCCTTTGTGATTATAGAGGTGCTTCTATCGTGGCAAGTTTTGACTAAACTTCCCAACGCACGGCAGAACTCGCGCTAGTCTCCATCACTTGCTAGTTTAAGGATGTCCGCTCCTTCCGGTTGAACTTCAAAAAATGAAATATGATTAAGTAAAGATTTTTTTCTCATCTTTATTTACTTCATGATATTCTACATCATCTACATACTTTTAAACAAAATGAAATAAAGAAAATGTGACTTTAGAACCTCTAAAAGTGCTTAAACAGCATAAATGGCATAAATTTGACTAAAAAAGGTGGTTTTCAGGTACATTTTGTGTCAAAGCTTAAAAAAAACCACACTACCATCAAAAAAGGAAAAAAAGTTTAATTCTAGAAATGTAGTATTTTAAAGTTTTTAGCAGTTTTTATACCCCCGTTACGAAGTAAGCGGGGGTATATAGCGGTCATTCCGTCCGTCCTTCCGTCCGTCCTTCCGTCCGGTCAATTTTCTCAAAAACCGTCAAAGCTACATCAACCAAACTTTGTACAGATGTTAACCATGTTCTTCCGATCGCGCACAGACAATTTTCAATTTTCTGAGATTGATATTTTTTTTCGTTTCCATGGAAACGTCACTTTTTGGACTTAGTTTTATTGTGTTCAATGGGGACACGTTTTCTCGGATACTGTTCAACCTAGGTGAATGAAATTTTGGTTGTGAGTACTCATGACCATACTCTTTATCGCGTTCGAAAACCAGTTCCGAAATATTATTTTTTACAGAGTTATGGCCCTTGAAACCGAAATTGAACTTCGTACCAGAAGAACTGTGATGCTCCAATGGGGACAAGTTTTCTCAGAAACTATTACATCTAGGTGAATGAAATTTAATATGGAGGTAGTCCAGATGATACTCTTTATCGAGTTCGAAAACCAGTTCCGAAATATTATTTTTCATGGAGTTATGGCCCTTGAATCCGAAATTGAACTTAGTACCAAAAGATCTGTGATGCTCCAATCCAGGGACAAGTTTTCTCAGAAACTATTACATCTAGGTGAATGAAATTTAATATGGAGGTAGTCCAGATGATACTCTTCATCGAGTTCGAAAACCAGTTCCGAAATATTATTTTTTACAGAGTTATGGCCCTTGAATCCGAAATTGAACTTTGTACCAAAAGAGCTGTGATGCTCCAAATGGGACAAGTTTTCTCGGAAACTATTACATCTAGGTGAATGAAATTTTACATGTAGGTAGTCCAGATGATACTCTTTATCGAGTTCACAGTCCAGTTCCGCAATATTATTTCAAAGCCCTTGAATCTGTAATTGAACTTGGTACAAATTACCGGTGTGATGCCCTAATGGGAAAAATTAAGTTACCTGAAAAATATTACATCTGGGTGAATTAAATTTTGTAATAACAGTCAGTTCCTAAAATTATTTTTGACAATATTATGATGCTTGAAGCTTTTTTTTAAACATAGTAACCTTCACATCTATAATTCTCAATGGACGGATAGCGGATGACGGGGGTATGTGAGCCATGCTCACTTTTTTCTTGTTTTCTCATTTTCCCATAGACTCCCATGTTATAATTGTACTTCTTACAGGCGTCATATCTTGAAAAAAAACACACTACCCCCTATTTTTTAATGCTGATTTTCCAATCATATACTTTGATCTTTTAAAAAATATAAGTTAGAAAAAAGTTTAATTCTATAAAATTGAGGAGCGAACATCCTTAAGCCTTGTCGGATTCCCTTAACTTCACCTTGCTAGGATAGCGGAGCACTGCACCCAACTTCATAGTGCGCGCGTCTATCATAGCACAGTGAAGGAAATGCGGCAAGGCTCAACTGTCCACACATTTTCCACGCATGCTCATGTATAATGTTCTGAAACACAATGTTCAAAAGAATACTCACATCGTTTACAGTTGCATGTTTGACATCCCCGACTGTCCGTCTGGAAACCCTCTGGACACTTGCGATCTGCCGGACACTTGGGGACTGGACACATCACGGGCACAACTGGACAAAGGGAGATATATTTCATAACTCGGACAAACCACGTGTCAGGGGTGGTGTTGGGGAAATAAGCCCGCGGAGGAGGGCTAGGTGGGAGGGCTGACCCACCATACCCACTTTCCCGATATTTTAAATTTTCGTATTTTATCCTAGAAACACCCGGTAAATTACTGGCAGAGGTTTAGTCGATAAAAGACCCCGGTACTATTTTTTGGGACTACAGCGACGTTTCTAGAGGTTTATGCAGGGTGAATAACAAATTTCTGCTACGAACGGATGTGAAGTATAGTTCACATACAAATACTCGTTGCGACCACAGGCGTATATCGCCTAGAAATAGCGTTAGAAAGATAGACCCTCTTTTATATTGTAATACAGTGTATTAGGTAAATGTCTTTCTAACGCTATTTCTAAACGATATACGTACGTCCCTGTGATTGCGACCGTTCACCAGTTATATCGACAATGAACTCGTTTAAGTACATATACACATTTGGAAATAATGAAAAGAAATCCTGAAATATTTACCCATTATCGGCCTCCTCACTGCCGGTGGGGACTGAATTTTAGCTGGAATAGAAACACCGTTGAGAAATTAGAATTTCTTGATACATATTATAATTCAATAATTAAATCAGTAACGCCTGTTATTGGGGAAGATTGCGTATTTTATACAATTTATTGCTGTTATACTTCGATAGAGGCACAAAACATATACAACAATCCTTAAATAATTTTAGAAAATCCTATTCTCACCTGCCGGCTTGCACTGGCACAATCGACACCCGTACATGTCTGCCTTGTACCCGTTGGGACACTCGCTCATACACACGACAGGTGGACAGCCCCCCATATTGCACAGCGCCGGGCCTGGAAAAATAAGCAATTTAAACATATTAATTCAAGGTTATATCTTGTCCAAAAACCGAAATTACACGTCCCATATATATGTACATAAGTAATATGATCTTGTCGATCATGCGTCGCGACTTTTACTCTTATACTGATACATTTTACTGAATAAACTTAGTCTAGCATTATATGATAATTTTCAACAGTTCGTACTTCTATTTATATAATTACACCATTTATAAGGTTTGTATCCCAACGACATACTCAATGCCTCTTCAAATCACCGTAGACTTAGATGATTACGTAACTCTTGAATCAAGACATGGCTGATTGAAATTAGGCATATTAAGGTAAATGACATTAGTACCCATCATCACAATGTATGTTATTAATGTTTTATGTATTTGTTATTTTGAAAATGATTATAGTTTCTGTTTGCACTTCAGCCCATGGTTTGTCATATAGTACAGATGCTTACCATTGCAGAGTCAAATGGTATCAGTTCGCGAAAATGTACGTCACATGTTGTCATGGTAATATGGTCTGCATGAGCCTGGTAACATTCATATTACTCGTGCTGTAATCCAGCCTCAATGTTTTAGGAAGTTAATTGCTTGGCCCAAAAAATCGTGAAATTTTCGGAAATTCGGATATTGGCCGATTGCATGCTGAACAGTTTGCAAGGACTGTAAATGTGCTCGTGGAACACCCTGGTATCGAAAAAGAATGCAATACCTTAAGGTTTTACCAAAATGAGACCAATAGGACCATTTGATCGAAATTCAAAATGACGTCATAACGTCAAATCAACATCAGTAAAGACAGGGGTTTTGCATCAAACAACTTTATTGGAGTTTCAATTATAAGATAAATAGTTGCGTTTGTAAAATTTTCCGGGATTCATGCTATTCAACACTCAACACACCGACGGCGCTAGCGTTAGTGTCATTTGCGGGTATTCATTGTCATCCAACATAGGCAAATCAACCAATCAGAATCAAGGATACACCGAAATCATGTGACAATTGCATTTAAAAACACATTGGACCTTTCATGATCTGAACAGGAATGGACTGTTTATCCCAGAGAAAACTGCAGAAGTTCTACACCAGTATTGACTTTTCGTAATGTCTGCATGCTGTTCAACACGTTATTAACATCATATCAACATAATTTGACTGCTCTGATATTGTAAATTTGCTAAATACAGCGTTATCAATAATATCGAAACTGTTACAGTGGACTGGCGTTTCTTTTGCTGTTGAGTATTTTTGATCTATTGGCACGTACTAAAGCCACATAACATTTTATGAAACACCTTTAAAATATGTATATATAAGTAATACCTACCTGTAATCACTGATAAAAGTACAACAAGAGGTAGAATAGAGTCCATGGTGAAATCTGTAACCCCCTCGACAGAAGAAATATGCAGCAAGCGGCCAAGCCTCGTATTTAAAGGTTTTCCGAACTTGCACACCTTAAAACATAGTCTTTTAAACCGATGACCTAAAACTCATATTGACTTTCAACTTAGACACGAAATTCGCTAAACCGTTTGTCATTCCGGTTTCGGAACTGGTTTTAGTTTCGTTTAAAATCGAATACATTTTCTGTACTTATTACTCTAAATTTTTAAAAACCAGAAATGTTGATTGATCGCTGTTAACAAAATCAATATATGATTTAGTAAATATTTCTTTGTGAATAGTTATTGAAATGAATAAGCGGTTTTAAGAAACCGGTTTTACCATCATGGTTCGGTATGAACATTCCGCACGGATTGCACGTGCTTTTAGCGCGTGCGCACCGATGTGTGAAAATAAAAGTAAACAAGTTGCTGGCGGTTTATGGGGACAGATTGTGAGTTTTAAGGAAACTGAGAGGAAAATATAACTGTTTCCTGTTTCGAACGTGAAAATCGTTTAATTGTTAGGTTGTGTTGTACTTAAATGAATTTGAACTAAAGTAAATAGTTCTGTCTAAAAGATCAATGTGAAACATTATCACATTTTAGAATAAATTTGCATTATGCAAATTTGTGTCAATTCCTTTCATATTAAAGGCCCTGTAGCACATCGTTCTTACTGAAATAAACACTGAAGAGTCCAACACCATTCGTCGCTTTATACGTCGCGCCGTTTTCTTCCAATACGGATAACCGTTTTCTATGGATACGGCTTATCTGGTCGTGTAATGAGTTATTTTACGTTCTAACGTAACAATATATTGTATACACTTTAATAATGAATGGCAAAAAAATAATATGCCATGTAAACCACGTGCTACAGCGCCTTTTAATGTCTTCTTTACGACCTTAATATGTAATATATGTCTACGTTATTCCTGATAAAACACACACATATTTTTATTTGTTTGGAAATTAATGTTGTAAAATAAAATTGTATGGGTTCTTTTATATCAATTCCCCATTATGTACATAGTTTATTACTCACAGAATTACATAAGGTAGTTGCACGAACCTTTTGAAATAAAATTATTATAATTATATGAAATAATTCGATTAAAGATCCATCAAGGATGTTAGTGTTTCAAATACAAAATTATTTGTGGAAAATAAACTTATAACGTCAATCGCTAGAGATATATTTTATCTACAACATGAAATGTGATAAAAACAAATTCATATCACGACAATGTAATTAAATTTGGTTTAAAAGAGAGTACATCTTCGTGTAACGCGCGTCAAGGGTATCTGACGTCATATAAGTAGAGAATCTCACCAAGTGTCTTCTGATATCAAATATATCAACACGAGTTGATTAAAGTTACAAATATCCGAGGCTTGCCGAGGATATTTTTACTTTAATCAACGAGTGTTGATATATTTGATATCAGAAGACACGAGGGTGCGATTCTATTTATCATTCAAAATCATTCTTCAACAATTATTAGCTAAATAATGAACATATCTGCAACACAAAACTGCCATTTGACTACTTCAGCAGTGATCTCAGTGATGTCATAGCATTGTGACGTCATCAGCATTGTGGCCTCATAGCATTGTTACGTCATCAACTTTGTGACGTCATAACATTGTCAGCAGTGTTCTCAGTGATGTCAAAGCCTTGTGATGTCATTAACTGATGATGTAATAGGATTATGACGATTTGATTGTAGCTATATCTACAATGTAGATATCGCTTGTAGATATCGCTTGATCCCACACAAGCGATATCTACTGTGAGAGCCAGTTTTGGATGATAAATAGAGAATCTCACCAAGTGTCTTCTGATATCAAATATATCAACACGAGTTGATTAAAGTTACAAATATCCGAGGCTTGCTGAGGATATTTTTTGCTCTAATCAACGAGTTTTGATATATTTGATATCAGAAGACACGAGGGTGAGATTTTATTTATCATTCAAAATCCTTCTTCGACAATTATTAACAAAATAATGAACATATCTGCAACACAAAACTGCTACTTGACTACTTCAGCGGTGAGCTCAGTGAGGTCATAGCATTGTGACGTCATCAGCATTGTGGCATCATAGCATTGTTACGACATCAACTTTGTGACGTCATAACATTGTCAGCAGTGTTCTCAGTGATGTCGGTAGATATCAGTAGATATCGCTTGTAGACATCGCTTGATCTCACACAAGCGATATCTACGGTGGGAGCCAGTTTTGGGTGATAAACAGAATTCCCTTTATTGCATAAATCGTTTCTGAAGCGTGAAGGCTCGCCTTGGGCGAAAGTCGCCATATCAACCCACATGCTGCACGTACTGCACGTGTTTCATTTACAAATTAACCTTATCACACATTATAGAATGTGACGATTGCTTTATATAAACAATGTTTCTAAATGCCCTGAGAATATACAAATTATTGCCTGTTTATAATAGCTTTTATTGGGATAAATTATGACAAATATATTCTCATTGATCATAAAATTCAAGCAAAATACCTAGTTCAGTAAAACATTAAAATTATTATTTATTCCAATATCAAATACATAATTAAATGAAATGGTAAATAAATAACCGCTAAAAAGTATATATTTCAATTTATTTCATTGCTCATAAACGTTGTTTTTCTTTCGTGTCTTTGTATACAGTGTGTGAGCTAGACCACAATTCTTTGCCCTTGAAAATAATAGACTTGATCTATATTTAGACTGGAAAACACCTTTACTAATTAGTGCAAATTCTCGGCTTATTTTTGATCGAGAAAATGAAGTGTATATATTTCACGGAGATAGATTTTGGGCAATTTTCCGAAATGTTCATCAACATCCTTGATGGCTCTTTAAGAGAAACAGAGATTAAGTTGCAAAAGAAACGCTACCCGTACAATGTTGAAGACCTAAGTATCTAAATACTGCCGTCGGAGAAGATTGATATTACATTTCTTTGATAAGCAAATGTGTTGTGAGGAACTCTCAATATCATTCATTATGACATTTAACGTGTGTCTATTCAAACACACATGGTGTTGAACTCGTTATTTCAAAACATTTGGGACATAACGTTTCACATTTCAATTAAATGTGTATGAAATATGATTTTGTAAACAAAACGAGCGAACAGGGCTTTAATTTAGAAACACGAACATATAATGTTAGGCTTAGTGTCAGTAGTTTTTATCACCACTGGATTAAACATATCGCGTGTTTTGGTGGTTGCGTCTTCTTTGCACGTGCGTTTATTATCCATTTTGTAATTCATAATATTGCACATGGAGGTTCAGAATCTCTTGTTCGGTAACATTATCTGACGTCATGGTTTATTAATGATATATTTATTCCCATATTTGAAGTACTTTTATTATTCATGACTAAATATAAATTTTCAAAGTCTTCTCGTGTACAGATATGTCTTTTATTGATTGATGGATATATATGGCACTTACGACTGTCTTAGCGCTAAGAGAGCTTCGAAAATATGGGCCCTGAAGACCAAGTCGTATCGACGTATCATATTATGTACACACACACTATGTCGATACTTATGTACTATAGGCCTGTGGCCTCTAAGTATTGAATAAAGCTTGATAGGATGTCGATACTACACAAGTTGCTACTACAAATCGTACAGTGTGAACAAACTCCAACTTAAAACAATGGCTTCAGGTCATCCTTAGTACTTAGAGGGCTTTGGTCAGGCGGACCTACTTAAACCAATGTATATGGTTCGGTTAAGCCATGCGAGTCCATTACTCATCGAACGGCCATGTTTATGTGTTCACATTAACATGGCCGCTCGAAGGTAGTTAAAGTGATCTGACTGATGTAGCGATACCTAAACACTCAGAGTAAAGTTTCAAATATGGTACAGTGATGGAATGGTCAAAGAACCTGCTGTCAATTCTCACGAGACCTACAAATCTACCTCTCACACAGAAGAGTTCCACATCTCTGTCGCTTTATATATGTCGCACACTACGAGTAACCGTTTTCTATGGATACGGCATATCGGGTCGTGTAATGAGATGTTTTAACGTACCAATATATTGTATAAACTTTAATAACAATAAATGGCACCTGGCTGAGAGCAGTGTGTATCGCTTAGAAATAGAGTTTAAAGGATATATAATTTAGCAATCTAGTATTGTATTAAAGAAGATTGATCCAGTCAAAACTATCTGATGTTGACTCTTTTCTATATATATATATATATATATATATATATATATATATATATATATATATATATATATATATATATATATATATATATATATATATAATATATATAATATATATATATATATATATATATATATATATGCGATCATGTATATATATATATGCGATCTTCCACTTGTCTAAACATACTTGAAAAGACCGATATACTGGTCGAAATGAGCTCATCGTATTAAAGAAGATTGATCCAGTCAAACCCATCTGATGTTTACTCTTTTCTTTTCTATATATATATATATATATATATATATATATATATATATATATATATATATATATATATATATATATATATATATATATATATATGCCTTTAGATACAAACCTATTTCTATATTATAGGATATTGTGAAAGGGTAAGGTCTTTAGACAAAATGTGTCTGCCTAACGTTATTTCTAAGCGGTACACACTCTGTGACTGAGCTTCCGACGGATGTAGACAACAAGCAGTGGGCCTGTACACGTGTGAATAGACGGTTGTATGACTCTCAGTTCACAGTCTTACACAGCGTGCACAGTCAGGCGTTGATTGTTTAATTGCGATGAGAACATTCCACACAGCAATACGGAAATGCCAACCATTAATAGGCACACTTGTAGTGAGAACTTCCTTCCTGCAATAACTCTAGCCGACACACAAGCATCGGATATGTGTAACTTTATAATTGGTCTATTTGATATCACAAGTCACCAGGGTGAGTTTTCTTTATCATTCATTCTTCAATAGTTACTAACTAACATGTCTAAATCACAAAACTGATATTTAGCTTCTTCAGTTGTGATCTCAGTGACGTCACAGCGTTCTGATGTCATCAGCATTTTGGCATCATATCTTTGCTACGTCATCAACTTCATGTGACGTTATATAACTGTCAGTAGTGTTCATGGTGATGTCAAAGCCTAGTGATGTCGTTAACGGTTGATGTTATAGGATTATGATGATTTGATTGTATATATAAAGGATAGTATATGTGTCTGTTTTACCTAAGACTCGAAATTAATGATAAAACGCTGAAATTCAACTTTAAAAATAGACTGGAGACCCGCCGTCGCCGCATTTAGAAAGCAACGTCATAGACGAATTGTGACGTCAAAGCATTGTTTATGACGTCACGTCACCATGACACAGAGATATTTTGCCCTAGGGCATCGCATAAAAAAAATGAATGAAAAAATAATGAACCCCGATATGATTGCTCTCGTAGGTAATATATACCGCTTGATCTCACACAAGCGATCGATATATTGTAGTTATCTACTGTTGGCACCAGTTTTGATGATAAATAAACTAACCGACGCACATGAAATACTTTCGATAGAGGCGTTAAACCCATGTTACCTCACCCCAACTGTAGGACTTTCCCTTTTATCAACTGTAAAACATTGAAATAGGTTCACTTTAAGTGTTTTATTACAAGAGTTACATAATAAATATGGAAAATAATCAAGATATGTACAAAGCTGTTTCATCAATGCCAGTGTGCTCACTCCGAGTGTCAGCCCTATTCGTAGTTGCCGCACTTGACGACCTTGCCCTTGTACCTCCAGACTGTAGAACAGGGGTTGTCCGAGCAGTAGTTGTTCCTGAAATATATATATTTGGCATTAATTTATAAGTATTCATAGGAGGATCCAGACTTTACAAAGGGCTGACACTTATTGAATGAGGGGGTTTTTGTCACCCAGAAGAATCATCAAATTTACATTCATAAATGTTCAGAAGTAGGGGGAATAGAACAAAATTAAGACTTTTTAAATGTGACATTGTTATTTTATTTGAATCTTAACTCTTATGTCACATCTGTATGATATGATTTTGGAACTGATTATGAATTATACTACTGTCCAACTACTGTTAAACCCCTGGCGATGCACGTTACAACCTCTGACAACTGACTAACATTGCTGATAATGACACAGACTCCTCGTCATTTGATCCAAAGCGGTTTTAACACCCCGGCAATGTATCTAAAGCAATGAGATGGTTGTATACTCACGAGCAGATGGCCTCGGGGAAGTTCTTACACTCGGCCTCCAACATACACGGGGTGGCGAAACATTTAGGGATGTACGCTCCCTTCTCACACTCCTCGGACGTGTGTCGGAACTCGTCATAGAAACAAGACACTAACCCTGGAACATTCAAACAAAGTATGTCTATATTTCAAGTTTTAAATGAAATACATAAATAGCAATTGCTTTGCCTGGACCTGAGTCGCTGCACACCGTCATAGAAATTCAGTTTAAACAATAATACTGAATTTTGTTCTGGTCCATATATGTCTTAACCTTTACTGACATTTACTGCTTAATGTATTTTCCGTCAGTTTTTTCAACTTATTAAACAGTTCAATTCAAGGTTGCATATACATAACACATTCACAATAGCACGCAGTCTGAAACAGGCATTTATACAATCAGATTTTAGGTACAACTAAATTAAATCTTATCCTGGGTTGTTCCATTATAAAATAGGTAATTGCATAGTTCTGCCCTGACATTTTGTAGGAGTTTTGGCATGTAGAAGTATTGGCATGTAGACGTTTGGTAACCATTGTAAGGCGTACATGAACTAACGGACATTTTTAAAAAGAGTTAACTTCGCATCATTGTGATAATAAGTGTATGTATAATAATTATTTTTTAACATTTAGGGTTAGAAAATATACAATGTACGATAACATGTTATCCACACAGCACGACCCCCAATATCGCCCACAGTATCATATCATCTGCCCATGACTTATGGGACCAATCAGCCAGCAGGGAACACCCATTATATTAGCTTCTGTTTCAACCATATAGACTCGGAGTCCACACACATGTTAGTAATGCTCTAACAGAGCAGTTTTAGATGACGACTATTCACCAGAACCCCTTCAATTATGCAAAGGCCAACCATAAACAATATCATTTCAAATGTTAAAAATAATGTCTACACGCAGCTTTGAAACTAAGTAAGAAATGCATGGGAAACATATTCAACTAATAACGATTAAGACACTAAAAGAATGAATTCATTCCATATCCGAACATTACGCCTTATATAAAAGTTTTACGTCGGCGAAGCATATTTTAAACTCCAACCCAACTACAAACAATTGACACAAGCATTCAATACCTTCAATCATGAACCAAAGTTTTTAAAAATAGCAAGATAATCGAAAAGACAGAACAATCGATATGACGTACAACCAACACGCACCTTCAAAGACTAACACACAATATACATGATAAGCTTGAGTCAAAAACAATTTTAAAAACCACCTGCTGATCAGTTTTTCCGTAGGACAATCACGAATTGACTTTTAACGACACCAATCAAACAAAAAAAATAATTAATCTCAAATAAGTTTAAAATTTACAATTTGTAGTTTCGCCGGTCAAAGAAAATAAACAAACAACAATAAACTCACATGAAATATGAAATGATACTTACCAAATGCTAGACAGAGACACACGAAAGTCTTCATTCTGAAATTCTACCGATGGTTGACAAACAGCGGATGAATCAGTTGTGTCGCTCAGACCGGCTTACGGCCATTTATACATGTGCGAGGGTGAAGCTTATCAACACACGGGGGTGTCGCCCGCCTCCCCCTTCCTCTCTTGGGGGCGAGCGTCTAGGGAGCGTCCTTTTGATTGAATTGGATGGGTGACATTTCCCCCATGTCTATAATTATAGCATGGTTTGTTTAAGCAACGTAACCACAACATGTATTTGAGTGTAATTATATCATATGCATGCATGTTATGTCTGATAAACGTTGTATGGACGCTCTTTGTGCTTAATGTATGCAGATTCTACTTGATAATGTATGCAGATTCTACTTGATAATGTATGCAGATTTTATTGATAATGTAGGTTTTTTTAAAAAGAAAAATACTTGATGGTAGCTTGTCTATTTGCGCCTTTTATTTTTTATTTAATGAAGTCTTGCATTATTAAACGCAGTTTTTAGAAAATATTTCAATTTACGATTTATCAAAAATGCCTTACATTTCAAAGGATACTAATGCATGCATAAGTATACCTACTTGACGATGCCTTGTTGCAATGCTGGCACTCCCACTTTGATCATAAATATAATATCAACCAACTTCCTAAATTTCAGGAATCTAGAATACAAAATTTATATTTTCAATGAAGTTCATTATATTCTGGCAGATAAGAGCAAACTATTAACCGGAATATCACAACACATACATCTGCATATTACTGAATTTAGAATTTAGCGTACACGGATTTCTACTAAAGAGAGAGAGGGTCTTCATGTTCATCTCCAATTACCCAAAATTACACAAAGAAATACATTCTATCATTTTACAAAATAGTCATGAATTTAACAAAATGTATATTTACAGGAATACATGAATATTGGACACCAATTGTATTATTCAATAAAGCAGCTGACAAAGTTAGGTTTAAGTTCATGTAAAATGAGAGGCAAAAGAAAGTACACACCTCAGTTGGTTTCGAGTAATTCAATATTTTAAAAGAAATCTCATTCATTTGGCTATGGCATGAATTAATTAGTGACTGTGGTTAAATTTTATTTACAATATCTGTTTAATGAAACCAGGGGTAAGAACTGAAATTACACCAACATGACCTTCATGGTTACATTATATCTAATATTTATACTCCCGCTACGAAGTAAGCGGGGGTATATAGCGGTCATTCCGTCCGTCCGTCCTTCCGTCCGGTCAATTTTCTCAAGAATCGTCAAAGGTACATCAACCAAACTTTGTACAATTGTTAACCATGTTCTTCCGATCGCGGACAGACAATTTTCAATTTTCTGAGATTTAATTTATTGTCGTTTCCATGGAAAGGTCACTTTTTAGACTTAGTTTTATTTTGTTCAATCGGGACAAAATTTCTCCGAAGCTGTTCAAACTAGGTAAATGAAATTTTGCTTGTGAGTACTCATGACCATACTCTTTATCGAGTTCGAAAATCACTTCCGAAATATTATTTTTTACGGAGTTATGGCCCTTGAATCCGAAATTGAACTTATTATCAAAAGAACTGTGATGCTCCATTGCGGGACACGTTTTCTCGGACTCTAATACATCTAGGTGAATGAAATTTAACATGGAGGTAGTCCAAATGATACTCTTTATCGAGTTTAAAATCCATTTCCGAAATATTATTTTTTACGGAGTTATGGCCCTTGAATCCAAAATTGAACTTTGTACCAAAAGAGCTGTGATGCTCCAATTGGGACAAGTTTTCTCGACAACTATTACATCTAGGTGAATGAAATTTAACATGTAGGTAGTCCAGATGATACTCTTCATCGAGTTCACAGTCCAGTTCCGAAATGTTATTTTTACGGAGTTATGAAGCCCTTGAATCTGTAATTGAACTTGGTACAAATTACCAGCGTGATGCTATAATGGGGAAAATTAAGTTACCTGAAAAATATTACATCTAGGTGAATGAAATTTTGTAATAACGAATCCAGTTCCCAAAATTTGTTTGGACAATATTATGATGCTTGAAGCTGTATTTTAAACATAGTACCCTTCACATCTATAATTCTCAATGGACGGATAGCAGATGGCGGGGGTATGTGAGCCATGCTAAATTTTTTCTTGTTTAGATACAGCATTGGGAACTTTCAATTACTCTATATGTTTAGTTATAATTGTTACTCGAATCATTAAATACGATGATTTTAAAATTATGTTGACCTTTTCCATCGTTTGACATATACATGCTCGTAACTCGTGGTTATGATTATATTAAATTATGTTTGTTTTGAGGGTAGTCTGATCTTTGCCTCTCTTCCTGTTTCGGGGGATGGGCATGTTCAATTGCAAGTCAAACAAGCGTTTTCTGTTTCTCGAAGCATTCTCTTTAGTGATCGTAGCACATAGTTTCTTGTGCATTCTATAAATGAAAATCATTAGGCATATGTGTTGAAAGATATTTGTTTAGAACGGCTTATGGCTCTAACAAAGGCAAAAGTGAAAATGTGAGCACAAATTGCGAAGGGAAATTTCTAAAACAATGCAGAACGATACATTTTTATTTATGCAGTACTTACTGTAAATATTTACCGTATAAAACAGCTTTAAAGTATATATTTATCACGTTCATGTTTTAACAGTTTAAGTTATTTAAGACAAAACACTGAACTAAAAGGGTCTACAATATACCAAACGTTTTTCTATGTCTGAAACTATATACTCAACCGCCAAAGAAACGTCATCGTACAAACTATTAAACAAGATAATTCAACCGCGAGTGATATAAACACGACCCACACATCATGTCCTCGGTAACCAACTAAACAAAGTTTGAAATTTCAAAACATCATCTCTTTATATTTCTTAGAAACCCACATTTTAAGAAATCGTTGTTTTGAATCTCCTTAACTAGCCGAGATTTGAGAGTCAAAACGGAGTTTTTTGCTTGTGTTACGACATAAGGTGAAAGTAGAAAAACGTCAACAAATTTAAATCTAAGAAGGTTATATATTTCGGCCAAATCTGTTATTAATGAAAATTCTTTAAATCAAGATTAATTAACTTTAATGCCAAACATTCTGACCAAAAACGTTCTGAAAAAGTGATTTCGATAGCCCAAGTGTACTTTAAAGGGGAAGTAGCACGTTTTTTGGAAATTTTATTTTTTCAAATTTCCCATTTAAAATGATAGTTTATGTCATTTATATTTACTTTAGAGGGTAAAATATCTTATTACACAAACCAATTATCTGTAGTGGTAATAACGGTGTTGGGTATTAAGCAAAAATTGCATGGCAGCCATTTTATTGTGAACACATTTTATTATTTTTAATGACAAAAATGATTCCCATGGCTTTATGGAACCATGTACACTCATTTTTAAAATGATTTTCAGCAAAGAGAAAGGTGTTTTACTATTTGTGACATTATTATTCAAATACATGTCATCAACTTATTTGAGCGAAAAAACGTGCTACTGCCCCTTTAAGAGACATAGTAATGAAATTATTCTACTCTGCGGTTGAATGTAGTGAAACATCATCATGTTTGGGGTTTTTTTTATAGTAAAAAGAAATCTAACATCATGGCTATTTGCAGATCCGTAATTAGAATACTGATGAGCGACTGGCGTTGTTTATATCTTCACGTATAATTATCACACACTTAACTCACTTATTATCACAGCAGGGGTTGATATAATTATCGCTAATGCGCACTGGAAAACAATGATTAACGATAACTCTTTACAGGGCTTGATACAGTATCAGATCTACATGTAATTGCACTAACTGGTTGGTTCTTACTTTTTGTCTTGCGTTCGAGAGAATAGTTTAAAAAAAATAAATTCATCGGTGAAATACGGAAGTTTAAATAAACTAAAATCCGTTTTACAATGAGTGATATCACAATCTATTCTGGTAGTTAATTAATTAACATTTTCAATCATATGACGTCATCGCAATGTTAACAATATAGGATGACGTAATGGCGTGGGGAATAATACTTAATGATAAAGGTGCTGAATGATCAATTAAATTGGATATAGATATGAAATAGGACATTTGACATATTCTTATTTATTTTATACCATGTATCTCATCTAATAAATAGAGGATATCTGTCTTTTCTTGACTAATACCATGTTTATCTCATCGAGTGAGGTATATAGGTTATATTTTCACGAGTGGCACAGCCACGAGTGAAAATATATAACTTTTCTACCTCACGAAATGATGTCTAGCCTCTATGACATCATTTCGTTTCCAAAAATAGACCAATGTCAAGGTCATTCAATATGGATGACTACTAGACAAACGATGTTACGAAACACGCTTGATATAAAATTAAAAAAATATAAAATATAAAATATAAAATCCCTGGTATGTCAAATACAGTGCACCCCATGTTATAATTCTTGCGCGATCTGATGCACAAAATACTGGGCTTTGTAACTGGGTCACTATTAGCTGACAGGATAGTATAAAGTATTTTATAATAATTTTTTCAAGCGAATATTTTATCATGTTGGTGGGCAAGGCAAATGGCTCACATGAGCAATGTGCTAATATTTTTGGCTTTGAAAATTCATATCCTTGTTATTATCCGTTCGATTTTTACGTTTGATGGCTTGTTTTAAAGACAAATGTATTGGCTTTGCCGTGGTATATAACGTTGAATGATAATATGATGACAACATTCTGAAATATAATTTCAAACGGACATGGGGTGTTGACCCCGTTACATCCCTTTACTTTTTTATAGTATATGGGGTTGGATCGTCGACTTCATATTCGTTGTAATCGCTAGTTTCGACAATACAAGCCCCTGTGGTTGAAATAAAGATGGTGAGATGCAAAAACGTCTTGATGTTATTTTAGCAGAAAATGGAAAATAGGCAGAACATATCTAAAATATTATTAAAAGAGTTTTAAAAATGGTGACCTCTCTCCGACGTCTAAAATATGTGTTGAGTAGAGATACTCTTAAAAAGATTTATGTTATGTTTATAAGGTAGCATCTTGAATACGCATGCGAACTCTGGGATGGGTGTACACACGAACAAGTTAATAAATTAGAGCAAATACAGTTACAAGCAGCACGGATTATTACTGGATTGCCCAAATACACATCTACGAAATGTCTATATTTTGAAACTGGTTTGGAACCACTACAAGAACGCCGGAGAAAAAGAAAATTAAACTTAAGGTATAAAATTCAAAATCAAATGGCTCCCCGATTTCTAACTGAACTACTCCCCCAAAACGTTGGTTCAAAGAGTAATTACAATTTACATAACTCCCAAAATATTGTAACTCCTCACTCGAGACTTAAACAGTCAAGAGATTCATTCATTTCATCAGCAATTTGTTCATGGAATAATCTATCAAATCATGTCCGCAAATCAACAAGTATCGCACTATTTAAAGCATGTATTACTGATAAGTATGTCTCAGCTCCACAATATTTTTCATGTGGTAAAAGAAAATTAAATATTTTGCACACAAAGTTACTATATGCTGTGAGCTCATTAAATTTTGATTTAAACAAAATTGGAAAGAAATCTGATCCAAACTGTATATCCTTGAATGTACAATAACCAGAGAGAAAAACGTATGTCATCATTGAAGCGCATACTTCATGCAACATGTTTTTGCTAATAAATCTTGAATTGTTGTTAGAGGGAAGTGCAGACCTGTCATTTTGTCAAAATGAAGATGTATTTAAGACAGTTCATTCCTTCATTCATGAAACCAAACGACTTGTGTAACAGATTTACACTCATGCACCATCTCTTTCTTGTTATTTCATCTTCTTACATTTCTGTCTTGTCCAGTACCTGTCATCTTTTTAAGAAATGTAATGTAATATATTGTAAATACCAAGGAGAGGGTATCCTAAGTTGGATAACTTGTTCCCAATCCGTTTCATCATGAATAAAATATGTTTAAACTAAACCTGTTACTTATTTTTTATGTGACACTTTTGTTTGTTTCAGGGATAACCAAACGAGACGTCATCAAGAATAAGGTTATTGTGTATGCTTCAAATACAGCATCAAAATTGACATCAAATGGAGTGCTTGAAAAGTGACCATTCCGTGTTGCTGACTTCTCACCCTTGTCTTGTGACATTTCCTGCAGCTGAAGAGAGGTCCAACATGGATACTGTTTGCTGATTTGTGAACATTTGTGAACATTTTTCATCTCTACTTTCAATAACGGGGATGTTAACAAACGAAGTGATTCATTGTATTTATGACAAGGATAACAATACTTTTTGTGTGAAATGTAATAATAAATTAAAATGACGTTAAATATTATAGTGATATTGATATATGGATTCTGTCTCATGTTTTCTTTCATAAACACGTATTTGCTATCTTTGACATTCTTTAAATCAGCTTAGTTGTCATATTTCCTGTAAACTAAATGAAAATATAGGCATGACAAAACTGTCTGAAAAAAAGAACTATTTAAAAAATGTCTTTAGTCACAAATAGAGGCAAAGGGTCATTTAGACCTGTATGCCGAGGGTAAGTTTTTTGTCGAGGTGCGATATGGTGAACATGGCGAGGCAAAGCTGAGACATATCGAACCGAGAGGTCGGTTATCTAGAGATAACCAACCTCTTGATAACCGACCTCTCGGTAGCTTGGAGGTCGGTTATATAAACATAACTACCTCAGATACATTACGTGGTGTATATTGATATAATAATTGGTATATCTGTTGATGTTTTTGTAGTGAGAGTAAAGTTTAATTTCTGTTGAAAACTAAGAATTATTTGCAAAATCCTGACGATGACGAGTTCATCTTTATTTAGGGAAATCAGAAATTCTACAAAGCGCAACTCACTTGGAGAAATCCTCTAGATGGAAAAGGGCTTTTTAACCGCCGGGTGAAACCCAAGGGGACGCAGTCCGCCTTTCCGTCTGTCTCGAAAACGGTACTTGTGTTCTAACATCAACTCCCACAGTGTGTGACCGATCTGAAACTCCTCCCACAGTTTTGGACCAATCTTTCTGAAACTTTACACATGCTTTCGATATACATCAGTGATACGCATGTGCTTTTCTTTTTTAACCGATCGGGATAATATTGTCGTTAGAGGGCGTTAGCCCGAGCTGAGTTTATTGGCATAACGCGAGGCAATCGGATGATTATTTGCCTCTCACTCCCGCGGAACACTCTATTTATAAAAAAATGCCTTTGTAATGGATATTTTGTTGATTTATACTCAAAGTATATCGACGAAATATGCTCAATACACTCATGACCTATTAACACATATGTATATATAATACTAGAACAAATATCAATACAGCCATGACACAACACAATGAACAGTCAATGGTATTGATCCTCGGTAGTTCAGTTGGTAAATGCGCAGCTCGTCGACATAGAGGTCCAGGGATCGATTCCCACTTTCCTTGCTAACAAATATCTCATTTCTAGTTCGATAACATTTTCAAAGTTTAAAATTCAATTTGTTACCGAAGGTTGAATACCTCATAACCAGCTCCCGCCGATAGTGGTTATGACATATAACCGTCAACTTAAACGAAAGAAATAATTTCCCAAAGGGTGCAAATAAAAGTATGTGGTATGGACCTAAAAGACTGTCAGAAGTGTCTATGTGGGAATTGAACATGTTCGAACGTCATATACCCCTAGATCCATTCTGCTCCTCGGAAATACATAACATTTAGAGAGTGAACAACTCTAACATTGTTACATTTGGGATAGCACTAGCCTCATTAGTAAAACATCTTGTACTTTTTCGGGCCGAGTCCCTTGAGGGAATCGAACCGACACCCTCAGAGTCAGGCAACTATCGCCTCGAGGCCCATCATTCGAGATATCCTCAATAGCGTCATCCATAAAGTCTGTAAATCGACTCGTAAAAAGTTTCTTCAGAGCACTGGATGCCATAGGAGATGATGTACGCTTTTAAGATATGAAATTCAAAAAAATACAGCCTGCTGGTTATTTAAAATAAACATGTTTGTTCTCATTCTCTTCCCACAGAGGTTACTCCCTTCAGATTTCCGATCCTACCCCCTGTTGTTTTACGCTTGAAATCGGGGGCAGGGGAGTGTCCTGATTGGTTGCAATTGAATCTAGTTGTGTAATCAGCGACGCCGGTGTAAAAGTGACCTTTTTTGCCAATGACGCGTCATAATGATAAAATAAACGTAAGATCAGCGTTTTCTCGTTTAATGTGTTTTCCTCGAAATATACTACCTAATTTTGTGAAAACTTTTGATCATAAAGATGCTTATAAATAAAGATGACCAAATCAAAATAAAGATGACCAAATCAAAATAGTTCATTTGTGTTATTTACATCAGACATATTCGAAGGACATATGCTAATGGGCAAGAGTAAAATGCCTAGATCTTTGAAGTCACTCGGTCGACATGGCCACTGAAAGATGTGTTTTCATTGGTTAAGATATAAGGGATACAGAATGAGATTCCGTTTTCCACCGCTAGGAGATCTTGCTTATGCTTTCGATTTCAAGCGTAAAACAACAGAGGTTAGGATCGGAAATCTGAAGAGAGTAACCTCTGTGGGAAGAGAATGGTTTGTTCTGCAAATCGACATTTACCCTCATTTCCATGTGTAACATTACACTAAGTACACTGTACATCATACCGCGAACAAAACACGGTCAAATGTATCGTCTGTCAAACGTATACCACTTTATTTATCTGATATATATCTGTTAACGTTGATAACACAAAAGAGATGTTGGTATAGTTTATTTTGCACGTGAGTGTATATGTGATATGTCCATGTTATTGTTACTCGAGCACATACTACACATGAAGTTATTAACTAGGGAGCAACAACAGAAGGATTTCAATATGAATATTCCACCACATACGTCATATAGTTAATTTATATATAGGATATTGGTTTTGATGTTTATCTCATCGAATGAGGCTAGAAAAGTTACACGCTCATGGTAACTGTCGAGGAAAAATTGATATTCTATTTATTATATTATTAGTTCTGTGTTTAATGTTGAAATGGAGTGATTTCAAGGGTAAACTTGCAGCTTTCACGAGGACGTTGTAAGTGTCTTGATGACGTCACGCGTGTGGCGATAAAGTTTTTTTTATTATATAACTAGTACTGAAATAATAACAATAATAAGAACTAGGATTGACGCGTCAATACTTAGATCTTCAAGACTTCTGCTTGACCTTCACCTCCATGTTTGATCGAAGAATGTCACAAATCTTGTTCTGTCAACACTTCCATGCCAAACATCTCATAATGTACTAAGAAAACCTAAACAAATCATAAATTTCTATGGCGTTGTCAGTGTCATAATGACGTCTCGTGTATGGCGATAAAGTTTATCGCCACTGTAGCTTGATAGACGGCTTATTTCACTGATAGAATCGAGTATCTCACTACAACCTGGATCTGTATAAATACATCTCGAATATCAGAATGCGTGAAATGTGAAAGTAAGATACCTAATCATGACCAATCTGAAGTGAAAACAGAACTCATGTATTACAATTGACATTTTATTCAATTATTGATATTAAATACATACAAAATTAAAAGTTAACCGTCCAAGTTTCTCAGCAGAGTCAATAAAAAATAATTCCACACACAGCACATGGTAACGATCAATTTCCCTGGTAAATCATAGCTCGCGCCTGGCTGATTTAAGACTTGCTGCATTTTTTCAATGTTTTAGTGCTAGCATAGCGGCACGCTTCACCTGACCCTCAAGGCAAGCACAGACAAAACATTTACAAACGGAAGCACCTTTAAGAATCCATTACCATGTAGCTGTAGAACTCTTGCAAGTACCAGGGACCCGCCCCTGTTTCCAACTCGTCAGTCAAATATATACTCTTCATCCCAAGCGATTTCAAATGTCAAAGGGGCAAAATTAACCCAGGCCGTGACATTGAAATTTGGACATTTAAGATTGAAAATACTTTGTTTCTATATAAAATTAAATTAGAAATATGTACATGACGTCGTCAATGATTTATAGCCGTCATTGAAGAATATATAAAGTTTCGTGAAGTCAGGGCACAACTTATGACGTCATTGAAGATTCATTCTTCTTGGAACACCACGGTGCAGTTCTCGAAGGGCTCAGCCCCGACGAAGAACATTAAATCGCAAGTTGGGTTGGGGCATACGTGAGATCTGAAATGAATGAATAAACCAATTTAATTTTAGAAATAGATCTCTACAGAGAGTAAATGCTTATATTAGATAAATATGATTCGCTAAAATGACAAGTCCAACCTGTGTGTCGCAGAAGGTATGTAATCAGTGATATGTGTGTTACATGATATCAATCTTAATTCTACTCCTCAAGGCCATGTCTACAAGATATCACCTACATGTGTCTGTATGCATTCACATCATTAACTGCTTTCTCGTATTTCTGTCCTCTTAAGTTCCTATATATAACGCGCAGACCGTGCCCTATTCTTTAAGGGAAGGATAGCTATTCAATCTAGTTAAAACTAGCTGTACAGTTCGACGTCCACTAATTCCTTCATTTAGGGGACATACAATATTACAGTTAGTTTTAACTAGAATCGATAACTATTCGGACATTTCGAACATTGGTTTTCATTAACTGGGGATTTTATCTGGTTGCTTTATTATTAAGGGGACATTCCAGTTTATGCATACATATTATTAATACACCATTATAACACGATGCAGTTGAAGCATAGGGTAACGTTCTGATGAATTTACATTTGAAAAAGAATATTTATTCAAAAATAAAACAATGAGAAGTGAAGCCATTCATTGGCGCTTCAAATTTTCTACAACAAAACAAATTGAATATATCTTTGGTAAGTCTACATTATGTTTTGGATATTTATAAATTATGAGTTTTATAAATACAACATTGTAAAACCTACATAAACAGAACGCTTCTAGCTAAGAGAACAAACCGGTATTCTGTCCTCCCTATCTTTTCAGCGACACATGTCAGAGCTGTGTACCTTCGCTACGCTTCCCCCTATTTCATATCATGCAATTTACACACAAAAATGGCGGATACTCCGAACGAGGCCTCCCTTTAAAGACAACTGACCTGCAGACTGCCTCCGGGTTGTTGGAGCACGGGGGGTCTGCGACCATGCTGCAGGCGTCGAAGAAGCAGGCGGAGGGGTAGCGGTGCTGTCCGACACTGAGGCAATTGTACGTGATGTCTTCATCCGTCTCCCGCACAGCGTGCCTCGATACGGCTGGAGTGAATAGATAGACATGGACAAATCTTGGCCGTGTTCAAGAGGGGTGTCAAACCTACATTGAGCAATCAATAAGCGATTATAAGGGCTCGCTGTTATGGAACGGAGCCAAGGCATGACTAACATTTTGATCAATGTGAATATGAAAGAGCTGACATATATTTGATGTATTCTTTATGTGAACCAAAAGCGCGTGTTTGCCTGTTTTAGTTCAAGGATGACTATTATATATATACACAAAGCACAACGTATCGCAACACCGGCATCAAACTAACATAAACAGACAATACGATGTTGTGAAAAAGAATAAATGTATAGTTATGATAAAACGATCTAGCAGTTATAAAGTGAGATTGAAATTAAAATGACGTTTTTTTTAATAAACTGGCAGAGAGAGAGAAAGTAGGCATATATACAATTCAATGTGAAAGTAACATAACAAATTGATTACCAAAGGTAAACAAGTGTGTGAAAACACACACGTGTTTCTCTTCAAGTATATTGCAAGTGATTTCGAGATCCTTTTATTTTTACATGATAACAATTGTATTAAAAATATGATTTGCTGGTTTTTGATGGCAGGTTTTCTCGACTTTCTTTAAAGTTTGGGCATACAAGAAGGAAGTGATATACAAACATATATATATATATATATATATATATATATATATATATATATATATATATATGTATATACACACACACACACACACACACACGCACACTCTATGTTAATTCGCAATTTAAACAATGCAATTGACTACAGACAAATTAAATTAAACAAATTATATGAAATACTCACCAACAGCAATGAGACAAGCGAAAACAAGGGTGGTCTTCATGATTCAACAAGTGACAGGACACTGCACCAAAAGACTGGATGCTAAAACACGTCACTGGTAGGGCTATATATACCCGCGATCGCTGTGAAAAGTAACGCTTTCACCACACCAATTATTGAAATTTTCGTCTATTTTGTGGAATTAACACAATTTGCGAACTCTAACCTATCATACCCTTTTGAGGCCTCACATTGAATCGGCATAGGGGCTTTGCGTGGGGATAAACTTACCATGGTGATTAGTTGCTTTATAATGTGCATCATAATTAGTTCATATAAGTTTGCATTTACTATGCACGTTTGTAACAAGTTTCATGGATTCTGATTGGTTGATAACTATGATGAAATAGGTTATTTACAAAACGATATGCAGCATACCATGGACGCTTAACAACAAAATTAATAATCGGCAATTATGTGGCAGTTTGATTTCGAGAGGAGAAGCGTTATTATTTCATAATTACCAATATGGAAATATGTGAAACAATCGGTGATTATGCGGTTTCATTTCGAGGGGGAAGCGTGATTAATACCAAATAATGAAATGCGTAGCCCTGTGATAGTCCGAGATCGGTGTTATTTAACGGCGTAGATGGTAATTAAATGCAGAAATGTCAGGGATAAACACTACTTTGTGTCCGTGGGTAGATTAATTATGATGAACAGTGTTGATTTCAAAGGCCAAGTGTTGTAGACGATGTGAACCTTGACTGGCTGGGTCTCCGGTCAGGTCTTATGAAGAAGACGATAGTGTCCGTAGAAGTGATGTCATGTTTATCTTTGTATTGGTTGCTTTAATTTGCATTTTTATCTACCGAAGATGTTTATATTGCTGAATTATATTGTATCATTTTTACAGCCCGAAGATCTTAACTTGCATTTGTATAACGGTAAATTTTGTCGTATATTAATTTATATGTTTGTTTGTGTATATCGTATCGGTCAAAAGAAAACACACACCTCAGTTGGTTTTATCATATGTATGATTTTTAATTACAAATATCTCAAGTTTTCGACGTCGTACTCTTCAAATGAAAAATGCAGGCTTTTAGTCATCAGTCAAAATATACGTGCTTTTTAATTTTAAAAAATGAAAGGAAATTTTAAACTGATTAAATTAATGATAAATTCTTCCAAAATTAATTTGGATAAAACACAACTGTCTATCGATATGTAAGACATATTGTATATGAAAAATCAATAAATGTGCCTCCTTATGCACTCGTTTACAGATATTTTAACTAAATATTACCCAGTCACCAATTATTTCATTCAGGCTACTGCAGATAAGTGTCATTGTATCGTGTCAATATAAAATGCATCTCATTTCTTTTGAAATATTGAATAAATCGAAACAAACTGAGGTGTGTACTTTAATTTGCCAGGTAGTTTGTTAACTATGTCTATTTATTATATGACGAACAATGGAATACTGGGATTTATCAGTGAAATAAACTGTCTTAACGTAAATACAAGGGTAACATCATAAAATAAATAGAATATATGTCAATTCTTGACCAATGTTTATCTCATCTCGTGAGGTAAAATAATTATAAATATAACCTTTCTACCTCACTGGATGAGATAAACGAAGTATTAGTCAAGAAAAGACAGATATCCTCTATGTTTAATTTTCACACAAGATGATCGCTTCAAATATAAACTGAAGAACTAAAGAAAGAACACACCTCAGTTGGTTTTATCATATGTATGATTTTCAGTTACAAATAACTTAAGTGTTCG
Organism: Gibbula magus; assembly: GCA_936450465.1. Classification (NCBI taxonomy): domain Eukaryota; kingdom Metazoa; phylum Mollusca; class Gastropoda; order Trochida; family Trochidae; genus Gibbula; species Gibbula magus. The sequence continues at coordinate 64,479,742 of OW388302.1, forward strand.
ACGTCGTAATCTAAAACTGAAAAGTGCAGGCGTTTAGTCATCAGCTAAGAAATACTTATACGTGTTTTTTAAAAATATTCTTTAAAAACATGATATTTTGAGTTTATAAATATTTCAAATATTATTTTGGATAAAACACAACTGTACATCGACAAATATAGCATCTATAAACTCAGTTAATATGGCTCGCTCTGCAAACATTTACAACATTTTAAACATGGTATGGGTCATATTTTGTGTTAATTTCATTTCGTGCCCCTGTCTACATTAAACAGAGATATTCCAACTGAAATCAACCAGTCACCAATGTCAATCATTCAAACTACTGCAGATATGTGTAATTGTATCATGCCATAATCAAATGCATCTAAAAAAAAGTCTTTTGTACTTGAGTTTATGTCTGTCTGTCTGTCTCTCTGCTGCAAAGCTCTGAGGTCGTCGTAAGTTACTTATGTTCGTGTTATAGATAGAATTAGGGACAGCCTTAGTAGAGGCTGCGTTTTGACAAGAGGTTCATTTATTGTTATACCATGAATGCAGTCCTGTAGATACTCTTTCCTGATACGAAACTCAATTCTGAAATATTCTTGTTACGGAGTTATAACCCATGATTTTGTAATTGAACTTGGTACAAATTATCACTGTGATTCTTTAACGGGGACAATTTAAACGACTCGAAATTATTATATCTTGGTATGTGAACATAAGTAGTCGGTCTAACTATGTTCTCTTTGTTCAATGTTTGAACAGTTTTCATATCTTTTAAATGACTCATTAACAAAGTCACAGCACCTATTTTGTTTACAAATCTAGTTAATATGCTCTTGGATGGAGTAGTAATCGTGACACATTTTGGTATAATATGTAAAATGTAGCATATAGAGAATCTCACCCAAGTGTCTTCTGATATCAAATATATCAACACGAGTTGATTAAAGTTACAAATATCCGAGGCTTGCCGAGGATATTTCTACTTTAATCAACGAGTACTGATATATTTGATATCAGAAGACACGAGGGTGAGATTTTATTTATCATTCAAAATCATTCTTCAACATTATTAGCAAAATAATGAACATATCTGCACCACAAAACTGCCATTTGACTTCTTCAGCAGTGCGCTCAGTGATGTCATCAGCATTGTGGCATCATAGCATTGTTACGTCATCAACTTTGTGACGTCATAACATTGTCAGCAGTGTTCTTAGTTATGTCAAAGCCTTGTGATGTCATTAACTGATGATGTAATAGGACTGTGACGATTTGATTGTTGCGATTTCTAGTATGTAGATATCGCTTGATCTCACAAAAGCGATATCTACTGTGGAAGCTAGTTTTGGATGATAAAAAACTATCTACACCCTTTCCCTTTTGACCTCTTGTTTAAATTACAATTGTGGCGTCATGCTATTGTTCTTTCACTCCATTATTTTCCAGTAATCACATCATTCTTTAACTTTTTAAAGCAATTTTGATAAGAGCAATACTTTGAGTGTAATTTAAGTAGGGTAATATCCTCGTAACTCCTCCGTGGCCTCGGCTCCATTATTTTTAAGGAATGGTGAGTAACTCAGACATTACCCTCTACATGATGGTTTGGGATACAATATCCTAACTTCTGTCCTAAATAGTTAGGATATGTCTTATCTAGGACACTTTCGAGAATAAGTATCCAGGGTATGATATGTTTAATGTTCTTTATCTCTCCAAACACACATTGGTGCTGAAATTTTATTTCAAAATCCTTTCGGAACAGAATGTTTCACAATTAAGCGTGAGTATTACACATTGGTGTCACTCACAGTATTAAGTGTGAGTAAGTATGACAAATATTGAAATTAAATAACTCAAATAAATCGTAGCGAAGTAATCTTTGTACCTCAGCCTGTACGTAATACAACTAGTAGTAATCATTCATAAAGTTTCAAATATTCCCTCAAGTTGCACTTTTCAATGTTTTATTCATGATATTTTCGAAATTGATATGACAAATATTATAATATTTCCGTACTTTGTAAGTAAATGAAATACCTAACATATACGAGGGGCGTTCAATAAATGTTGCAAGCGGGACATTGGTGTTTACTTATAGCAGTTGATACTATAGTCAAAACATAACATTGACACACGTCAAAACAATTTCTAGACATAACAATTATTTAGATATAATAGCTGCGCTGACCTAGGGGTCTCCATAATCATGGATTCTCTCAAACATGTACAACGCGCTGTGATCAAGTTCCTTACTAAAGAGGGATGCAAAGCTACAGAAATACATAATCGTATGTGTAATGTGATGGGTAAGGATCCTCCTAACTTTTCAACAGTTTGTCTCTGGTCTCTTCAGTTCAAGCGGGGCAGGGAGTCCGTAGACGATGACCCACGGTCAGGCAGGCCATCTGAAGTCACCCGACCGGAAGTTATTGCCGCTATCGAAAGACGAATTTTAGCTGACCGCCGTGTGAAAGTTTCTGAACTGTCTTTGGAATTCCAGATATCAGTTGGAAGTGTTGAAAAATAATTCATGACCATCTTGGTATGTCCAAGGTATCGGCAAGATGGGTACCCAGAAACCTCACAGCACAAGATCGCCAGAAAAGAACCGAAAGTTGCATGGAGCTCCTGGATCGGTTTAATGCAGAGGAAGCCAGGTTTTTGTCTCGTCTGGTGACAGGTGACGAAACCTGGATCCACCACTGGGACCCGGAAACTAAACTGGAATCCAAGCAATGGAAGCACCCGAGTTCACCGCCTCCCCTGAAGTTTCGCACTCAACCATCAGCTGGCAAGGTTATGGCGACAATCTTTTGGGATGCAAAAGGCATATTATTAATTGATTACTTGCCAACCAAAACTGCAATGAATGGTCAATATAATGCCAACCTAATGCAAGAATTGCGAAAGACAATTCGACAGAAACGCCGTGGAATGTTGACACGTGGTGTTCTGATTTTGCATGACAACGCTCCAGTCCACAAGTCAAGAGTTGCACAGGCCGCTATACGTGATTGTGGATTCGAACAGCTTAACCACCCACCCTACAGCCCAGCCCTAGCCCCCAGTGACTACTTCCTGTTCAGAAACCTGAAATCCGCCCTACATGGAAGGCACTTCCGGGATGACGAAGACGTCAAAGCTGCCACAGAGGCGTGGTTAGGGGGGCAAACGGAAGACTTCTACAAAAGCGGCATTAAAAGTCTTAAAGAGAAATGGAATAAGTGTATTGAGGTGAAGGGTAACTATATTGAAAAATAAAAGTAAAAAATTGACTACGCGAGTTGGTTTTATATTGAAGTTGCAACACTTATTGAACGCCCCTCGTATATTGCAATCGCATTTATTTATTGAATCGCATAATTATGAATTTAACAAATCAAGATCAAGATCATTCAAAACAAACATTTTATTCTCATTTCACCATTTATGATACATGTACCTGAAAACATCATTGAAAAAAAGTATTCGTAATTTCTTTTTATTAAAAGACATTATGTATGATGTTGGAGAGAGAACCATCCTTCCTCTGTTCACAATGATTAGAAATGTCTTCCGTATGTTGCCTTACTTCCATTCTTTTATACATACGATTCTACAAAGGAACAACCTACAGCATTACTTGCGTAAATATATAAATGCTGGGAGGATGTACACTTACCTATGTTTATTATAGAATACAATGTACAATATTCGCAATGATTTGAATGGAAAACAGCACTGTGTACACGAACTATCCCGGCATGTTCGCCAGGGCTCAAAAATGATATGACATCTGGATATAACAAGGACTAGCATTGAACAATGCTAATATTGTTTGCAAAATTATTTAAAACGAGGTCATGTTTTTTTGTGTTGGACAAACCATTTTTAGTTTCTGATCGTCGTCAGTCCACTTTGGACATGAGACACCAGCTATGCAAGATAAATGAATTGAAACGAAATTAACCAAGTTACCAGTACCAGTTTAAGAACATGAAGTAATTTTGAATTGCTAATTGTATCCGTGATGTAAGAGTTTATATATAATTTGGTTTCGATGCTCAATTAGCAATTATTTTAACGTATACCAACACCGAGTAAACGCAAAATACGCCGGGTTGCTCGCCTGGGTTTGAACAACAGGACACATACAGCGAACAGTGTCTTGCTGAAAGCAGGGTAGAATTTTATCAAAACCAATCGGTCACCAACTACTCATTGTTTGTAACACGTTCTAATGTACAAATACAGCAATGACGATGTACGTTGTATAAACGGACAGAAATGTTATCAATCACAGTAATTACAATAATTAGTCGATCCTAACGCCAAGCGCTATCTATATCAAGTGGCCTACGCAACGCCAAGCGCTGTCCCGCGACGTTCTGACATTCTGGATGTTAATGAGTGTACATGTAGAGTAATTAATCATCTCATTATAATTACTAGTATCAGGAGGAGAGTGGGTTGGAATGACCTGACCTTTTATAATTTGACTTCCAAATATCGTATATTGCACGTACAACGTGTTCCCGTCATATGTAGAGTAAGGTATATGTAATAGTCAGTTTATAGTGTAGAATTTGGAGTGTCGTTGAAAATCATAGCAATTTTTTTTTTTATCTTTTTTTATCTTTTTATTTTCAGGGAAGATAGTTAAATATGTTATGGCTCATTTTGATTTGGTATCAACATCAAGGACATGTCTTATTTATAAGCAAAGCATAGATTGTTGTGCCCCTAAATATTATTCAACAAAATCTTTATGAATAATTTATAGAAATTATTTGTCTACATTTCTCTTTACAGCTTAAAACCTGTTAACTGCATGTGGGAGAAACAAACATATAAAGTATAACAACTCTAATTGTGATGGTAAAAATGAGTTTCACTTTGTTTTAATTTGCCCTTTTATTTAAATGTAAAACGGAAATAAATCAAAATATATTGATGGAAAAATCCATCAGTTTTACATGTAATCCTGTTGCCATAATTTAGGTATTAAAAATTTAAAATATTAATCTTCACCAGCTGTCCAATATTGGTAGTTTGTTATATGCATTCAATATAATAATTTGTATATTAAATAATTATATGCATTTTCCAAATGTAGTCAGTATGACATATCAGCCTCAGCATTTACTTATACTTATACTATATACTTATACTTATACTTATATAACCACCGATACGTTGTACAACTAAAGTTAATAAAGATTTCACTTGAGTTGATAACCCACAATTCACCGTGATAATGTTTCCTGCTCCTCGAGGGGCCTGAATGTCACAATTTCTCAAACCCCCACTTTCAATTTCACTCTTTTGCAATATCATATTAACTAGAACAGTAACTGCCTACTTTGTAGGATATCTGTCCTTGTTTAAAAGTAACCTTATTCTTATATTCACTTTCATGGTCAAGTGTAGTTCAACTTTCCCGTCTTCATTATGCCAAAGTTGGTACACATTGACACCCTGAGACCACTGGAAGTATGATATATAGATATAGATCTATAGATAGTTGGTATAAAAAACACTAAAATACAGTTGGATTTGCATATTAACAAGATGTTCAGAAATAATTAGAAACTAACGTCAAAATCAGCAAGACAAGAGTAACGTGTATAACCATTTAGACAAGACGATGTTTTTGCAAGCATGCAATTGACAATCTGGCAGCTTCAGGGATCTATTTTATTGTGTTCTATGAATCGTAAAGACAGGACTATCCGTGGTATGACATCACACTCTGTAGTGCGCACTAATCCAGATGTAGGCGTGTTTAAACAATATTATATCAGATAACAATTATTTCTCACATTCATGTTATAGACCAAAGATTGATATAATATAAAAATATTGACAAAGTAATTCTGTACCAGAAACATTAACATACTATATGTTCCTTTAAATTAAGACACCGACAGTCTGTAGCTCTTCTTCTGCAATGTCTTCTAAAGAGTATCTACGTGGATAATGTCTCCGAAAAATACTTAATACCGAGCCAAAATCCTTACCACGAACAGCGCATGCACACACGCCATTACTCTGTTTCAGGATCAACAGCGGGATGCACCCTAGCTGTCACTTCAGGCGTTTTAAGGTTATCTGTCAAATTGCCTTCACTTCCCTGCCAGATACCCAATTGTACAGCTGGATCAACAGGGGCACACTTTGAATGAAGCCACTTGGCCAAGGTAACACCGCAAGTTTAACATCTCATGGGAACAGGGAAACTCTCAGAATATCCAGCCATGAAGCGGGTCACCCATACGACGAGCCGCGCTCATTGTTGCTGAACTTCACTAATAGCGGCCAAACTCGTGTCTGCCATCACTATCCGTGTTCTTCTAGATGTTCACGTGCTCTTAGCGCTGACATATACTTGATGTAAGTGGCATATACCGACATTGCCTTACAACCTCTAAAGGACTAAGATAGTTTCACAAGTCTTGACCAATTTACACTTTAACTCCAGTGATCTGACAAAACTGACTAGAACAAGTAAGTTTTCAAAGTCAAATAAAACAATAACAAAAAGTGAGTTGGAGATCGAATCGCCCCTTTAATCCCAAATAACACAAACCATTCAATACGTTTGCAGTTATGATATTTGTAGCAAGCAAAACGAGTATGTTGAGGGCAGTTTTTGTGTTAACAGCAATCCAACAGTATTATCGAAGAGAGTTTTAACCTATGAATGCATGATTAATTCATCTAATTATCCACCCTTTTATCTCATTCCACGTACTGTTTTATTTTATCTTAAGATTACCATCGGAAAGACAAGACGGCGAGCCCCCAGTGTGGCCACTTTTGGAAAATTAGGAATTAGGTCCAATTTAGGTCAATTTAATAATTAAGTGGACTAGCGTATGAAGCGGATTAGGATTAGTTAGCAGTGGGCACTGGGAAGGAAAAGAAATACAGATTCTACTATTACTGTATATATGTTTTATTCATCCTTTTTATTTTATTTAGATGTATATACATTGTATATATATTATATATCAAGACAGGGTTGTACTATCGTAAACACCCGGTGTGGTCCTTTCTAGTTGTTTTAGTTCATGTTTGGTTTCCTCGTTCAATTGTATGGTTTCTGGAGTCTGTGCACCATTTCATATCATGGAACAATGTAAATTTGGCATCTATCAGCCACTCAATTGGAGACTCCCTCTCTGATAAATCCCTCTCTGATAAATCCCTCTCTGATAAATCCCTCTCTGATAAATCTCTCTCTGATATATCCCTCTCTGATAAATCAATCTCTGATAAATCTCGCTCTGATATATCCCTCTCTGATAAATCGCTCTCTGATATATCTGTCTCTGATAAATCTCTCTCTAATAAATCCCTCTTTGATAAAGCTCTCTCTGATAAATCCCTCTCTATTAAATCCCTCTCTGATGTATCCCACTCTGATAAAGCTCTCTCTGATAAATCCCTCTTTGATAAATCCCTCTCTGATAAATCCCTCTCTGATAAATCCCTCTCTTATAAATCTCTCTCTGATAAATCCCTCTCTGATAAATCCCTCTCTGATAAAATCCTCTCTGATAAATCGCTCTCTGATATATCCCTCTTTAATAAATCCCTCTCTGATAAATCCCTCTCTAATAAGTCCCTCTCTGATAAATCCTTCTCTGATATATCCCTCTCTGATAAATCCCTCTCTGATATTTCCCTATTTGATAAATCCCTCTCTGATAAATCCCTCTCTAATAAATCCCTCTCTGATAAATCCCTCTCTGATATATCCCTCTCTGATAAATCTCTCTGTGATAAATCCCTCTCTAATAAATCCCTCTCTTATATATCCCTCTCTGATAAATCCCTCTCTGATAAATCCCTCTCTGATAAATCCCTCTCTGACAAATCCCTCTCTGATATATCCCTCTCTGATAAATCCCTCTTTGATAAATCCCTCTCTGATAAATCCCTCTCTGATAAAACCCTCTCTGATAAATCCCTCTCTGATAAATCCCTCTCTGATATATCCCTCTCTGATATATCTCTCTCTGATAAATCTCTCTCTGATAAATCCCTCTCTGATAAATAACTCTCTAATAAATCCCTCTCTTATAAACCCCTCTCTAATAAATCCCTCTCTGATATATCTCTCTCTGATAAATCCCTCTCTGATAAATCCCTCTCTGATAAATCCATCTCTGATAAATCCCTCTGTGATAAATCCCTTTCTGATATATCCCTCTCTGATAAATCCCTCTGTGATAAATCCCTCTTTGATAAATAACTCTCTGATAAATCCCTCTCTGATAAATCCCTCTCTGATAAATCCCTCTCTGATAAATCCCTTTCTGATATATCCCTCTCTGATAAATCCCTCTCTAATAAATCCCTTTCTGATATATCTCTCTCTGATAAATCCCTCTCTGATAAACCCCTCTCTGATAAATCCCTCTCTGATAAATCCCTTTCTGATATATCCCTCTCTGGTAAATCCCTCTCTGATAAATCCCTCTCTGATAAATCCCTTTCTGATATATCCCTCTCTGATAAATCCCTCTCTGATGAATCCCTCTCTGATAAATCCCTCTCTGATAAATCCCTCTCTAATAAATCCCTCTATGATAAACCCATCTCTGATATATCCCTCTCTGATAAATCCCTCTCTGATAAATCCCTCTCTGATAAATCCCTCTCTAATAAATCCCTCTCTGATAAATCCCTCTCTGATATACCCCTCTCTGAAAAATCCCTCTCTGATATATCCCTCTCTGATAAATCCCTCTCTAATAAACCCCTCTCTGATAAATCCCTCTCTGATAAATCCCTTTCTGATATATCCCTCTCTGATAAATCCCTCTCTGATAAATCCCTCTCTGATAAATCCCTTTCTGATATATCCCTCTCTGATAAATCCCTCTCTGATAAATACCTCTCTGATAAATCCCTCTCTGATATATCCATCTCTGATAAATCCCTCTCTGATAAATCCCTCTCTGATAAATCCCTCTCTGATAAATCTCTCTCTGATAAATCCCTCTTTGATAAATCCCTCTCTGATAAATCCCTCTCTGATACACCGCTCTGATAAATCCCTCTTTGATAAATCTCTCTCTGATAAAACCCTTTCTGATTAATCTCTCTCTGATATATCCCTCGCTGATAAATCGCTCCCATAAACCGCTCTGATAAATCGCTCTCTGATAAATCGCTCCCATAAACCGCTCTGATAAATCCCTCTCTGATAAATCCCTCTCTGATAAATCCCTTTCTGATAAATCCCTCTCTGATAAATCCCTCTCTTATAAATCCCTCTCTGATAAATCCCTTTCTGATAAATCCCTCTCTGAAAAATCCCTCTCTGATAAATCCCTCTCTGATGAATCTCTCTCTGATAAATCCCTTTCTGATATATACCGCTCTGATAAATCCCTCTCTAATAAATCCCTCTCTAATAAATCCCTCTCTGATAAATCCCTCTCTGATAAATCCCTTTCTGATAAATTCCTCTCTGATAAATCCCTCTCTGATTAATACCTCTCTGATATATCTCTCTCTGATAAATCCCTCTCTGATAAATCTCTCTCTGATAAATCCCTCTCTGATAAATCCCTCTCTGATAAATCCTTCTCTGATAAATCCCTCTCTAATAAATCCCTCTCTGATAAATCCCTCTCTGATATATCCATCTCTGATAAATCCATCTCTGATAAATCCCTCTCTGATAAATCCCTCTCTGATAAATCCCTCTCTGATAAATCCCTCTCTGATAAATCCCTCTCTAATAAATCACTCTCTAATAAATCACTCTCTGATAAATCCCTCTCTAAAAAATCCCTCTCTAATAAATCCCTCTCTAATGAATCCCTCTCTAATAAATCCCTGTCTAATAAATCCCTCTCTGATAAATCCCTCTCTGATAAATCCCTTTCTGATAAATCCCTCTCTGATAAATCCCTCTCTGATTAATACCTCTCTGATAAATCTCTCTCTGATAAATCCCTCTCTGATAAATCTCTCTCTGATAAATCCCTCTCTGATAAATACCTCTCTGATAAATCCCTCTCTGATAAATACCTCTCTGATAAATCCCTCTCTAATAAATCACTCTCTGATAAATCCCTCTCTAATAAATCCCTCTCTAATAAATCCATCTCGGATAAATACCTCTCTGAAAATCCCTCTCTGATAAATACCTCTCTGATAAATCCCTCTCTGATAAATCCCTCTCTAATTAATCACTCTCTAATAAATCACTCTCTGATAAATCCATCTCTAATAAATCCCTCTCTAATAAATCACCCTCTAATAAATCACTCTCTGATAAATCCCTCTCTGATAAATCCCTCTTTGATAAATCCCTCTCTGATAAATCTCTCTCTAATAAATCCCTCTCTGATAAATCCCTCTCTGATAAATCCCTCTCTGATAAATCCCTCTCTGATAAGTACCTCTCTGATATATCCCTCTCTGCTAAAATCCCTTTCTGATATATCCCTCTCTGATAAATCCCTCTTTGATAAATCCCTCTATGATAAATCCCTCTCTGATAAATCCCTCTCTGATAAATCCCTCTCTAATAAATCCCTCTCTGATAAATCCCTCTCTGATATACCCCTCTCTGAAAAATCCCTCTCTGATATATCCTTCTCTGATAAATCCCTCTCTGATAAATCCCTCTCTGATAAATCCCTCTCTAATAAATCCCTCTCTGATAAATCCCTCTCTGATATACCCCTCTCTGAAAAATCCCTCTCTGATATACCCCTCTCTGATAAATCCCTCTCTAATAAATCCCTCTCTGATAAATCCCTCTCTGATCTATCCATCTCTGATAAATCCCTCTCTGATAAATCCCTCTCTGATAAATCCCTCTCTGATAAATCTCTCTCTGATAAATCCCTCTATGATACACCGCTCTGATAAATCCCTCTTTGATAAATCTCTCTCTGATAAAACCCTTTCTGATTAATCTCTCTCTGATATATCCCTCGCTGATAAATCGCTCTCTGATAAATCCCTCTCTAATAAATCCATCTCTGATAAATACCTCTCTGAAAATCCCTCTCTGATAAATACCTCTCTGATAAATCCCTCTCTGATAAATCCCTCTCTAATTAATCACTCTCTAATAAATCACTCTCTGATAAATCCATCTCTAATAAATCCCTCTCTAATAAATCACTCTGTAATAAATCACTCTCTGATAAATCCCTCTCTGATAAATCCCTCTTTGATAAATCCCTCTCTGATAAATCTCTCTCTAATAAATCCCTCTCTGATAAATCCCTCTCTGATAAATCCCTCTCTGATAAATCCCTCTCTGATAAGTACCTCTCTGATATATCCCTCTCTGCTAAAATCCCTTTCTGATATATCCCTCTCTGATAAATCCCTCTTTGATAAATCCCTCTCTGATATATCCATCTCTGATAAATCTCTCTCTAATAAATCCCTCTCTGATAAACCCCTCTCTAATAAATCCCTCTATGATAAATCCCTCTCTGATAAATCCCTCTCTGATAAATCCCTCTCTAATAAATCCCTCTCTGATAAATCCCTCTCTGATATACCCCTCTCTGAAAAATCCCTCTCTGATATATCCTTCTCTGATAAATCCCTCTCTGATAAATCCCTCTCTGATAAATCCCTCTCTAATAAATCCCTCTCTGATAAATCCCTCTCTGATATACCCCTCTCTGAAAAATCCCTCTCTGATATATCCCTCTCTGATAAATCCCTCTCTAATAAATCCCTCTCTGATAAATCCCTCTCTGATATATCCATCTCTGATAAATCCCTCTCTGATAAATCCCTCTCTGATAAATCCCTCTCTGATAAATCTCTCTCTGATAAATCCCTCTATGATACACCGCTCTGATAAATCCCTCTTTGATAAATCTCTCTCTGATAAAACCCTTTCTGATTAATCTCTCTCTGATATATCCCTCGCTGATAAATCGCTCTCTGATAAATCGCTCTCTGATAAATCCCTCTCTGATATATCCCTCTCTGATATATCCCTCGCTGATAAATCGCTCTCTGATAAATCGCTCCCATAAACCGCTCTGATAAATCCCTCTCTGATAAATCTCTCTCTGATAAATCCCTCTCTGATAAATCCCTCTCTGATAAATCTCTTTCTGATAAATCCCTCTCTGATAAATCCCTCTCTTATAAATCCCTCTCTGATAAATCCCTTTCTGATAAATCCCTCTCTGAAAAATCCCTCTCTGATAAATCCCTCTCTGATGAATCTCTCTCTGATAAATCCCTTTCTGATATATACCGCTCTGATAAATCCCTCTCTAATAAATCCCTCTCTAATAAATCCCTCTCTGATAAATCCCTCTCTGATAAATCCCTTTCTGATAAATCCCTCTCTGATAAATCCCTCTCTGATTAATACCTCTCTGATATATCTCTCTCTGATAAATCCCTCTCTGATAAATCCCTCTCTGATAAATCCTTCTCTGATAAATCCCTCTCTAATAAATCCCTCTCTGATAAATCCCTCTCTGATATATCCATCTCTGATAAATCCATCTCTGATAAATCCCTCTCTGATAAATCCCTCTCTGATAAATCCCTCTCTGATAAATCCCTCTCTGATAAATCCCTCTCTAATAAATCACTCTCTAATAAATCACTCTCTGATAAATCCCTCTCTAAAAAATCCCTCTCTAATAAATCCCTCTCTAATGAATCCCTCTCTAATAAATCCCTGTCTAATAAATCCCTCTCTGATAAATCCCTCTCTGATAAATCCCTTTCTGATAAATCCCTCTCTGATAAATCCCTCTCTGATTAATACCTCTGTGATAAATCTCTCTCTGATAAATCCCTCTCTGATAAATCTCTCTCTGATAAATCCCTCTCTGATAAATACCTCTCTGATAAATCCCTCTCTGATAAATCCCTCTCTGATAAATCCCTCTCTAATAAATCACTCTCTGATAAATCCCTCTCTAATAAATCCCTCTCTAATAAATCCCTCTCTGATAAATACCTCTCTGAAAATCCCTCTCTGATAAATACCTCTCTGATAAATCCCTCTCTGATAAATCCCTCTCTAATTAATCACTCTCTAATAAATCACTCTCTGATAAATCCATCTCTAATAAATCCCTCTCTAATAAATCACTCTCTAATAAATCACTCTCTGATAAATCCCTCTCTGATAAATCCCTCTTTGATAAATCCCTCTCTGATAAATCTCTCTCTAATAAATCCCTCTCTGATAAATCCCTCTCTGATAAATCCCTCTCTGATAAATCCCTCTCTGATAAGTACCTCTCTGATATATCCCTCTCTGCTAAAATCCCTTTCTGAAATATCCCTCTCTGATAAATCCCTCTTTGATAAATCCCTCTCTGATATATCCATCTCTGATAAATCTCTCTCTAATAAATCCCTCTCTGATAAACCCCTCTCTAATAAATCCCTCTATGATAAATCCCTCTCTGATATATCCCTCTCTGATAAATCCCTCTCTGATAAATCCCTCTCTGATAAATCCCTCTCTAATAAATCCCTCTCTGATAAATCCCTCTCTGATATACCCCTCTCTGATAAATCCCTCTCTGATATATCCCTCTCTGATAAATCCCTCTCTGATAAATCCCTCTCTGATAAATCCCTCTCTAATAAATCCCTCTCTGAGAAATCCCTCTCTGATATATCCATCTCTGATAAATCCATCTCTGATAAATCCCTCTTTGATAAATCCCTCTCTGATAAATCCCTCTCTGATAAACCACTCTGATAAATCCCTCTTTGATAAATCTCTCTCTGATAAATCCCTGTCTGATAAACCGCTCTGATAAATCCCTCTTTGATAAATCTCTCTCTGATAAAACCCTCTCTGATTAATCTCTCTCTGATATATCCCTCGCTGATAAATCCCTCTCTGATAAATCCCTCTCTGATAAATCCCTCTCTGATAAATCGCTCTCTGATATATCCTTCGCTGATAAATCGCCCTCTGATAAATCGCTCTCTGATAAATCGCTGTCATAAACCGCTCTGATAAATCCCTCTCTGATAAATCTCTCTCTGATAAATCTCTTTCTGATAAATCCCTCTCTGATAAATCCCTCTCTTATAAATCCCTCTCTGATAAATCCCTTTCTGATAAATCCCTCTCTGAAAAATCCCTCTCTGATAAATCCCTCTCTGATGAATCTCTCTCTGATAAATCCCTTTCTGATATGTACCGCTCTGATAAATCCCTCTCTAATAAATCCCTCTCTAATAAATCCCTCTCTGATAAATCCCTCTCTGATAAATCCCTTTCTGATAAATCCCTCTCTGATAAATCCCTCTCTGATTAATACCTCTCTGATATATCTCTCTCTGATAAATCCCTCTCTGATAAATCTCTCTCTGATAAATCCCTCTCTGATAAATCCCTCTCTGATAAATCCTTCTCTGATAAATCCCTCTCTAATAAATCCCTCTCTGATAAATCCCTCTTTGATATATCCATCTCTGATAAATCCATCTCTGATAAATCCCTCTCTGATAAATCCCTCTCTGATAAATCCCTCTCTGATAAATCCCTCTCTGATAAATCCCTCTCTAATAAATCACTCTCTAATAAATCACTCTCTGATAAATCCCTCTCTAAAAAATCCCTCTCTAATAAATCCCTCTCTAATGAATCCCTCTCTAATAAATCCCTGTCTAATAAATCCCTCTCTGATAAATCCCTCTCTGATAAATCCCTTTCTGATAAATCCCTCTCTGATAAATCCCTCTCTGATTAATACCTCTGTGATAAATCTCTCTCTGATAAATCCCTCTCTGATAAATCTCTCTCTGATAAATCCCTCTCTGATAAATACCTCTCTGATAAATCCCTCTCTGATAAATCCCTCTCTGATAAATCCCTCTCTAATAAATCACTCTCTGATAAATCCCTCTCTAATAAATCCCTCTCTAATAAATCCCTCTCTGATAAATACCTCTCTGAAAATCCCTCTCTGATAAATACCTCTCTGATAAATCCCTCTCTGATAAATCCCTCTCTAATTAATCACTGTCTAATAAATCACTCTCTGATAAATCCATCTCTAATAAATCCCTCTCTAATAAATCACTCTCTAATAAATCACTCTCTGATAAATCCCTCTCTGATAAATCCCTCTTTGATAAATCCCTCTCTGATAAATCTCTCTCTAATAAATCCCTCTCTGATAAATCCCTCTCTGATAAATCCCTCTCTGATAAATCCCTCTCTGATAAGTACCTCTCTGATATATCCCTCTCTGCTAAAATCCCTTTCTGATATATCCCTCTCTGATAAATCCCTCTTTGATAAATCCCTCTCTGATATATCCATCTCTGATAAATCTCTCTCTAATAAATCCCTCTCTGATAAACCCCTCTCTAATAAATCCCTCTATGATAAATCCCTCTCTGATATATCCCTCTCTGATAAATCCCTCTCTGATAAATCCCTCTCTGATAAATCCCTCTCTAATAAATCCCTCTCTGATAAATCCCTCTCTGATAAATCCCTCTCTGATAAATCCCTCTCTGATATATCCCTCTCTGATAAATCCCTCTCTGATAAATCCCTCTCTGATAAATCCCTCTCTAATAAATCCCTCTCTGATAAATCCCTCTCTGATATATCCATCTCTGATAAATCCATCTCTGATAAATCCCTCTTTGATAAATCCCTCTCTGATAAATCCCTCTCTGATAAACCACTCTGATAAATCCCTCTTTGATAAATCTCTCTCTGATAAATCCCTGTCTGATAAACCGCTCTGATAAATCCCTCTTTGATAAATCTCTCTCTGATAAAACCCTCTCTGATTAATCTCTCTCTGATATATCCCTCGCTGATAAATCCCTCTCTGATAAATCCCTCTCTGATAAATCCCTCTCTGATAAATCGCTCTCTGATATATCCTTCGCTGATAAATCGCCCTCTGATAAATCGCTCTCTGATAAATCGCTGTCATAAACCGCTCTGATAAATCCCTCTCTGATAAATCTCTCTCTGATAAATCCCTCTCTGATAAATCTCTCTCTGATAAATCCCTCTCTGATAAATCGCTCTGATAAATCCCTTTCTGATAAATCCATCTCTGATAAATCCCTCTCTGATAAAACTCTCTCTGATAAATCCCTCTCTGATAAATCGCTCTGATAAATCCCTTTCTGATAAATCTCTCTCTGATAAATCCCTCTCTGATAAATCTCTCTCTGATAAATCTCTCTGATAAATCCCTCTCTGATAGATCCCTCTTTGATAAATCGCTCTGATAAATCCCTCTCTGATAAATCCCTCTCTGATATATCTCTCTCTGATAAATCCATCTTTGGTAAATCACTCTGATAAATCCTTCTTTGTTAAATATCTCTCTAATGAAATCCTCTCTGATGAAATCCTCATTGATAAATCCCTCTCTGATAAATCCCACTCTGATAAATCGCTCTGATATATCTCTCTCTGATAAATCCCTCTCTGTTAATCTCTCTCTGATAAATTCCTCTTTGATAAATGTCTCTCTGATAAATCCCTCTGATAAATCTCTCTCTGATAAATCCCTCTCTGATAAATCCCTCTCTGATAAATCCCTCTCATAAATCACTCTGATAAATCCCTCTCTGATATATCTCTCTCTGATAAATCCCTGTCTGATAAATCCCTCTCCGATAAATCACTCTGATAAATCCCTCTTTAAAAAACCGCCCTGAATTAACCCTCTTTGCCAAACCACTCTCTGATAAATCACGTTTTGATATTTCACTTTTTTATAAATCACTCTCTGATAAATCCCTCTTTGATAAATCGACCATGTAATTGCACTTTGTATAATAACACCGGAGTCCTCGAACAGACAGACAGGCAGACAGATATTTCATAGAAGTCTCCACCCACATCAAATACATATAAAACATGTTTATGCAATATAACATAAAAGTGCGCCACCCTAAAAGGTTTATGAGAGACAACTGGATATATCATACGTTGTGAAATAAATAATGGAGAAAACGTTATTACGTACATAAATAACAATCAATCCAAATAAATACTTCTTCTTTGTAAAATGTAAAAGCAATTTTTTTGCAGTAAAATAAACATAATGTTTGAAAGGTAAAATGGTAAAAAGTAATTTGGTGTGCCCGCCCGTGTTCAGCATGTTCCAGCTCAATCAGCTGATGTGTGGATGACAACGATGGCAATGGATGACAACGCGAACACTATTAATTTCTAATGGATATGGTTTTATATTGAGAAGTCAATCTGTTGGTGACTCACACAAGACTTCTGTGAAATACCTCCGTCACGTAGAAAGTAATGTTTTATCAATGATGGTTATCCGATATAGTTCACGTTATAATAATTACACTTTACTGTCCTTCTTACCACAGGGGCGTGTATCGCTTAGAAACAGCGTTTGAAAGAAATATACCTGTATCGACCCTACCATAGTACTATATAAAAGGAAAAGGATGTAACGACGAAACCGCCCCATGCGCTTTCATATTTTATCATCAAAACAATTTCTATGGCACAGTCGATGACTACGATACGAAAGCTTAATGATTTCCCTACAAAATGAGCTATAAATGGTCACAATTGGATCATTATTCAAAAGCTATGCGAAAAGACAAGACTGTATATCGCTACCTCCAAACGTTCAAGCCAATTTCCCCATTCGCGAAAACTAACTTTTTAAAATAGTTTATTAAAGAGCATGGGTTCGTTTCTTCGTCACATCCCTTTCCTTTTTTATAGTTATAGGGTAGGGTCTATATAGGGATAATTTATGTCTTTCAAACGCTATTTCTAAGCGATACACGCCCCTGTGCTCCTTACAAAGTAAATGGGAAATTATTGTTCTCCTAAAAGACCCTGTTCCACTCAACACCAACAAACAACATAACACACATTGAGCAATATTGGGACACGCTATGCCTGCACTGCCGCTTTATGTTCACATGTTCGAGACATTACATTAACTTCACATTCACAATAATCTGAAGCACATATTTCAATATGATGATACATGATCAACATGTGGAATGTACATTGAATCACACGTTACTGAAGCCCGACACGTAAAACCAGAGATAAACTTATTGTTGATTAAGAAGAAAACTCTGGAACCGTGTTCCCTCAACGAATGCAACAGCAACTGAAACATGAGGGTTTACTCTAATAGCACCAATTTCATATTACAATATATAAAATATAAGAATATAATAAAAGAATTTTTTTTTTCACAAATATATCATACAGACTCTTTTACAGCTCACGAAACAGAATACACGGTCTCATTGAAAGAGAATACTACACGAGGTCTCATTAGATACGAATTATACGAAACGAGTGTCCTTCCGACGGTATCTGATCGAGCGAAAGCGAGGTCAGATACCATAGGAAGGTCACGAGTTTCGTATAATTCGTATCTAATGATACCGAGTGTGGTATTTTATTTATTACACACGTTTTTATACGCGGATTCGTCACACCGTTTAATTTTATTACCTGTCATAAGGGAAACAATTCCACGGAACCTAAACCGGTTTCAATAACCGAGTGCGTAATAATTGACGTTAGAGCTGACCCGAACGCTTATTTGCAACTCCTATTGCGTATACCTACGACGAAATAATGTAGTTCATTAGATTCAGTTGAATAAATCAAAAGTGGACTATACAAATGAACAAAAAGATTTATGCAATTGTACTGTATTTGTTATGTTATGTTGTGCAAGGTATTATTGTTAATGTAAACATTCACATTAATCTTATAGTCAACTCGCCTCGCCTCGCCTCGCCTCGCAGGCGGTCGGCTCGCCTGTTGGCCTAGTGACGTTGTTTATTTGTGACGGGGTGTCATTAGATATTACAATCTCAAAGTTTTATATACAATCTACTGAAAGAATCAAGCAACAGTGCCAAGGTTTGGGGTTTGGATGAACAGCAACAACCGACGCGTTATGACTGTAATCGTGGCCAACGAACAGTCGGACAGTGACGTTGTCGACTCGCGATCGGCATGATGTCAACATCGAAGGCAGTGATTTTGAAGCCTAGAAATGTGAATAAGACAAATGTCCTCAGTCGGTGTCTGTCAATAGGCCATTGGCCTGAAGCTCTTCATACTTAAATCTAATAAACTTATTTAACTAATGTTATTAATGATATTTCATACTGCAACTTATATCCAAAGTTAACTTCAAAATTATCACAGATTAATTACTCTTTGATAGTTGAAGATAAATATTTTGGATTCATTAGGCTAATATGTAGAAATAACATTAAAATTATTGATCAACCTCAATGTCCTAAGTCACGAGAGGTTAGTAGGTCATTTGAAAATGTAACAGGTCAATGGCCTGTGGCCTGCAACAATCTGAATCCCTGGAAGGGCAAGGTCAACGCAGAGTGAAAATGTTTGACTTTGACTAGTATCATTACAAGTACCTTTTGCAAGCTGTTCATTACGTTCTTGGTGATGGTTACATGATGTTTGCATTTGACACCGACAATGAATGTGAGATGTGTCCGGATTTCCACACAACCCTTGAACGGTGCGTTTGCCGATAGTTACAGCTATTCGTGACATCAATGATGCATACTGGACAAATGTGCAACTTTCTAAAAGCATTGGCAAACTATGTTGACCCTAACTGAGAGGTCATTGGTTATCCAATCAGATCGTTGGAATGCTTGGTCACGTCGTTACGACACAGGTCAACGTGATACGACACACGTATGACGTACGAGATTAGTATGTCACTAGTTGTACGTTCCCCACATGTGTAATAAACTAGGATATTATATGGGCTTCTCAACACAACACAAATCAGTCACATAGCACTGAAAAAGTACAATAAGGGCTCTTCAGCTCCAAACAAGCAATAAATGCATTTATTGACCAGATATTATATAGGCTTCACAGCTCAACACAATGTGGTACAATTATCAACCTACAGCTACCAGCCATATAACGTGATACTTGAAACGACCTTTCTAAACCGTATCACCCGGTACGAGGGACTTACAACATTGTAAGTCCCCCCAGGAGGGTTTACACAGACAGTTGTAAACCCTGTTTGAAGGAATTTTAATGATTGTAAACCCTAATATATTTGCTAAGATGACGGCTTGAAAGTAAAGATCTGAAGAAACTAACAGAAAAAATTCTTAAATTTACGACAGAATATGAACAGCAAATTTTTTGCAGAAAGTGCGTCTCGAACCCGTATCCACTATCACTTGTAGTAACTGAGCTAACGCCTTAGTCTACTGCGCCAACGGGGCAGATGAGATTTCACGGTACAAAATCAACCCATATAGCGCGGCTGTTTACAGGCTAATATCAGCTAGGGATCCTCAATATAACGCCAGGGATCCTCAATATAACGCGATAACAATTAAAAATCCTGTTTTACACTTAAAAACGGTTAATCATATTGAGAAACCATTCTACCTCGGATATGATAAGGTTGTAGACCCTGATAGTCAGGAAAATCCCTCGGATGCTTCGCGTCCTCGGGTTTTTCCTTTCTATCAGGGTCCACAACCTTACCATATCCTCGGTATCATGGTTTCCTTACATGGGAAGGAAAATGTTGTTTGAAATGTCATTCTCGCTGAGTGCGCAGTTACGGCCACTTAAACGTATTGTTTTTGTAACAGTATCTGGTGTCTATGTTCATTTATCAACCTACTAGCCATATAACGTGATACTTGAAACGACCTTTCTAAACCGTATCACCCGGTACGAGGGACTTACAACATTTCCTTCCCTAACAACGCCACCTATCAATGTGGATAACTCAATTTCGATAAAGCAATTTCCTTCTAATTCTTACTTCAACCGAAGAAAATATAAGTTATGCCCATGATACCCAGCACCCAACGTGCAGATCCGGGACTAGCACAGCTCTATCTTAAAATGCTCGGTGCCGTTCCGCTAACCGATCTTAGCTGAGTGCCAAGCAAGGAAGCAACAACTCCCATCGGCCGGGAATCGAACCCTGAACGGACATTCTACTAACAGAGCTACATCTCCGGTGATGGATGAAGAGCCCATTGAAAGCAGAAAGTCTCTCTCAGTGATGACAAATAGTCTTCTAAAACAGACTTGTTAAACTTATGATTAACTATGGACGGAGTATCAGTGGATAGGTTACACAGACTCTGTCCAGGCAGTAACGACGCTTAATATAGAGGACTAAATGTTTTTGTTCATATAAATTTAGTACTGAATTAAGACATTGTAACCGAATTCACAATGTCAACATAGCCGGTGGGTTATATAATCTGCATTTCCAGACTTTTCGGTTTTTCTCAAGGAAGTTTAACCAAGCAGTGATATATGCGACATACGAGGGGTGTTCAATAAAAATTTCCCTGACCAACTTCTCTTTATCGGAAGAAGTAGAAATTCCATATGTGATATGTAACATGTCTTCATAGGTTAAGTGATGTCTCATACTTTTAAAATATTCATTCTTTCTGTCAGAACAGGTCTTAGAGTACAGTAAGGTGTAAAAATGGGGGCTGTTTAGTATATCAGGTTTTTATTTTTGAAGGATCGAACACCAAAGGAAATTTTTGATGAGATGAAAGAAACTTATGGAGAGGATGCCCAATCAAACACTGGCGTCGTCAGTTCAAGTGTGGTCGGACCTCCGTGGAAACAGCTTCAATTCCAGGTCGACCCCAGTCAGTCATTGATGATGACTCTATCAGGCAAGTGGAAGCTGCAATTTTAACATCTATAGTAATGATGAAACCCTCATTAATGAGGTCAAGCTCTGGCTTTTGACAAGATCTGATGCCCTTTACAAGGAAGGCCTAGAAGGCTGGATCAAGCGATGGGAGAAATGTGTCACACTGTGTGGTGCCTATGTAGAGAAAGACTAATAACTGTACCAAGTCTCGTTTCTTTCAGTAAAGTAGAAGTCAATCAGGGAAATCGTTATTGAACGCCCGTAACCACAGGAATTTGAGGATACCCAAGATCTCAATGTAAACAATGTATATAAAAGTATCCACGCCCCCTCTATACAATAGGCTATTGTATAGAGGGGGCGTGGATACTTTTACATACATTGTTTACATTGAGATCTTGGGTATCCTCAAATTCCTGTGCCCGTAACTTAACTGCAGAAGTCTCCAGAAGTCATTTTAACTGATCTTTTATTTTTGTAAAAAATGTCTTCGTTAAGGATGTCAGCTCCTTCCGGTTGAACTTCAAAAATGAAATATGATAAAGTAAAGATTTTTTCTCATCTTTATTTACTTCATGATATTCTACATCACCTACATACTTTTAAAAAAATGAAATAAAGAAAATGTGACTTTAGAAACTCCCAAAAGTGCTTAAATAGCATAAATGGCCTAAAATTGACTAAAAAAGGGGGTTTACAGGTACATGTTGTGTCAAAGCTTAAACAAACCCACACTATCATATATATTCTTTCATCGATTTCGGTAGGGTAACATGAACTTTGTAACTTATCAAAAAAGAAAAAAAATTTAATACTAGAAATGTAGTATTTTAAAGTTTTTAGCAGTTTTTTTTCTCATTTTCCCATAGACTCCCATGTTAAAATTGTACTTCACCCCACTATCTTTCAGGCGTCATATCTCGAAAAAACCCACACTAACCCCTATTTTTTAATGCTGATTTCTCAATCATATACCTTGAACTTTTAAAAAATATAAGTTAGAAAAAAAGTTTAATTCTATAAATTTGAGGAGCGAACATCCTTAAGTGTCTTAAAAACACGCGATTTGCGAGATATTAAAGGAGAGAGAAATAGGACTCGTGTGTTGTTTTATGACGACCTGTAACAATGACGCATTAACAGACAAATGAATATATCAGCCACACGTTAACTAAAACTGTACACTTTCTATATATACATATATCGGAGTTGAATTAATATGGGTTCTCTTCTGAGTTTAATGTATATCCTAAATCATCTTCAACATGACATTAAGTGTCACAGGCAATTAAAGGAACATAGGGTTATTTACATTCTCCAGCCGTAAATATTTTATTTGAATTTTACGACATAACGTAACCACACACACACGAACAAGATATTTCGAGGTGCTCTCATTGAACGCTTGGTGATATATCCCAGGTTTCCCCTGAAGACAAAGGCTTATCCAGTATGCTGGCTGATATCTGCCAGACTTCGTGTTCAGACATAACATATGACTACAATTAGTGTAATAACGTTACATCTACCAATGGCTGATACTGACCCTTGGTCGTGTGGTCACCACAATGTGGAGGGGTCACTAACAACTAGAAATGGTTGGAGCAATGGGTAGCCTCAACAAACTGATAGGACTGGGTCATGCGTTTTTATAAGAAACGATGTTACATACGCAAAAACTTTAACCCATACAAGTTTAAATTTGCTTCAATATTTCAACATTTCTTCACAAAAAGATTTTATGAGAGTACCAAAATAAACTATGATAATAAACTAACCATGTAAAGTGTTTTAGTTAAACACAAAGTATTTAATTAGGTAACACAACTAAACCAGGTGGCAGTTGTCGTGTATGTAAATATTTACCTGGCCCACCACAGTGCTTTCATGTAATACAATCTCAACAGTGTTGCCATAGTGTAATGTAATGCCTTCTTTTAAGGTACTGTCAAATCATATAGTGCAATGTCAACTGATGGATCCGATAGCTCACATATCTACGATGTCATGACCTGAACTAACTTATGAATTGGGAGGCGATCTAACCTCCACTATGTAGGAACATACACATCTCCCGCTGGGTGGCAGTTTGAAACAGTGTGACAATGGATTTCCTTACACAGCACAACTAATTTAAACCTTGACACGTTTCCTGTTCTTTCCCGTGCTGGTGTAGCAGAGTACACTATGAAGCCTCTACACTAGCACATGAAAGTAGAGGAAATGCAGCACAGCTGAAAGTAACCAGTAATGCCCGGAAATACATGAGTGAAATCAAAATGCTAGTAAATACATGAGTGAAATCAAAATGCTAGTAAATACATGAGTGAAATCAAAATGCTAGTAAATACATGAGTGAAATCATTAATGCTAGTAAATACATGAGTGAAATCATAATGCTAGTAAATACAAGAGTGAAATCATAATGCCCGGAAATACATGAGTGACATCATAATGCCCGGAAATACAGGAGTGAAATCATAATGCTAGTAAATACATGAGTGAAATCAAAATGCTAGTAAAGACATGAGTGAAATCAAAATGCCTGGAAATACATGAGTGAAATCATAATGCCCGGAAATACATGAGTGAAATCAAAATGCTACTAAAGACATGAGTGAAATCATAATGCTAGTAAATACATGAGTGAAATCATAATGCTAGTAAATACATGAGTGAAATCATAATGCTAGTAAATACATGAGTGAAATCAAAATGCTAGTAAATACATGAGTGAAATCATAATGCTAGTAAATATATGAGTGAAATCATAATGCTAGTAAATACATGAGTGAAATCATAATGCTAGTAAATACATGAGTGATATCATAATGCCCGGAAATACATGAGTGAAATCATAATGCCCGGAAAGACATGAGTGAAATTAAAATGCTAGTAAATACATGAGTGAAATCATAATGCTAGTAAATACATGAGTGAAATCAAAATGCCCGGAAACACATGAGTGAAATCATAATGCTAGTAAATACATGAGTGAAATCAAAATGCTAGTAAATACATGAGTGAAATCATAATGCCCGGAAATACATGAGTGAAATCATAATGCCCGGAAACACATGAGTGAAATCATAATGCCCGGAAATACATGAGTGAAATCAAAATGCTAGTAAATACATGAGTGAAATCAAAATGCTAGGGATTACATGAGTTAAATTATAATGCAAGGGGTACATGAGTTAAATTATAATGCAAGGGGATACATGAGTTAAATTATAATGCAAGGGGGTACATGAGTTAAATTATAATGCAAGGGGGTACAAGAGTTAAATTACAATGCAAGGGGATACATGAGTTAAATTATAATGCAAGGGGATACATGAGTTAAATTATAATGCAAGGGGGTACATGAGTTAAATTATAATGCAAGGGAATACATGAATTAAATTATAATGCAAGGGAATACACGAGTAAAATCATTATGCTAGGGGATACATGAGTTAAATTATAATGCGTGGAAATACTGGAGTGAAACATCAATCATACCACTAGTGGTATTCGTGTAATGAAACAGTATTCTTAGATCTATAAAGTAATCTTCAGATTATCTTTATTTGATTTTCATAATGTAAGATTTAGACAATAACTAACGAGTGACGGGGAATGACAGATTATCTTTCCCGAGTTATATCATTTGAGTAATTCTCGAGCCTTGGCGAGAGAATTACACACAATTGATATAACGAGGGAAAGATAACCTGCCATTCCCCGTCACGAGTTGGTTATTGTTTATATTACCCATATGACAAATTAAAGTAAAAACGCGAATATTAAAAGCCAATAGCTTCTCTAAAAGGACCCGAGAAGGAGATGAATCTCCATACGCGTGTGACGTGGATTCACTTCTTACGTACCTATCCTTGTTTACTCCGCACGATTAAAATGTCCCCTGCGAAAATGTCTTACACAATAAAAGAAAGATGTGGCTTTAGTTGAAAGTTTTGTATTCCTGCCAATTACTATCAATCCATGATTATACATATAAGTTATTGCAACATCCATATCAAGAGGTGTGCGAAGCTCAAAAACAAGTCGGCTCAAACCGAAAAGCCCTGTGACGTTACAATCGACACTGTGACGTCATAACCGCTCGCGCCTATGACGTCATTACATTCGAACGATCGCCGTCGCTCTTGAAGCTTTCCGTGATTATACAGTCAAGCAGTAATCGCTAGTTTCTTTAAATTTCGGACAATTTAACTGCTTCCTCCGACATTTGATGCGTCGGCACATGTACGAAAACGCTAATTTCAACTGCGGGAAACAAATAAAACATGTTAAAGTGCAGAAGACAGTTTCTAAAGTTACTAGTCGGGAAAAGTAAGAAAGATGAATGAAGTAGTTCCGGCAACCAATGAAATTCTTATTTTTCTGTAACAGCCAATCAAAAGCCAGAAAAAGGTGTAACTCCCATGTGACTTACAGGAAAAATACTACCCTGTGTCCGTCTTCCCATATGGGTAATATAAATATTTGACGAACCGTAGAGGGGCCTTGTAATGGTAATAAAATACCCACTTAACCCTATTTGATCACGTGACCTTGTCTAGATTGGTGTATACCTGTAAAGGGGGAGGTAGCGTTCTATGCACAGGTAAGAATTTTTTACCTGGATGTATGTCCATAGATGTGTTTGTCTTTTTTGCATGAAATTCTTGTTAACTCATTTTAATGTAAATTGGTGATAAAAACTTGTAAACAGTCAAATACAAACATTTTTCAAAGGTTTTGGTTATAGGCCTTGACATCAACTAACAACTGTGACGATGTTGTAACACAACAGCTTGCAGCTACAGTTGTTTGTCATTTTCCTAAAATTAAATTTTGTTCTTGTGTTGAACAATTCTTATAGATACATGTAAATGTCACAAAGACAGAGTTTTTAGTTCTCCGGCCTGAAGTACAAAGTTTTTCTTTTGAAATAATAAATCTATATATTAAGTATGTAATGGGAAAACAAGCTTTTTTGAAACGAGATTACGCTTACGGATAACATTGAAATTGACGTTTCATTGTTGACCTCAATAACATTTCTGTCAGAAAATAAAAAAATGCATTTTAGAATTCAACTGCAAATTCAAAATGATGAAGATATGCTAACATATGCACTGCAATATGACTGTCCTCAATGTAACACATTCAAGTTTGTATTAGTAACAGACCAGTCATTGTATAGTTTGAATATTATTATGTTAGAAACACATTCAAATGGATACCTTAAATTTAAGTTATGCAAACCGAAAACGTACGCATCGGCAAACAGTTAAAGTAAATTCCCATGTGAAATGATTATAGATTCAGCTTGATATAGATCACTTTTAATAATTTACTGTGTATTAACCCTATGTTGATTTAGTGGCCCATTGTGTTCACTCTCCAAGTGTTCCCGTATAACGGCCGAGTACCATCTCTACACTCAACCGTAAAAGAAACGTCACCATATATTCAACGATGTCAAAAACGAAATACTTCTGCCGGATTTTGAATGCATTGTATAGGGACATGATTTGCAAAGAAGTACCAGCTATTTGATAGGTCAGAGTAAAATAGTTTTATTATTATGTATCTTCACCTGGGGTGTGGAAATCGCTTTTTCAAAATTTCATTGTTTCGTATCTAACTTAAATATTCATGAAATAAAAGATGTAATCGACATAAATAACCTTCTTGGACTTAAATGGATTACGCTTCTTAGTAGGACGTCATAAAACAAGCCAAAAACCCCTTTTGGACTCCCCTACCTTGTCCAATTAAGGATATTCAAAACGGCAATTTCTTAAAACATGGCTTTCTACGAAATGTGAACAAATAATGCTTTGCATTTTCAAATCATGTTTAGTTGAGTTCTGAAGACGCCTTAATTCGCGTGGATTGAATTATCTTGTATATTGTATGGTGAGGTTTCTTTTGCAGTTGAGTGTACATCTACATGTACATAATTGGAGTTCTTGCAGTGTGCCATGGAGTGAACACGTCATTCATTCCGTCTGTTATTAAGGATTTAGCCATTTGGTTGAATCCTTTTTGTTATTGGCGTGTTTTTTCTCATTATTATTCCACGGGTCGTGTGAACAAGATTCAGTCAAAACGGCTGAAGCTAATGCAACCAAACTGTATATGCCGAAAGCCCGGTCTAGTTGGGAAACTAAGCTTTTGGGCCAAATCGGCCTAGCCATTAATGGTCCAGTTCTAATCCAAATTTCGAATTTTAACATGGGAATTTTTTTTTCAAAATGCGCCTAGAGACTTGCAACTTTATTTTTTATATAAGATGCGGAATGACAATGCGAGCAATTAAGTAAATCATGCCGAATTCGTAGGCGACGTGGTTAAGCCGCCATCTTGATTTTAGACACTTTTTCATTTTTACTAACCCCATGCACTTTTGAAAATCTTCTGCTATGAAGATACTTGCATTTAAGAGCTGAAACTTACAAATTTGTGTAACAGAAACATTGGTGAAAAACGTAACATTTGATTTTGTACTTTCTTCACAGTGATCATCTAAATTCAGGCATGTTTCGAAAATCGCCAACTTTAAGTGAGAATAACGCAAAAACTTATCCACCGAATTTACAGATTACAGATTTACAGACAAGTATGTGTCATTTATGAATCAATAATAAAATCAATCGCGAACAGTCATTTCCAGTCATTAAGCATAAAAAAAAATAACATATGTAAAATTTTCAAAATCCATATAGAGACTTGGTTTTCTTTACAATTTTTAGATTTTCACATGTACATTTTGGGTATCAATAATCGTAGGGACATGCTGGAAACTTGCAACTTGATTTAAAAGATGCGCAATTACATTGGAAATATGTCTTAATTCATTATACTTCAAATATTTGAATCATGTATGCGCTGAATCTTTTTATCTTCGCTTGCGACTATATTTTTTTTATCAAATTTCCAAAGGTATTAAGTACTGATGTGGTCAAAACATTTGCAAAATTAAAGATGATTATTAGATTGGGAGTTCGAATGACATTTAATGCTTCTGTGAACCATTGCTGGGAAAGAAAAGAGTCAGGGAAAAATCGTAGTCAAGATAATTAAATGCTGATTCTGTTTAAACGTGTAAATGTGGTTCGTTCGGCATGCCACATATCATGTTCGCTCTTTCGTTATCGGTCTTCTTTTTCTTTAATTCCAACAGACAGACAGACAGACAGGCAGAGGTTTCTTTCGTAAAAGAGGCCTCATTGCCTATTCTACATTCACAAAATATAACAGATACGGTAGAGATTGAACCTTTAACACAACGATTGCGTTTTGTCGAAAATTCGTCATTGTAAAAACATATATCTGTATGGTACAAAGAGAATCCACTGTAAACACAGAGTACGTTTGTGTTGGTCTGTGTTCTCTCTTTGTGAAGAGGATGGAGCACAATTCGTGAACTCCGGAGAACGACACTGATATGTATATATAATATGTTTGCAAACATCTCGTGTTGTATTATACCAGAGAATACCCACGTAATTTAAATTTTATTAGCATTTTGTTTTTACAGTTTAAAACGTGATGACATGGGTAATTTGCCATTACTGAGAAATAACGGAGCGAGAGAACAATAGGATGACGTCACAAATGTAACGTAACATGTCTCATCTTTTGACTGAAATACAGTCAACCAGATAGACAGACAGACAGACAGAGGTTAATTTCGTAAAAGAGGCATCATTGCCTATTCTACAGTCACAAAATATAACAGATACGGTAGAGATTGAACCTTTAACACAACGATTGAGGTTTGTCGGAAATTCGTCAATGTAAAAACATTTATCTGTATGGTACAAAGAGAATCCACTGTACACACAGAGTACGTTTGTTTTAAACTGTGTTCTCTCTTTGTGAAGAGGATGGAGCAGAATTCGTGAACTCTGGAGAACGACACTGGTATGTTTGCAAACATCTCGTGATGTATTATACCAGAGAAAACCCACGTATATGTAAATAGACAGCTTCTCTCTCCTTGTACGTGACATAAGGGGAATAATGCAGTACTGGTATCGGTTAATTGGTATTGATTAATATGTTATATATTTCAGCTCTAGCACTAGATTTTATTGAAATGAAAAAATAGCTTTATTCTGAAATCGCGGTGATACGCTTGTGAGATAATGTTCATATTTTTGATATTTTCGATTCTTAATTAGTAAAAACTATTATAGTGGATCTCACACTCATTTCCAAAAAATGCAGTAATACTTTTTTTTGTATTGCAATGAGTGTTGAGGTATTCGATATATCGCTTATTGTCAAAGATAAAACATATGATAAAATCTCGTAACATCTAACGACTACTAATGCTTATATAGATATTGTTCTCCAAGCAGTATAAATAAATATGTTGATTTATTATCAGTCGTGAATGTCATCGTCGTCGGAACTTCGGAGGAATCCTTACACACACATTTTCGGAGGGAAATAATTGTATATAAAGATATTCGACAACAAAGTCTTATAGAAATGTTTTCAATGAAATATTTAAATCAGAAAAAGGGTTTTTAAATACATGTTGACACAGGAAGAATAAGTATGACAGACAGACAGAGCTTTGAAGTGATGTGGGCAGAAAGAGGTCAAAGTTCAAATTCAAAGGAAGAAGCATTGTTCATCACTGTAAATGGGGATCAAACTGTATTGAGGATGTAAATTTACTAAAAATATTAATCACGACAGTTTTGTGACCTCCGAGGTTGAAAAAACATTTCACATTTTCGCTAGTTCATGGATATACTCGAAGGTTTCACCGCAATGACTATAGTAGCCACAATGGTTTTGTGGGTTTCTCCAATTAATATGGTAACACTGTTATATATGTGCAGTACCCTTGAAACCCTATGTGTCCTCTCCCCTTTTCCTAACAGACCTCTGAAACGACGTGTACATGAGTAAGAAGTACGAAGTCAGGGACCAAAACGGGAGTGCAGTTATGGGCACAGAGAGGGAAGGGATGCATATTAGTCACGTAACTGGATTTATCCTCCTCCTACTGGCCGTCTGTCTGTCCGTCTTGGTCGGGCTGGTCGTCCATTTCGCATCCCCGGGAGAACTGGTCTGCAACTGCCAAAACACCCAACCGGAAGTCCCACCACTTTCACCGGAAGCTCTCAGGGCGCAATGTATAGCAGCCATAGAAGAAGGGGATCTCGAAATATGTAGGTAGCACGTGTTAATGTTTGACTTGTCAGTTTTATAACATGTTTGGGTTTGGATTTCCATGGCATTTTATAACAACCGAAATATGTCTTGTCATCTTCTTTTTCTTTCCCTAGACTTAATCCGTATCTATGGTACACCCCTTAGCGATAGATTCAAGTTACTATCATGGATGTTCATACCATCTCAGAAAAAGTGTTTTGGGCATTTTGTACATTGAATATACAGTTTTGCAATCTTTGCCACAATTATGAGGCTTCAAAATAATGTAAATTTACCCCATAGCAATTTGACGAATGTTTAAAAAGAAAATAACGACACCATATGATTTATATGACTATACTTCTAGGTACATCTTGCCCCCAAACTACAACGTCGAAGCCGATGACAACGATGGCATTAACAACAATGAAACCGACCACAATGCCAACAACAACGTCGACAACAACGCCCAAACCCATCATCAACTACCGTCTGCCAACGGCCGTCAAACCCCACCATTACGTCCTTGAAATTCGACCGGAAATCTACGGTACAAACTCTTCAGCGTTCACGTTTAGCGGCACCGTCACAATCACCATCAACGTCACGGAGGCGACGTCAAATATCACCCTTCATAGGAAAGACGTCACCGTGGACAGAGACTCACTCACTCTGACGTCAACGTCAGGATCTGCTCCAACCATCACCGATGTTTCTGACGATGACCTTCGGGAGTTTTACATCCTTCACCTTGACGGTAACCTTCAAGCCGGAATGTCATATGACGTCACCCTGAGTTTCCACGATAAAATGAGGACGGACGGTTCTGGGCTATATCTCAGTTCTTACACAGCGGATAACTATGAAACGATGTAAATACCTGCATGTTTTTACTCTAAAAAAGAAATATTTCATTCAGATGCCATGAACATACGACAACATGATTTCGTTTATCAAATATGGTAAATTTTTCTTCAAAATTGATTTTTTCCCCCGCTGTACAGTGTAGAGTATTATTACATTACGTTAATGTAACACACATATATCCATATAAACCATGAATTGATCAACTGATTATTTTGATGACAATACTTGTTTTATGTATAAGTTCAACCTAATGCATGTAAATGGCTGTCACAGATAATGAAAACAATGCTTTCTTTGTTGTATAAACGTTTTATCATCTGATATCTTTCAGTTACCTGGTCACCACGCAATTCGAAGCCCCAGAAGCAAGAAAAGCGTTTCCCTGTTTCGACGAACCAGCGTTAAAGGCGACATTCGACATCACCCTTGTGCGGAAGAATACAACAAACCGGAACTACAGAAGTCTGACCACCACGGACGCTATTGCGCATGAGCAGAGGTTAGTATCCTTATGCTACGAGAGATGAAAAACACCCAGCGAATGTAACTCGTCAGAATCTGTAGAATATCGAATTTAATGTCCAGGGTAATGTTTTCTGAAGGGCATACGAAAGTTGAGTCCAAAAATAAAGCCATCAACATTTCAGAAACAACGAAACCTGATTTTTTGAATTGTGACTAGGACTATCTGTTCTGCAGCCCCAGACAGAGGACAGCACATGACGTCCATATTTAGTTTCAAACTATGTCCGTTGATATATGTAGATCAGGTCATGTTACTGATTGGTATTTACTCACTAAATTCTTCTTCTTTCATCACTAAGATAGACAGATATTAATAAGACTATAGCATTGATTTAATGTGTTTGCTGTGTACTATTGACTAGTACATAAAGCTGACTAGATATCTGTAATGATTCACGGCAACTCCTGTCTCACCCTACAGAGGAGAGTACGTCGCTGATATATTCGCCACGACCCCCGTGATGCCCACCTACCTTCTCGCCTTCATCATCTGCGACTTTGACTACTGGCAAAACGTCACATCCAACGTGACGGTAAGTATTTATATCATCTTTGTTTATGACCAACACCATCCCGAATCTATCACCCCTCACCTCGTCCATATTTATGTTTAGCTAAATTTTATTCATACGAACCTCGAACTATTTTTTTTAAGGAAACGGACCACCTATATTATCAAATTCTTCATCATATGTGTGTTAACTGATCAATACAAACATATTATTTTCTCTTTCCTTACAGGAAAATACTTGATTCTGATAAGTTAACGTTAGTTTAATTTTTCACATTGTACCCCGTCAGTCTCACAGTGTACAAATTTCATGTACCCCACTGCCATAGTAACAGCTCCTAGCTAAGAATGGGTGTCGTATTATGGTCAGATGACGTTATAACATGACGCACGCGGTGTAAGGAGTTTTGAACAGTTCCATCACCTGTTTATCTACGGGTCTATTAATTACAGACTTATTTCAATAATTACTGCTTTGTTAGGGACCTAATTCGATTTTGCGTTGCTGGCTGGCACACTCAATTAAACTAAAATTAACAAGTTTAAAGGCATCAAAAAGCTTGTAGTAGTAACATACACGAGTTTTAACATTCAGTCGAGACGGATGACACCATCTGGTTTATGTTTAGGGTCAGGGTCGTTCAAACAATATCCGCTTACCCGTCATCGGCATCAAAATAAAATGAATATAATTATGCTATTTTTTTTATTGACATGACGAAAAGATACATACGTTGCAAGCTTCTCCCTAGGATCATACGGTCTGATGTATCATCTTTGTATTAGTGTTATCGCTCGCTTGAAGGCTCGGGAGACACTGGTACATAGATGGTCATCCTTATAAGGGAAATTTGTATATTTGGACCCCACTAGTTATACATGTCAACGAACCACATACTAATTAAAGTAATTCTGTATACTGATTACATATTTGTGTATATTCCATATAATAAGTATATTCCCGTAACCAGTGTGTGTCATGGTGGAGTTAAAAAACGTATCTAAGTCCCCATCGCGGTTACCCTGAGATACCTAGAGGAAACGAACACAGTATACGTTATATGTAATCTGTATCAAGTTAAACTTTAATAATGAGTCCCCTATGCCAAAAAATTTAAAGAGGGTTTATTGCACTAAACATCAACTAAGTCAATTATATATGTTTGTTTATAGGTCCACAACCCATATCTTTCCGTTGAACTTATTTGTGTTCACGAACCCAACACTAGGTAGGGGTAATGCTTGAAGTCCTTTTGTCCACTATACTTGTTTGTGCACACAAACCCTGTAGATATGTCGGGCAGTGGCTCATGTTCCCAACTCACCCTTCAGCCAATCTAACAACTCCTCGACAATGTCACAATGAATCTGATCATCATGACATATCATATACGAAATTTCATGTGTGCGTTTCTTTTTTTTAAGGGAATATATGAATAAATTCAGACTTAGTCGATTAAACGTATTTGTTTTGAGTACCACAACCCATATTATTTCCATTGAACCTATTTGTGTACACGAACCCTTGGTAACAGTGGCTCACGCTACCAACTAAACCCTTCAGCTAGTCTAACAACTCCTCGACAATGTCACTATGAATCTGATCATCATGACAATATCTTAGGAATGTTTTAAACTTTAGTCACGGTGCCAATGGATCAGCATAAAACTTAACAAGAGTTTCACATCCTGCTCATGTTTATTCATGCATGATGGTCAAATTACGGAATGAGAAACCACAAGAACTCAGAAATATAGACATTAACGTATTGAGCTTATTAAAAGATTATTGTAACTGAAGGGGTGCATTCAAGAACATAGCACATACTTCAACTGTATTAGACAAAACTATGAAAGATATTTTGGCACAATTTCAATGTTATTCTAATTGTACATGTACCTGCATGTTCACATTTTATAAAATCATTATCATTATCATAACTGTGTGACGTCATAAAGCAAGCCGAACAGCCCTTTCTAACTTCTATCTCGTCTAGTTAAGGAGATCCAAAAAGAAGTTTTCTTAAAATGCGTGTTTCTAAGAAATATGAACAGATGATGTTTTGAAAATTCAAATTTATTGAGTTGACTTCTGAAGACATGATGTATCTCTGATTCAGTCGAATGTACCGCTTGTGGATTGAAATATCTTGTATTTTGTGTGGTGACTTTCCTTTTGCATTTGAGATTATTTGCAATGACATTGCAAAGTTCAGTACAACATAAGGACAGCACCCATGGGTGTAGTCCTATGCCTCCAAACTGTAATAATTGCTCCAAATTGTAATACCTGCTCCAAATTATAATACAAACTTATCAACATTGTAATAAAAACTGCTTCAAATTGTAATATCTCAATGTTCGTAAACTGTACTTGAGTTGTAACGCAATGACCCAGTGGCACCGCCTCGTAGGTCAGCTAAACCACTGGCTGATTACACACTCATTGACTAACATTCAGTAAAAGCCATTCATTAGAATGGAAGTTACCCAATAAACCGTGCTTGTGTGGATCTGAACGTTATAATGCATTCGTCAAGTAATGGAATTGGAGTGACAGACCACGTCGTAATCGAACTTAAATGTTTATATCTCTTAAGAAACTTAAAATATGATGTTGACGTGGAGAACCTGTTTCAGTACCGGACCCTGGCTCGACCCAACGCCGTGCAGTACGCTAACAGGGCTCACGAGTACGGGCTGGCCTTGTTTGATTGGTTCGAGGAACAGTTTGAACCAGCCTACCCGATAAGCAAACTAGGTAAGTATCAGCCTACTCGGTAAGCAACATAGGTAAGTATCAGCCTACCCGAAAAGCAAACTAGGTAAGCATCAACCTACCCGATAAGCAAACTAGGTAAGCATCAGCCTACCTGACAAGCAAACTAGGTAAGCATCACCTCACCCGATAAGTAAACTAGGTAAGCATAAGCCTACCCGATAAGCAAACTGGGTAAGTTTTAGCCTACCCGATAACCAAACTAGGTAAGCATAAGCCTATCCAATAAGCAAACTAGGTAAGCATAAGCCTACCCGATAAGCAAACTTCATGTAGGCAAACATCAACCTACCCGATAAGCAAACTAGGTAAGCATAAGCCTACCCAATAAGCAAACTAGGTAAGTATGTGCCTACCCGATAAACTAAATAAGCATCATCCTACCCGATCAGAAAGCTAGGTTAGTATCAACCTACCCGATAAGCAAACTAGGTAAACATCAGCCTACCCGATAAGCAAACTAGGTAAGCATAAGCCTACCCGATAAGCAAGCTAGGTAAGTATCAGCCTATCCGTAAAGCAAACGACATGTAGGTTAGCATCAACCTTCCCGATAAGCAAACTAGATAAGTGTCAGCCTACCCGATAAGCAAACTAGGTAAGCATAAGCCTACCCGATAAGCAAACTAGGTAAGTATCAGCCTATCCGTAAAGCAAACGACATGTAGGTTAGCATCAACCTTCCCGATAAGCAAACTAGGTAAGTATCAGCCTACCCGATGAGCGAACTAGGTAAGCATCAATTTACCCGATAACTTTACGATTAGCATCTTTGGCACTTTATATATAATGTTGTATTATATAACTATAACTTTCATTATGTATATTTCTGATACATCTCTAAACAGACAACATCGCTATCCCGGATTTCCTATCTGGAGCGATGGAGAATTGGGGATTAATCACCTACAGAGAAGACATCCTCTTCATACCGGGGGTTTCAACAGCTTCCTATGACAGTTGGACCATGGAGGTTGTCGCCCACGAGATCGCGCATATGGTAATGATCATAATAATACTGCGCATCAGGAAAAGTCTCAAGGAGATGATAATGATGAGTATCAGTTAATGATGATAATATTGATAGTGATGCACATCAGATTATGATTGTAATGATGATAATGATAATGATCAGTTTATAAGTATAATGATGATACTGATAATGATCAGGTTATGATGATAATGATTCGCATCAGATTAATGATGATTATGAGGATAATGATTCGCATCAGGTAATGATGATTATGATGATAATGATTCGCATCAGGTAATGATGATTATGATGATAATGATTCGCATCAGGTAATGATGATTATGATGATAAGGATTCGCATCAGGTAATGATGATTAAGATAAAAAAAATAAGTTATGATAATAATCTAAGTAATGCAATAAAAATGATAATGATAATCAGGCTATCATGGTTATGATGATAATCGGTATATATTTCCGTGGTACACATTAACTAACGATTCGTGCAGAATTTATACATCCTCGGTTACCCAGGGTTTTATATATGCTCCGTTACTCATGTTGATATAAGTAATGACAATAGTTCGTTCTATACGACATTAATTAAGATTTCCATGGATCGTAGAGCCATTTTGTTGATGAATTCGAAATAATCCATTCTCTTCAAACTCATTATACCCTGCCGCGCGTTCAGCGCATAGCGGGTGATATGGTATTTGGCTGCCCCTAACCTAAGCTGCCCCTTTTCGTGACATTGAACTATGCAACTTAGTGTATAATAGAATACTAAATATGGTAACAACTGTGCACGGCGACATATAACCTGTTTCTAGGTCCAACTCCTAACATAAGATCGTTAACTGCACGTGATGCTTGAAAGGTAAATAAACTGTTGGTTAAGTAGCGAATACACAGCACTTCAAATATTCCAACAGTTTGAGTAACCTAGTTTCGGCTTTTATGGGTATATAATAAACTTTTTTTTATGAGAATTCAAGATATCGAGATACATATAATATGCACTGAAGTGGATTCGAGATTTATTTATGTAAAGTAAATATTTTTATGAGAATTTGAGATTCGAGTATCCATTACTTATGAAACACACGCGATCTTGTCAACAATGTGAAATAGAGAATGGTTTACATAAAATAATTATTGTCTCCAGTTTTATAACTTAAATATCCTCTTTGTTTAATTCGCGAATTTTCTTTTCTGACTCAGGTCTGAAAAAGCACTTTTTAACCGTACGCAGAATGATAGAATCTCTGGAGGAGAACGTTTGGAAACGGAATGAAAAATACATTGAAGTTGTGATATATATAACGACCTGTGTTCTTTGTCTTATAGCTTGGCTACACGTCGAAATATGTCAAATTATTTTTATGAGTGTATTTTCATAACCCGCACAAGTTTTAAATGAGTCATATGACCCAACTTCAAGTGTACACGTCAAGTCTAGTTACCAATTCTATCCCATTTGAATCGCGTACAATTGTTTGAAAACGGCCCGCACTTGTTTAAAACTGACGTTTTAGAAGACGAAATAACTTTCGCTGAAACAATACTGTGATGATGAAGTATGAAGTAACTGTGATATATGCAATTGTACATGAATGACAAATATAACACCGTTTATGTTTAATTATTTGGGAAACAAATCAAGTGATCAGTGAGATCGAGTCAAACCCTTGCATTCTCATGAGAATATAGTTGCAAACAACGCTTTCACACAATGATGACTAGTGTATTGTAAGCAGAGAGACTAGTGACGTCATTGCGTACTCTGATGGGAGGAACTATATAATTATCTACACATTTAACAATGTTTTAAAACCTTTATCGACATTTGTCACGTCAAAATGCGATCGACGTAGACATTTCCCAGGATACTCAGTCAGCTATATATATATATATATATATATATATATATATATATATATATATATATATATATATATATATATATATCATAGTATTATCATACTTGAAAAGACCGATATACTGGTCGAAATGAGCTCATCGTATTAAAGAAGATTGATCCAGTCAAAACCATCTGATGTTTACTCTTTTCTATATATAACCTTACTTCACGTGAGAAACGACTCATTTTTATTTTTATATATATATATATATATATATATATATATATATATATATATATATATATATATATATATATATATATATATATATATATATATATATATATGTGTGTGTGTGTGTGTGTGTGTGTAAAAGTGCACTCAATCTTGCCCAAACACAAATACATGATGCGTTGCTGTGATTTGTCAACAACCTTTTAAAAACCGTGAAATAGAGACTTAAAAAATACAGTATAATATCCCCTAGAAGCGATTCACATTAAAACAAATGCATACTACAATTATGTGATCAAGATTACATTTTCAGTTACAGTGACATAGCCTATATTCATTCGTTTGACCTAGACGTTTCTGTATGCTTTGAGTTAACTTCAAATCATCTCGACTTGCACATTCATTTTCGTGTACGTTTATTTATTAGGGTGGGGGGCAATTTTAACTTTATACCCCACTTCCGGTCTCGTTGCTATGGTTTCTGTTGTTACAAGTGTAGATGTATGAGCGGACACACTTACATCTGTTTCTGATATACCTACACTTTTCTAAAATACCTACACTTTTAAACAACTGTCAAGTCAAGTTTCCAAAATTCCAAATCTGTATAATGATAAGATATCAGATTATATATGGACATATAAGACATTTAGAAATGTTTAATTTGAAACCTGGGATCGAACCTGTGTCCTGCTGCTTTCACCATTACACAACGAGGCCAGTTGAAACTTCGTACATTTTGTCATAACCGATTAAATAAGGTTCTAAAATACGTGATATGATACCACAAATTTCTGTGTTTTTTTATTATATGTTAATGATATTTAATCTTGGGTGCAAAATGTCTTAACAGACTGAAACTTGTTTTTGTTTTCTCTAAACTTTGTCCATATTGACAATAGCCATGCAGTTTATTGCGCTAGCTGTACAATTTCAGCGAGATGCACGTGCAGAACGATCAGCACATGGATGAAAAAAGCCAACTGAGCCCCGAACATGGGTAACCATACATCGCAGCACGGGCTGAGCGTGCCCGGGAGTTGTCACAGATGAGCCCGTGTCTGGGCTGTGCGTTTCATACACGCTATTGTTTACAGCTGTATATGTTTAGAAATAGTTTACACTTGACCGTAAGAGGGGTATAAGACGTATATACCAATACTTTTCCTGCGCCTCGTAATGGTCCCGCGAGGAAAGTGTAGGATGTCATTAGATACACGAGGGAAAATATAGGTATATCTCTCACATGTCAGAAAGTGTAATCCAAAATAAAACGACGTAACACCTGTTCACTATAGATCTAAACGAGGCATGTATGGCCGCCTAACCATCGGTAACGTTTGACTTGACTCCGTGACTCGAACAACATACTCGTCCTCCCTCCTCGCTGTGTAAGATTGCACTCGGTGCTCAACGGTCGTATTTCTTCGAATAGACGGGTGATAACATGAACACAGTTTTACGAAAATGCAATGTAGAAATATGTGTTCAAGTATGCCTCTTAAAGGTGCATCCATTGTGTTTTACTTAGTTATAGCTATAGTTAAAAGGTTCATTCATTGTGTTTTACTTAGTTATAGTGATATTTTAAAGGTGCATCCTTTGTGTTTCATAAAATTTTATTTGGCTTTAAAGGCGCTGTAGCACGTTTTTTTGCTCAAATAAGTCGATGAAATGTATTTGAAAAATAATGTCAACAATAGTAAAACACCCTTCTCTCTTCGGAAAATCAAGTTACAAATGAGTGTATATGGTTCCGTAAAGCCATGGGAATTTTTTTTTGTCATTCGAAATAATAAAATGTGTTCACAATAAAATGGCCGCCATGCAATTTTGGCTTTATACTCAACACCATTATTACCACTACGGATAATTGGTTTGTGTAATAAGATGTTTTACCCTCTGAAGTAAATATAAATGACATAAACTATCATTATAAATGAGAAATTTAAAAAAATAAAATTTGCAAAAAACGTGCTACAGCGCCTTTAATACATGCCAACATACGATATGTGCTGATATCAGTTCAAATTAGTTTACTGAACTTCGTCCCCAATCGCCAATTATATAATAGTTACTAGTTTCCAACTAACATCGAGTAACATCATTATACTTGTGTAGAAATCGAAACTACACGTTCCATTTTGACTAATTGATGCGCGCCACAAGCGGTGCATTGTCCGGTTTTTTATCAAAATCGATACTTTATCTTTATATCGTACGTTTACTGAGTCGAAAATGGCGTTTTTTGCTTTTGTCGGCAACAATCAGTACTTCTCGATAACATAACACAATTTATGAGGATTAGCATATGTGACCCCAAACAACACAATGGATGTACCTTTAAAGGAAATATTGCTCGCGTTTAATTATGAATAAATATTCACTGAAACAAAATTATGTTTGAGATAGACGCCGGTCTTGTATGGATGCCAGTCTTGTATGGATGCCGGTCTTGGATAGACGCCGGTCTCGTATATATGCCGGTCTCGTATAGACGCCGGTCTCGTATATATGCCGGACTCGTATAGACATAACTTTCGCAAAGATGCCGGTCTCGTATAGACGCCAGTCTCGTATAGATGGCGGTCTCGTATAGATGGCGGTCTCGGATAGATGATCTAATGAAAGTCTGGGGCGTGTTAAATGCGTCATCAGTGTTTTGTATGATGTAGTTTAAATGTGACGTATATCTTCATTCCAGTGGTTCGGTAACATCGTGTCCCCCAAGTGGTGGTGGTGGCTCTGGCTGAACGAAGCATTCGCCTCCTTCTGGGACTTCTTCTCTGTTGAAGCCATCTTTCCAAAGAGGAGATCGGTAAGATTAGGCAGCTGGGGTTATCTCCCCTTCAGACATTATCTTCGGGCCTAATGGAACAGTAATAGGTTATTGGTCTAGAGATGGGGTTTTACAACCGGTGACTGTAACAGAGGTGGGGTTATCTCCCCTTAGGACCCTTATAGCTACCTACATAATGGAACATTAATACGATACAGGACTCTTATTTTCGAAGCTATTATAGTGCTAAGATAGTCGTAAGTGCCATACATTAACATTGACTAACGACTATCTTAGCATTCAACCTCGACCCCAGGGCTGATCAATTATCATCCCTTCGGCCCGCCAAACAATATATATTCAAAATATAATTCAGATTTTAGATTGTCGAGGTGGCCACATGAATCTATCATGGTAGATTGAGTTAAATATATGACATTTCCGAGACCAGTTAACTAGCTCCATGATTGTCACATGTCACTGACCACTGTCCGTGTGTCCACTAGACGGAGCAGTTTGTTGTCCAGTCTCTGCACGGGGCC
Organism: Gibbula magus; assembly: GCA_936450465.1. Classification (NCBI taxonomy): domain Eukaryota; kingdom Metazoa; phylum Mollusca; class Gastropoda; order Trochida; family Trochidae; genus Gibbula; species Gibbula magus. The sequence continues at coordinate 64,521,643 of OW388302.1, forward strand.
ATGTCTGTGGACGGAGTCCGGACTTCTCACCCGATGACCAACGATGCCGAGAGCAGGAGCGAAGTGGACAGTATATTCGATACAGTTACATACAGCAAGGTAAGGTCCTATGGTTAACATCATACCTGGAGAGGTAACAGTTGGTAGGTTCTCTACATCTGATCATACTACACACAGATCCTGATTCCGAAGAAACGCCATGACTTAATCATCTTTTCTTTATATGTTCGCTGTCAGTTCTTGCACTTTTTGTCCCAGAAGATTTGGGTTGCACAACATTAGGGCTCCAAAATCAAAGGTGGAGGACGAGTTGTCCTTATGAATAAAACTGGAATAGCACACAGAATCTGATTAAAACGTGACTTTGGTGTCCGAAATTGGGTTTACGTTGTTGCTATGAATAAAGATGAATGTATATATGAAAGTTGCTATGCCCTGGTTCAGTCTACCGGGTTCGGTACGTATTAGTGGAATTTTTCGCTAAACGACACATGCTACTGTGTGATTTGCAAAATATCCGAAAGTGGGTTAACGTTGTTCCTATAAATAGCACAATAATGGAGATAAAATATACTGTGCTCTGGTTCGCTTTATCGATAATTATCGATGTTTCGTGTGATACATTTTGTCCAGGCCTTGTGGTTGAAAGACCGTGCTAAATGACACACATGATACGTGTTCTTTCTAGAATGTTTTGATGCAATAATAATTTAATTACAACTTGTTGATGACCGATACAAACAATTGTTTCCGTTTTCTCCACCAGGGGGCGGCAGTCGTCCGCATGATGCACTTTATAATGGGACACGATCTCTTTATCAAGGGTTTAAATGTAAGAATTTTAAAATATCTTCTTTTTCCTTGAACAGTCTTGCTTTGCATTTAAAAGTCAGGACAAATTACGGTAACTTTTCGTAAATTATATAATTATAATGATCCTGTGCATTTCAACAGTTTGTTGGCACTTTTCCTATCTTGCCCATGTATGAAAACCGAACATACTGTAATATTTTATAGCACTTCCATCACTTTTTAATTGCCTTAGATACGCATTTGTAACATTTTTGTGTTAAAATCATGATTTACATGTACCTTTTCAGAGATATCTTATCAGACACCAGTACGATGTAGCGGAACATCAGGACCTGTGGAATGCACTTACTGAGGTGTGTATATCGATGATGGTGGATGTGATGATGATGGTAGATGTGATGATGATGTGGATGTGATAATGAAGATTATGAAGATGAAGATGATGATGATGAGGGGGATGGTGGTGATAATGATGCCGATGATGATGCCGATGATGATGTTGAGGGTGATGGTGGTGATGAGGGTCATGATGATAATGTGATGGTGATAATGATTGTGATGATGGTGATGATCACGATGGTGGTGGTGGGGAGTGTGATGATGATGATAGTGATGATGTTGAGGGTGATGATGGTGATGATGATGATAGTGATGATGTTGAGAGTGATGGTTCGGATGGTTATGAGGGTGATGGTTATGGTACAGGTTTAAGTAATATAATGATATTGAGATTAATACACTCATTTGTTTTGATGGTGATCATAAGGATGGCATTATGAAATGTATAGTGAAAATGATGATGACGATGATGACGACGATGATGATGATGGTGGTGAATGATAAGGATAACACTGCGGCTATGTTCGGGATAACGAGTGTAGTGGTGATGAAACTACTGACTTTCATGATAATAACCATAAACTTGTGTCATCTAAAGGGCAGCTCTCTAACATGCAAAGAACATTGAACACTAACCGTGACTGGCAATAATCATTGACTCGCGGCTTCGCCTTAGTTATTATCACTTTTCCATTGATACAATCACTGGATTAACTTATTCAGAAATCAAACTTCTATTACCACTAACGACCACTCTTGTCCACTACAGGAGGCCAATGTGTCCGGTCCATCCATGAACATAACGGACATCATGGACCCCTGGGTCACCCAGATGAACTACCCGCTAGTGACTGTTAGAGTTACCGGCCTTGGATCAATCAACGTCACCCAGCAGCGCTTCCTCAATGATATGAATTCTGACACCACGGGGGACACAGCTCCTTACAAGTAATATAAGGCTTTATCATTGATTGTGTTGGCTTAAATGAAGGTTTAGTAGAACATGTTTGTCTCACTTCGCTTCTAGCGTCCTAGCGTTTCAGCAAAGTATCGGGACACATGCAGGAGAACTCTGTTTGAATTTAATGCACATTGCGGAGATAGATCGTTTATGAAAGAAAATAAGCGAATGACTTATATTTTTGTTATGTATTTATTTATCTATGTATTTAATTAATTATTTATTTATTTTGTTTGTTTATTTATTAATTTATTTTTATTTATTGTTATTAACACTTAATTTATGAGTTATTATTTGTTTCAATTCCCAGTTACCAATGGACCATCCCTATAACATATGCCAGCAGCAACAACTACAGTAACTTCGACAAAAACTACACTTATAATGACATCGACTGGCTGCATCATTCGGAGAAAACAAGTAAGGATTGAACTGCCCGATAGTATTTGTAGTTGTTTTTTATAATATAAATTTTTAAAAATTAAAGTGCGTTTTCATCGAATACAGTATAATACGCTACTTGATCGAAGAAAGGAATCTACCATATTTATATTTGGTATTATATCACATGCACATAATTCAATGTGTAGAATCAGCAGTTGCGTGAATAAATACAGGATTGTTATTACCATGCATTATCGTTGTTTACGGCAACACATTGAACCTGTGGCATCCTGTCTGTAAAGCGAACACGGAAACTCCAAGAATGTTTCATTAGCATTTCTTACTTTTGCAAATCATCGGCATAGGCCTATATCATTGTCATAAATATTAGTGTTGAGTGTGTCTGGTTTAGCTTTCACGATTACGTTTGGATAATGATACCAAATTAAATGACCCCTCTCAGTCATCATAACTGACACTATTGATGTCTTTTTCAGTCTGATTAAAAAATCAGTTCCGAGGAATAAAATCTGCAAAATAGTTCATAACGGGGTACGAACTGTTTCCATAGAGTCCACGCGTCAAGATCCGAGAACCGTGTATAGCCGACCAAACACATAATAATTGTTAAATCGTTGCCGGTTTTACATTCTCTTCCTACAGAGGTTACTGCCTTCAGATTTCCGATCCTAACCTCTGTTGTTTTACGCTTGAAATCGGGGGCAGAAAGGGAGTGTCCTGATTGGTTGCAATTGAATCTAGTTGTGCAATCAGCGACGCCGTTGTAAAAGTGACATTTGCCAATGACACGTCATAATGATAGAATAAACGTAAGACCAACGTTTTCTCGCTTAATATGTTTTCCTCGAAATATGCTATGTGATTTTGTGAAAATTATTGATCATAAACATGCTTATAAATAAAGAAGACCAAATCAGAGACAACTACCAAAAATACAATTGCAAGTAGTTCAATTGCGTTATTTACATCAGACATATTCGGAGGTCATATGCTAATGAACAAGACCCTTCAGAGTAACATGCCTAGATCTTTGAAGTCACTCGGTCGACCTGGCGATTGCAAGATGAGTTTTCATTGGTTAAGCAGGGATACAGAATGAGATTCCGCTTTCCACCGCTAGGGAACTTTGCTTCTGCTCAGGATCGGAAATATGAAGGGAGTAACCTCTGTGGGAAGATAATGCCGGTTTGAAAGCATTCGGAAGTATTAGCTAACATGTTCCTAGTGTTACTGAAACAGACGAAGGATAGTTGTTTTGGGTTACTTTCCCCTAGCTTCTCACATCGACAAATGCAAAATGTAGTGACCGGGATAGGCTAGGAGGGGCTAGCGGTGTCGGTGACTAGTTTCGTCCTGGAATGAACTCATCAGCCGTAGTAAGCTAGCGATGTGTATGCCATATATACCCTGCTCTAGGCAGTCATCAGACGATTTGGCTAGGAAACACTCGAACAATATGCGTTCTATCCTGGTAGATCTACTTTTTGCAACTTTTATTCCTCGGAAAACTGTCTTTTTTAACCAGACTTGTCGTGTTTAGTCATCTGCTACACCAAGTTATTGCATTGCATTGTCACAGTGTGTCCGTATCGGTCATTACGGAACAGTATATTCGTCAGAAATATAAATGGTACAATTATAAAGATACTATTGCAGTAAAAAGAATCTAGAAGACAACCAGTACATGCTCCGATATATTCAAAAGTGTGCAACAATGCCTTTAAATTTGCCATCACTATACCATTTTCATTAAAATAACATCTAACATTACACCTGTCCTTCGCCGTGTTGCGACCTATGTATGCTGCTCGGTAGTTACAAATCATATCAGCTCTTTTAATGAGATTATACCCCATACACTACATATACATGAGCAATTTGTATCAATTCAAGAAATCATCAGCGACCCTAGTATCCCGAGTCCGACGTCGATAGGTAGCTGGGTGCTGGTGAACGTCAAGGAGGTGGGCTTCTTCAGGGTGAATTATGAAGAGTCAAATTGGCTGGCTTTGACGAAACAACTTGAAAACGACCCTAAGGTGGGATATACAATTTGTTGAACAAAATATCACACTCGTTTAATCTTTTCTTGTTCTTGTTTCTTTTAATATTGCACCTAAAAATATATTTGACAGATTTTAAGACATCAGAAAAACATAAACAATGATTTTGAAACATCAGAAACGTTGAATTCGACAGAGTGTTTGTTTTTGCAAAATGTTGGGGCGAAAGTTCTGAAGCAGGAAGAAATGTGCAAGTTATTCAGTATCATAACGGACAGACATTCACTTAAAGGTCCATCCATTGTGGTGTTGGGGGTCATATATTGCAAACGTTATAAATGGTGTTACTTTATTGAGAAGTGCCGACTGTTACCGAAAACTACCATTTTGATGATAGTCAACTTAGTATATTGAAGATATGAAGGTAAAAGTGGTAATTTCTGATCGAAAACCGGACAATGCACTGCGTGTAACGCGCGTCAATGTGTCAAACGTAATTTTGGAATCTTATTTATAACAGACAAAAAGACAAATTTGAGTTGATAATGTTTAATAGGTCACATAACTACTGTGCATGTAAATAGAACGTGCAATTTCGGTTTCTGCACATGCATAATGATGTTACTCAATTTTAATTGGAATCTAGTAATTATGATATATTTGGCGATTGGGGATAAATATGCAAACTAAGTGAATTTATTTCTATTGTTGACAGCACATGTGGTGAGTTTGAACGTATTAAACCCAAATCAAATTTTTAAGAAACACAATGGATGCACCTTTAAATGGACGCTGAACTCACATCTAGTGCTAGAGGCGTGCATAGGCGTGGGCCTATTTGTCGAAATTCTTCGTTTTTAGATTGTTGCTAATCAATAAAAACCCTATATCAAATGTTTTAAGAACCTACACATTTAAGTACCTGCATTTGGTTTTACAGGGGTTTGTATTGCTGAAACAAAACAGTTCCTAGGTCCAATACTTCGATACGATACACCCTATACTAATAAATAAAGAAAGGGATCCAACGCGAGTGAATTCAGTTCGTCTCTGTATACGTCACTTCCTCCCAGATGGTGGAGGTGGCTCGAAGATTTGCTTGTACTTACTATAAAGTTGCAATAAAGTTGTTACGGTAAGATACCACAGACGTTTTAAGTATGTCAAATGTATCGGAGATGTAAAGTGATAGGAGAAAACTCTTTTAGAGATTGATTGTTTTTGCTAGGAATGAAATATCGACTTTATTCTCGATTTTTATGGATGTATTTCTGAGACACCATTTTGACCCACTCAAGTTTTACGAGTAAAAACATCGTGTTTGAGTGTCATAGCTTGAAAAATTATGCACCGATTTTGTCGATGTTTGTTTTAATCGAAAGAGAAATCACTGTGCTTTAATTCTGTAATATATATTACATGTAAATTGTGTGGTGACATTTTTTAATGTGGACTTGTTTGGGCAGGGGGTATGGATCCCTTTCTTTATTTATTAGTATACTGTAGGGTGTATCGTATCGAAGTATTGGACCTAGGAACTGTTTTGATTCAGCAATACAAACCCCTGTGTTTGATTTAACACTCTTTAAGGAATTAAAACAAACTTAACTTGATTAAATGACGGATTTGAACCGTATTGTGAAAATAAATCAAGATTCCGTGTCGCTTACTGACAGGTGATTCCAGCTTTGAACAGAGCGCAGATTCAAAACGATGCCTGGGTCCTTCAAAGGTTTGTATCTACATCACTTCTTGTGAATAATGAAGAAGTACTAGAATTTGATATGAATAAAATGACGAATTCGAAATAATTCTAACAAAATCTGATATTTTCTTTATACGTTTGGTAAAGCAACAATAAACTTAATAATGATGGAAAAGCCAATGAGAGGAAATTTTATCTCTGTCGCCAGTCAGAGCATACCAGCATGCATCACCTTATATTGCTGAGATTGAGTTCTCTGCTATCTCAGCTATCACGACATGATTGAAATCAGGGCCAAAATTTTAGATAAATTCATTGGATTTATGAAATATAATCTATCGAGGTAATCGTAGAATTTGCGACGGTTAAACAAATGTTAGGATCAATAGAATTAATAGTCAAGTGTGATCATGGCATCGGATCTTATTGCGAACTATATCTACCCGGTTTACAAAATTTACCAAAATGTGATTCAGTTCAATCTTGAACAATCTTGTTTCATGTCTTCATTGTTGATTAATTGGTTAAAATTGATACTAGCAAGGAGTCATTTACAAACGTTATTATCGCATCAGATCGCACTGTAACATCTAAACGTGATGCCAGGTCATGAGAATCTTTGATATACTGGTTGGCACTTCACTCAGTGAAAGTTCAGTTCTAAAAATCATTTATTTCATTGTTTTCAATCGCAGCCCTAATTGTGATCTTTAACTCGGTGGAACTTCAGTTCTAGAGATCATTAATTTCCGTGTTAGCCCTAATTGTGATATTTTCCTCAAAACACATCGTGACCAAACCAGCATCATATCAGAACACAGTGCATCCGTTGATTAACGGACCTGATAATCTAAGATGACCCGGATCAGACGGAGACCAAATCGTGCTGCGCCAAACCTATCTGGATATATCTAATCATACCTGCACGGGTGATCTGATCTTGCCAGCTGAAACTGATCAATTTTGACCTCATCACACCGTATATGTACGTATCGAATCGCATCGTACCCTAAACTGGAAAAGCTCAGTTAAGAATGTTCAGTGATGACGTTCATAATAGAATGTGAGTAAAAGTATTAACCCGGTCAACCGGCGATGGCACATTGAACCAAAAAAAGAGACCTGACTCCAATTCGTTCTTTGAAAAAATCGTACACAAAATGTGTTATTTCCAGGATACGATACAAGGATGTGACTAACTATATATATTCTATAAGGATTGCCAAAATTCTCTATTTTTAGAACCGGTCTTGTGTCAATGAAGGTCGCTCTACGCACATGGAACTTCCTCAAACACGAGACGGATTACGTCCCTTGGAGAGCCTTTGCACGTGACATCGGATATGTGGACGCCATGTTGGAACGGAGCGACCTCTATGGAGCATTCAAGGTACTATATGTAGACAGGGACGTGTTTTACTATCTTGAAGATACAACACTGAATGAATTGTTATTTTGAAGTAATTCTTATTCATATATTCAATCACATAATCTACGTGTAAGTTTGTAAATTTTAAGTCTAGATGCTGTTGTTCTTATTGTGACACTATCTTTTTCCCCCCTCGATGATGGGTCTTACTCTCCATGACACAATCTCTATATTTAAAATCATATTAAAATAACCAGGTCATCAATGTCTTCTGTTGTGTGGATTGTTTTATGTGGTGTACGTAGCTGTAGCTAACGTTGTTGTAATTGCACGGACATTATCACTTTAATCTAAGTGACGACACTTTTTACCAAAAATGCCGACCGAATCGAATAAACCATATCGACTCTGAAATTTCGGATCATTCTTTCATTGATCGGATAATCCGAAATTCAACACAGCCATATCAATCAGTGACGTGTATCAATGTAGCTTCACTGCCATTTTGAAATTTCAATACAAATAGAGAAAAGGACACAATGTAAGGCTGTGAGGTTAATATATGGATAACCCATGATACCGAGGATATGGTACGATTGTGGACCCTGATAGGAAGGATAAACCCGAGGATGCGAGGTTTTTCCTGACTATCAGGGTCTACAACCGTACAGAATGGGTTATCAATATTATCAACCGTTTTTAACTGTAAAACAGGCTTTTTACGTGTTATCGCGTTATATTGAGGATCCCTGGCGTTATATTGAGGATCCCTGGGTGATGTCAGCCGCGCTATATGAGTTTCTTTTGTACCGTGATATCTCGTCTGCCCCCTTAGCGCAGTAGTCAGAGGCGCTGACTCAGTAACTGCATTTGATAGTGGATACGGGTTCGAAACGCACTTTCTGCAAAACATTTGCTGTACATATTCTGTCGTAAACTTATGAAATTTTTCAAAATTAGTCTAAGTTAGTTTCTTCAGATCTTTACTTTCAAGCCGTCATCTTAACAAATATATCGGGGTTTACAATCATTATAATTCCTTCTAACAGGGTTGACAAGTGTATGTGTAAACCCTCCTGGAGGGAATTACAAGGTTGTAAGTCCCTCGTACCGGGTGATACGGTTTAGAAAGGTCGTTTCAAGTATCACGTTATATGGCTGGTAGGTTGATAATACAATACAACACTGTCGTAATAATTAAAACGGTTCTATCATCAGAGCTTCATGAAGCAGGCTGCAACTGCCACCTATCATCAACACCGAATGGACATCAACGAAACAACAGAGAATATCGACATGTGAGTGAAAGTCAACATGGAGATATCCAATACCAACAACATAAGAGGTCGCTTGGTTTCTGATATCAATGTCGTGTAGCTTCCCTCCACTCACTTATCATTTCCCGAGAAAAGTTTCGAAGTTCTTCACCCAAAGTTATTCAACCCACTCTCATTGTGGCAAGGCAAAACTAACGTCAGTCTACATCAACTAATTTAGGTCTTGCCGCTTTTACTTAACTTTCCTGTGGTATGAAGTTTAGGTGCAGCACATTGGCACACGAGAGTAATGGAAATGCAGCAAAGCCCGCTAGTGTTGCATTTGGAGACTGACAATAGTTATGACTTGCAGGGGGAGTTTACTGTGAATATTAAGAGCCGAGGAGGTTGAAACATTCAAAACACACCTGAAAACTCTTTAAAGAGGCAGTAGCACGTTTTTTTCGCTGAAATAAGTCGATGAAATGTGTTTGAAAATAAAATTCACACATTGTAAAACACTCTTTTCTCTTCTGAAAATCTAGTTAAAAATGAGTGTGCATGGTTCCGTAAAGACATGGGAATCGTTTTTGTCATTCGAAATAATAAAATATGTTCACAATAAAATGGCTGCCATGCTATTTTTGCTTTATACGCAATACCGTTTTTACCACTACGGATAATTGGTTTGTGTAATAAGATGTGTTACCCTCTAAAGTAAATATAAATGACATAAACTATAGTTATAAATGGGAAATTTGAAAAAATAAAATTAACAAAAAACGTGCTACTGCCCCTTTAAAGAGTGATCATGTAGGAAGAATACGAAGATTCATGTCATATATTGCTAATAATTATATATTACAGATTCAAAACTAGAAACAAGCGTTATATGATCTTACTATAAAGTATTCATTTTTCCAACCAGCTTGAAAAATAATGTGCTTATAAACATATGCAGTTTCCAGATCGCACGGGGATCGGACTACGCATGCGCATACGGTGTACAGGAGTGTATCGACGACTCTCTCCGACTTCTCCATCACTGGATGGATGATGAAGAAAATAACAAGTAATCCCGAGTTTCCCGGGAGAAAAATTAATTCAGTCCTTGGTCTTACTTGAGGAATGGACTTAGGTTTACGAAGCTCCCTTAGCATTAAGATAGCCGTAAGTCATTGCTAAATGTATTGCTCTTACAACAATCTTACCGCTAAGAGAACTTCGAAAATCTTGATCCGAGTCTTATTGAGACTGGACGCTTTAAACTTTAGGGGAAATGAATAATTATAGATTTGTCAATGATATTGCATTTGAAATATCCTTAATTTGTAAAACGTCGACGTTTATTGGAATCCCAGTGATTATGTGTGGTTGTTAATTAAGTTTTACAGTGTTTTAACTTAGGGGATTATTTGAGTCATTTAATAATAAGTTCGAAATCTATTCGATTTTTGCCCAAAATTTATTAATTTGATATGTGAAGCGAGCAGCCGAGTAAAGAAGAAATGCATTCCTGTGGATATAACTAAACCTGTTCTCATTTATATAACCTGCGGAAAATGATCTTTTGTTGAAATAGAAAACAAACATGGTATAAGTATATTTATTTATTCAATAAAGGGTAGACCCCAACCTACAGTGGATTGTGATGTGTAACGCGGTAAGATACGGCGATATGAGAGAATGGAACTTCGTCTACCATCTCTACTGGAACGGCAGTCACCCCAACATCAGAATCAACGCGTTAGATGGAATGTCTTGTGCAACTTCACCCTGGCTTATCGAGAGGTATGTTACAACATTAGTATTATTACACAGTAATAGTAATAGTTAGCATATGCTTTCTAGTCGCTTGTTTTACACAATACATGACCTTGTTGTACCCACGCTTCACGAGCAATATATCATAGTAAAACAAACAAACATTATCATTACCTTCACATTATCTTATTCTGGATTCGCCTAATGATCAATGATTTGTGCAACATCACCCTAGCTTATACATAGAGGATACTATGTTACGTTCATCTGTTATCTATGTCATACTATGTTTACAACACAAGCATTAGTTGTTTGTACTTATTTAAAAAAAAACATTTGTTTATATTTTCATATCTTTTGAGATCAACATTAACTTCCTTAGAGTTAAGCATAAAAGAATACCAAAACTTTGCCTTGGCAGGAATGTTATTGACTGCCTCACCATTTATATGAGTAATGCTCATGCAGTTTTCTGGCTGAGCTAAATCTTTAAAATACAAATTTTGACCTACTAGTCTAAAAATGGCATTTATAAATGAATTATATTTACGTTTTGAAATTTGGATGTTGTATTTCTGTGACAGTACAATCCTGTCATAAACATGACCTCCATCATTAAACACATCTCTAATGTGAACAATACCAGCATTCACCCAGTCTTGGTAAAAAAAGACTTTTTTTGTTGACAACAATTTAAGATCTTGCATAATATTTATCCATGTAATGAATATTTGCATAAGATCAATGTTAAAGGCTCTAATCTTTGCAATAACTGTAACGTCATCGATACAATTCAACACAGCTTGTTTTATTGCCCAGTATCTTTACAATTTTGCTAAAGTTTTTTAAATGGGTTCAATTTAACATTAATTCAACAATTGTTTATAGCTACACAGATGTTGTACTATTTGGTGTTCACACATCACATGATGATAATATTATTCTAAATTTCTTAGTAATGTTTGCTAAATTCTTCGTATATAAATGCAAAGTCACCGACCAAAAGTGTTTATTTAACATTTTTATTAAACAACTTCATAAGCAAGTGAATATATATAAATACTGCAATTTTTATGAAACCAGTATGCTGGAATGTATTACATGTATTACTATTACGGCTTAAATTCAATTACGGCCTGGTGATCCCAGCCACGTGGAGTGTACAGGCTTGATGTGAAACCGTGGCAAATTTTCATGTGAATAAATCCTCAAAAAAAAAGAAAAAGAAAAGAACACGAGTATTTGTATTCCCAGAGCGAGAGCGAGGGGTATACCGATGTTCAGACACGAGTGTCGTAAATATAGTATGGCAAATACACGTATATAATAAGTTAAGTTAAGTTATTGAAAATACGATACAATCCACTTTCAATCACAAGACCCGCCTCTGTCATTTCTTCATCTAGCCTTCGCCAAAATAAGCTCTATAAAATACTCTGACGTCGCTTTTTAATCCCGGATGAAACTGAAGGGGGTGTATGTCTGGTACCTGCAGTAGGTGTTGTGAGGGGGACATTTTTGCCAATTTTGAACAGATGGAACCTTTGCAATGGTAAAAGTATTTTATTTCTTTAAATTTTAAGAAACAAGTTCCAAAAGGAAGGGCAGATTTCCCAGGACCCCCGCAAGGAACACCATTGTACATGTATTCTGAAATCAACTCCCCATAGTTTTGAACAGTTGTTTTGAAACACATGATATAGATCGGTAACACCCATTTGGATTAATATTTTCAGAATAATATGCTCTTGATTTAAAGCGTTCGGCTTACCAATTTCAGACTGACAACTCCATCCACAAGTTTTGATCAATCTTTCTGAAACTCTACACATGCTTTGGATAATTTGATACATTAGTGGTATGCTTTTGTACTTTGGGAACGAATAAGAACATTATATTTAGAGTTATGGCCCTTGAATTAGAGCACCTGACATTCCTATTTCAGGGCTCCGTTCCATAACAGCCAGCACTTATAATCGCTCATTGATCGCTCATTGATCGCTCAATGTAGCGCTCAATGTAGCGCATTCTCTCCTGATTGACACGGTGCGATTCCACGAGGTTTGCTCGTTTTGCTACGTAGCGCTACATTGAGCAATCGAGTTCATGAGAGGTTTAAAATTAATGGCTTTATTTATTTATCCTCGACACGGTCTCCCTTTAAATGGCTTTTATAACTAAACTGCTTATTAGGGTATCGTATGTGCATTAAGAGGACAAACCACGGTGTTATTGTGCGTGACACGATGAGCTACAGTTCTGCGGCGATATTTCAGCCTTACGTTCGAACCCTAATGTGAAGTCTGTTAGGAGTCTCACATAATCTCGACTCATTTCCTCTACAGAATGCTGAACATGGCGTTGGATGAGACAAAGATCCAACCCTCTCATGCACTATACTTTATCAACATCATCAGCCTCCGCCCCGGGTCTCGCGAGATCTGCATCAACTTGATGAAGCAGCATTATGAGCTGATTTCACAAATGTAAGTTTTATCTTTTGTCTGGTTAAAGCAATTTTCTATGTAAAGTCACCGGCAAAAGAAACAACAACATTTCTTTTCCAAAATATTCTAATAAATATTTCCTTTCTATTATTGTACAGCACCACCCGAAAACTACTTTGAATGTGCACAGTGAAAAAGCATGTATCTTCACAAATAATGACTTTGACGAAGTTTGTTCATAAAAAAAAATGTAAGAAGGAGACCAAACAGTATATATAACACCAATCATCGTGTTAAGCAGCACTGTCGTAACTACCACACATTTTGCATATCATGTATACCCTGCAGTTTGGAGCACGACATACCCATGTTGCTTGCATCTTCGACACAACAACTAGACATTAACAACGAATGATACAATCAGGCCAGACCAATGTCAGGCACCAAAATTACGTGGTTATTATCAGAAGAAAAACCGACTGAAATAATAATGAGGGGTTATTACGAGAAAACAAGATACCTACGAAACAATAAACAAAATCACTGATAGGTTTCTAAATCTGCTTAGTCGGTTTTACTTCCCGCTCAGCTTTCTTACCTCTGGTTTTCCAATCCCAAGCTTAACCTCTGTATCGTGTTTTATCCTACACGTAATCATGTCATCGCTTTCATTGCGTTGTTATGTTTACAGTGTAGAGTGGTTCTGTTGCCACATTACCTTATAAACATATACTCTCTTTATTGTTTAATTTCATGTTGCAGGTTCTCCTATGGATCTATATACTGGATGATATACTACGCAGCTTACGGGCACAATACCCAGTTCTTCATCGACCAGGTAAGTACTAACTGTTATGATATAATTATAACCGTTAAATGTATTACAAAAGAGATGCATGTGAGATAAAGTGATTTCTTCAAGGAGATATAACGTTCCGACAGCTATGTCAGCGTCCACCAAAGATGTCACAATGATTGATTTGATTTTAACATATTTATTCAATTGCAAAGATTGGGTACAAGTTATTCAACTTAGTGAAACCCTCTCCTATGTACAGTGCTGACAATAATATATGTACAATGATTTGACATGTGTCACAATGCTAACACGTAAAAAAGAGGATAATGCCACAATGCCATAACGTCATATGCACTATGACGTCACAGTGATTGACATCACCAGATTGTCAATCTAATGACAATAGGGTTGTTTGATTTGTCAACCGCCAATAAAAACGGTGTTTGTCTGTTGCTGGTTGCTGCGACACTCTGCTTCATTTGACAGACAAAGCTACCCGGTTTGTCAGCAGCACATACCGAAGGGTCGCTTTCAGGTGACCGGCAAATTTAAAGGATGATGAATGAAAAAATATAATTTTAGTGATGAGAAAGGGAATCCTTTCCATTATTTAATTTGTACAACAGACTATGTTTAGGTGCAGCACGCCTATGTACCCGCACAGAAAAGTTAAGGAAATGCGGCAATGCTTATATTAACCCGTAATGGAGACTGGCGCGAGTTATGCTTTGCAGGGGGAATTCGAAGCTGGGTGTTTGCACGTTTATATGTGAGACATTTTCTCTTGTTCAGTGGAAGTCCCTGGCTGACATGACGTCACATCTACCAGTCTTCGCCTTTCCCATACAGACCGCTATAGCTTCCACGGAGAGAAATATGAATTGGATGAGCGACTACAGACAGGACATCATTGATTGGCTGACAGAGGCAGGATTCGGGGGTTACTTCCCCTAGTTTTGATACTTTGGTTTTACTTTGATTCTAAATGAATGTTTCAACGATTCAGAGAAAAATATTTTTAAAAATCTAATTGAAAAACTTTACGTTTTGGATCGGGCGTTTTCCGGAATGAAGCTTGAAGCAGCTGACAGTGTGTACCTACGAGCGGCTAACAACTTTACAGGCCTTTTGATCTTACTGAAAAACAACGCCCTTGTTTCCCATGGGATAAAACATTAAAAAAAACTTCCTTTAAAAACAATATTTGACCTTACATGAAAATGACATTGACAATTTGATAAAACGGATACTTGGATGACACGATTAGGTTTATAAACATTTTGCTATCAACCCGGTCATCTTACCTTGAGCTAGTGACGTATGTTGCTGATATCAATTAGACTGTCACCCAGGCGCTAGAATTAACAAGTAAAGGAGTACTCATAACTCCAGCAAAGTCTAGATAGCACCTGCTCTGATAGAATGTTTCTCAGGCAATTAATTTTTAAATGAAATATGTATTATTAGATATTATGGAGTGACAGTTTTATATCGACTATATTTTTTCAGTTTTACTGAGACAAATATGGTAAAGTATTGTCGGAATTGTAAGAACATTATTTTTTTAGTTTGATTTTAATTTGAGATAATGTAGTCAATATTTTATATACACCAACGTATGTCAACATAAGTACATACATGTGTTTATTATTTGAATTCATATATTGCATGTGTTATATTTTTGTTGTTTACAATCTTAGGAGTATATATGACATTTATTGATTACTTATTAAAAAAAAGGTAAAGAGGACTACCATTCACGTGCATGTCTCTAAATTGCATATCAAATTTTAAAGAAAGTTCAATTCGGAGATTTTCATATATTTTTTATCAAGTAAATGAAATATTATATTTTTATAGAACTATATATTTACATTGTTGTTATTTGGAATATAATATTGTATTTATTTTATTCAATTTGTCGCTTATTGATTTAGTAATGTGTCAAATGTAAAGTTGATAACTGCTGTAATTGAAATGTTGAATTAACTTTTGATACATAAGCGATTGTTATGAAATTTTTATAAAAGTAATAAAAAGAATCAATTTAGAAAATAAGATTTGGCTGATTTCAACCTTTTCTTAATCAAGATTATATACTTTGTATGTTATATATTATATTTATAATAAAACTTATTTGCTCCATATATTGCACAGTATGTTTTTTTTATATTTCTATTATAGAAGCCAGATATCATTACAAAGTCATCAATTTACTAAGCTACCATGAAAACCAGTACGCTTCAACCACACTTAGCCTAACACTTAGACTAAAGGTATTATTCTGAACATATCACCATTTTATTGACTGATTTTCTGAAATTCCATTCCTCATAGGCTTATTTTCAATATTTCATCAAATGTAAAATGGTCATAGTTTACGAATAAATATACCCCATTTTATGATTTTACCCGTGTATTCCCTTGCATTATGACTTTACTCGTGTATTCCCTTGCATTATGATTTTATATGTGTATTCCCTTGCATTATGACTTAACTCGTGTATTCACCGTCTTGCATTAAGCGTTTACTCGTGTATTCCCTTGCATTATGATTTAACTCATGTATTCCCTTGCATTATTATTTTACTCAGGTATTACCATACATTATAATTTAACGCATGTAATCCCAGCATTATAATGTAACTCATTTATTCCCTTGCATTATTATTTTACTCGTGTATTCCCTTGCATTATAATTTAACTCATTTATACCCTTGCATTATGATTTTACTCATGTATGCTCGAATAAAATCATAATGCAAGGGAATACTCGAGTAAAATCATAATGCAAGGGCATACACGAGTAAAATCATAATGCAAGGGAATACATGAGTAAAATCATAATGCAAGGGAATACTCGAGTAGAATCATAATGCCAGTAAATACACGAGTAAAATTATAAAGAAAGGGACTACACGAGTAAAATCATAATGCAAGCGAATACATGAGTAAAATCATAATGTAAGGTTATACACGAGTTAACGCATAATGCAAGACAATGAATACACGAGAAAAATCCTAATTCCAGTGAATACACGCCTGAAATCATAATACCAGTGAATGCACGAGTGAAATCATAATTCAAGGGAATACAGGAGTAAAATCATAATGCAATGAAATACATGAGTTAAATTGTAATGCAAGGGAATACACGAGTGAAATCATAATGCAATAGACTACAGGAGTAAAATCATAATGCAAGACGGTGAATACACGACTGAAATCATAATGCCAATGAATACACAAGTAAAAAAATAATGCAATGGGTTACACGAGTAAAATCATAATGCAAGGGAATACATGAGTAAAATCATAATGCAAGGGTATAAATGAGTTAAATTATAATGCAAGGGAATACACGAGTAAAATAATAATGCAAGGGAATAAATGAGTTACATTATAATGCTGGGATTACATGCGTTAAATTATAATGTATGGTAATACCTGAGTAAAATAATAATGCAAGGGAATACATGAGTTAAATCATAATGCAAGGGAATACACGAGTAAACGCTTAATGCAAGACGGTGAATACACGAGTAAAGTCATAATGCAAGGGAATACACGTATAAAATCATAATGCAAGGGAATACACGAGTAAAGTCATAATGCAAGGGAATACACGGGTAAAATCATAATGCAAGGGAATACATGAGTTAAATTATAATGCAAGGTAATACATGGGTTAAATTATAATGCAAGGTAATACATGAGTTAAATTATAATGCAAGGGAATATATGAGTTACATTATAATGCAAGGAAATACATGAGTTAAAGTATAGTGCAAGGGATTACATGAGTTAAATTATAATGGAAGGGATTACATGAGTTAAATTATAATGCAAGGGAATACACGAGTAAAATCATAATGCAAGGGAATACACGAGTGAAATCATAATGCAATGGAATACTCGAGTAAAATCATAATGCATGACGCTGAATACACGAGTTAAATCATAATGCCAATGAATACACGATTGAAATCATAATGCAAGGGAATACACGAGTGAAGTCATAATGCCAGTGAATACATAAGTAAAATTAATTAATTTTTAAATGAAATATGTATTATTAGATATTATGGAGTGACAGTTTTATATCGACTATATTTTTTCAGTTTTACTGAGACAAATATGGTAAAGTATTGTCGGAATTGTAAGAACATTATTTTTTTAGTTTGATTTTAATTTGAGATAATGTAGTCAATATTTTATATACACCAACGTATGTCAACATAAGTACATACATGTGTTTATTATTTGAATTCATATATTGCATGTGTTATATTTTTGTTGTTTACAATCTTAGGAGTATATATGACATTTATTGATTACTTATTAAAAAAAAGGTAAAGAGGACTACCATTCACGTGCATGTCTCTAAATTGCATATCAAATTTTAAAGAAAGTTCAATTCGGAGATTTTCATATATTTTTTATCAAGTAAATGAAATATTATATTTTTATAGAACTATATATTTACATTGTTGTTATTTGGAATATAATATTGTATTTATTTTATTCAATTTGTCGCTTATTGATTTAGTAATGTGTCAAATGTAAAGTTGATAACCGCTGTAATTGAAATGTTGAATTAACTTTTGATACATAAGCGATTGTTATGAAATTTTTATAAAAGTAATAAAAAGAATCAATTTAGAAAATAAGATTTGGCTGATTTCAACCTTTTCTTAATCAAGATTATATACTTTGTATGTTATATATTATATTTATAATAAAACTTATTTGCTCCATATATTGCACAGTATGTTTTTTTTATATTTCTATTATAGAAGCCAGATATCATTACAAAGTCATCAATTTACTAAGCTACCATGAAAACCAGTACGCTTCAACCACACTTAGCCTAACACTTAGACTAAAGGTATTATTCTGAACATATCACCATTTTATTGACTGATTTTCTGAAATTCCATTCCTCATAGGCTTATTTTCAATATTTCATCAAATGTAAAATGGTCATAGTTTACGAATAAATATACCCCATTTTGTGTTTTCAGTGTGATATCACTTATCTCTCATCGAGTTAGAGGGTAAATCAGGTAAAAACAGACTTTACCCTGTCACGAGATGAGAGATAGATGTTATTACCCGAGGAAGTGTGTCATATGACTTTTACGAAACGAGTGTGAAATTTTGTGTTGCCCGAGCGAGAGCGAGGGTTACACATAAATTTGCACACTTTCGAGTGTAATAATTTCTTTATTACCCATTCTAGTCCATTTGCACACTTTCGAGTGTAATAATTTCTTTATTACCCATTCTATTCCATTTCTTTCGCGTAAAAATAGTCAGGAAACGGCTCACTTCCATTGCGACGGCAAGCTACAGTGACTTCACGAACAGTCGTATTATGACGTCACAGTCGACGAAATACGGTAAGTCGCGGTGAAACAATGGTTGCTAGGCAAAAGTGATATGTGCACATGTGCTCGTATCGAAAATATTAACTCGGTTATTTTCAACCATATGGGTAATAAATAGGTGATATTACACTGAAAACTGATATCCGCGTGTGGATCTGAAGTGACTGTGAGTAACATCTGTGGGAGGAGAATGACTTCGCAGCAGAAAGCGAGAATGATTCCAACCTGAAACTGGATGATACGTTGGCTCTACTACTACTACTACTACTACTATTACTATTACTACTACTACTACTGCTGCTGCTGCTACTATTACTACTACTACTACTACTACTACTACTACTACTTCTATCTATCTATCTATCTATCTATTACTACTGCTACTACTGCTGCTGCTGCTACTACTACTATATACTACTACTGCTGCTGCTACTACTACTATCTACTACTACTGGTGCTACTACTACTACTACAACTTCTTCTACTACTATCTTTCTTACTACTGCTACTGCTGCTGCTGCTGCTGCTACTACTACTACTACAACTTCTACTATTACTATCTATCTTACTACTGCTACTGCTCTTGCTGCTACTGCTACTACTACTACTACTACTAGTACTACTATCTACTACTACTGAGGCTACTACTACTACTACTACTACTACTACTGAGGCTACTACTACTACTACTACTACTGTTGCTACTACTACTATCTACTACTACTGGTGCTACTACTACTACTACAACTTCTTCTACTACTATCTTTCCTACTACTGCTACTGCTGCTGCTGCTACTACTACTACTACTACTAGTACTACTATATACTACTACTTAGGCTACTACTACTACTACTACTACTACTACTAGTAGTACTACTACCATCTACTACTACTGAGGCTACTACTACTACTACTACTAGTACTACTACTATCTACTACTACTGAGGCTACTACTACTACTACTACTAGTAGTGCTGCTTCTACTACTGCTACAACTCAATTGATTCTAAAACATGTTAACAAATTATATTTCCTTCCAGGAGGAAGTTTCACATATTCACGGTGTAACATAATATTGCTCATATGAATAATCAGAAATAATTTCAGAACTCGTTTTGCATAAAGATATAACAACTTTATTAAGTTTAAGAAGTCAATGCTATTTGACCAGGGATTTAAACAACTTTCAACTGATCTCTAGACAAGATTTATTTACACGAGATGATTGCTTTCAACGAAACGATTTGAAAGGGAATACACAAGGAAAATCTTAATGCAAGGGATTACATGAGTTAAATTATAATGCAAGGGAATACATGAGTAAAATCATAATGCAAGGGAATACACGAGTAAAATCATAATTCCAGTGAATACACGACTGAAATCATAATGCCAGTGAATACACGAGTGAAGTCATAATGCAAGGGAATACACGAGTAAAATTATAATGCAAGGGAATACACAAGTAAAATCATAATGCAAGGGAATACGTGAGTAAAATCATAATGCAAGGGAATACATGAGTTAAATTATGATGCAAGGGAATACATGAGTAAAATCATAATGCCAGTGAATACACGAGTAAAATCATAATGCAAGGGAATACACGAGTGAAATCATAATGCAAGGGTATTCACGAGTGAAATCATAATGCAAGGGAATACACGAGTAAACGCATAATGCATGACGGTGAATACACGAGTAAAATCCTAATTCCAGTGAATACACGACTGAAATCGTAATGCCAGTGAATACACGAGTAAAATCATAATGCAAGTGAATACACGAGGAAAAAACATAATGCAAGGGAATACATGAGTTAAATTATAATGCAAGGGAATACACGAGTAAAATCATAATGCCAGTGAATACACGAGTAAAATCATAATGCAAGGGAATACACAAGTAAAATCATAATGCAAGGGACTACACGAGTAAAATCATAATGCAAGGGACTACACGAGTAAAATCATAATGCAAGCGAATACATGAGTAAAATCATAATGTAAGGTAATACACGAGTAAACGCATAATGCAAGACGGTGATTAAACGAGTAAAATCCTAATTCCAATGAACACACGACTGAAATCATAATGTCAGTGAATGCACTAGTGAAATCATAATACAAGGGAATACAGGAGTAAAATCATAATGCAAGGGAATACATGAGTTAAATTATAATGCAAGGGGATACACGAGTTAAATTATCATGCAAGGGAATACAGGAGTGAAATCATAATGCAAGGGAATAAACGAGTAAAATCATAATGCAAGGGAATACACGAGTGAAATCATAATGCAATGGAATACTCGAGTAAAATCATAATGCATGACGCTGAATACACGAGTTAAATCATAATGCCAATGAATACACGATTGAAATCATAATGCAAGGGAATACACGAGTGAAGTCATAATGCCAGTGAATACATAAGTAAAATCATAATGCAAGGGAATACAGGAGTAAAATCATAATGCAAGGGAATACATGAGTAAAATCATAATGCCAGCGAATACCAAGTTAAATCATAATGCAAGCGAATACACGAGTAAAATCATAATGCAAGGGAATACACGAGTAAAATCATAATGCAAGACGACGAATACACGAGTAAAATCATAATGCCAGTGAATAAACGAGTAAAATCTTAATTCCAGTGATTACACGACTGAAATCATAATGCCAATGATTACACGAGTGAAATCATAATCCAAGGGAATACACGAGTGAAATCATAATGCCAGTGAATACACGAGTAAA
Source organism: Gibbula magus (assembly GCA_936450465.1). Taxonomy (NCBI): domain Eukaryota; kingdom Metazoa; phylum Mollusca; class Gastropoda; order Trochida; family Trochidae; genus Gibbula; species Gibbula magus. The sequence continues at coordinate 64,543,657 of OW388302.1, forward strand.
ATCATAATGCAAGGGAATACACGAGTAAAATCATAATGCAAGACGATGAATACACGAGTAAAATCATAATGCCAGTGAATAAACGAGTAAAATCTTAATTCCAGTGATTACACGACTGAAATCATAATGCCAATGATTACACGAGTAAAATCATAATTCCAGTGAATACACGTCTGAAATCATAATGCCAATGAATACACGAGTAAAATCATAATGCAAGGGAATACCCGAGTAAAATCATAATGCAAGATAATGCTCGAATAAAATCATAATGCAAGGGAATACTCGAGTAAAATCATAATGCAAGGGCATACACGAGTAAAATCATAATGCAAGGGAATACATGAGTAAAATCATAATGCAAGGGAATACTCGAGTAGAATCATAATGCCAGTAAATACACGAGTAAAATTATAAAGAAAGGGACTACACGAGTAAAATCATAATGCAAGCGAATACATGAGTAAAATCATAATGTAAGGTTATACACGAGTTAACGCATAATGCAAGACAATGAATACACGAGAAAAATCCTAATTCCAGTGAAGACACGCCTGAAATCATAATACCAGTGAATGCACGAGTGAAATCATAATTCAAGGGAATACAGGAGTAAAATCATAATGCAATGAAATACATGAGTTAAATTGTAATGCAAGGGAATACACGAGTGAAATCATAATGCAATAGACTACAGGAGTAAAATCATAATGCAAGACGGTGAATACACGACTGAAATCATAATGCCAATGAATACACAAGTAAAAAAATAATGCAATGGGTTACACGAGTAAAATCATAATGCAAGGGAATACATGAGTAAAATCATAATGCAAGGGTATAAATGAGTTAAATTATAATGCAAGGGAATACACGAGTAAAATAATAATGCAAGGGAATAAATGAGTTACATTATAATGCTGGGATTACATGCGTTAAATTATAATGTATGGTAATACCTGAGTAAAATAATAATGCAAGGGAATACATGAGTTAAATCATAATGCAAGGGAATACACGAGTAAACGCTTAATGCAAGACGGTGAATACACGAGTAAAGTCATAATGCAAGGGAATACACGTATAAAATCATAATGCAAGGGAATACACGAGTAAAGTCATAATGCAAGGGAATACACGGGTAAAATCATAATGCAAGGGAATACATGAGTTAAATTATAATGCAAGGTAATACATGGGTTAAATTATAATGCAAGGTAATACATGAGTTAAATTATAATGCAAGGGAATATATGAGTTACATTATAATGCAAGGAAATACATGAGTTAAAGTATAGTGCAAGGGATTACATGAGTTAAATTATAATGGAAGGGATTACATGAGTTAAATTATAATGCAATGGGTTACACGATTAAAATCATAATGCGAGGGAATACACGAATAAAATCATAATGCAAGGGAATACATGAGTTAAATTATAATGCAATGGGATACATGAGTTAAATTATAATGCAAGGGAATACACGAGTAAAATCATAATGCAAGGGGCTATATGAGTTAAATTATAATGCGTGGAAATACTCGAGTGAAACATCAATCATACCACTAGTGGTATTCGTGTAATGAAACAGTATTCTTAGATCTATAAAATAATCTTCATATGATCTTCAGATTATCTTTATTTGGTTTTCATAATGTAAGAAAAATATTTGACGAACCGTAGAGGGGCCATGTAATGGTAATAAAATACCCACTAAACCCTATTTGATCACGTGACCTTGTCTAGAGTGGTGTAGACCTGTAAAGGGGGAGGTAGCGTTCTATGCACAGGTAAGAATTTTTCACCTGGATGTATGTCCATAGATGTGTTTATCTTTTTTGCATGAAATTCTTGTTAACTCATTTTAATGTAAATTGGTGATAAAGACTTGTAAACAGTCAAATACAAACAGTTTTCAAAGGTTTTGGTTATAGGCCTTGACATCAACTAACAACTGTGACGATGTTGTAACACAACAGCTTTCAGCTACAGTTGTTTGTCATTTTCGTAAAATTAAATTTTGTTCTTGTGTTGAACAATTCTTATAGATACATGTAAATGTCACAAAGACAGAGTTTTTGGTTCTCCGGCCTGAAGTACAAAGTTTTTCTTTTGAAATAATAAATCTATATATTAAGTATGTAATGGGGAAAAAAGCTTTTTTGAAACTAGATTACGCTTACGGATAACATTGAAATTGACGTTTCATTGTTGACCTAAATAACATTTCTGTCAGAAAATAAAAAAAATGCATTTGAGAATTCAACTGCAAATGTGTCAGTAAAATTTTTCAAAATGATGAAGATATGCTTACATATGCACCGCAATATGACTGTCCTCAATGTAACACATTCATGTTTGTATTAGTAACAGACCAGTCATTGTATAGTTTGAATATTATTATGTTAGAAACACATTCAAATGGATACCTTAAATTTAAGTTATGCAAACCGAAAACGTACGCATCGGCAAACAGTAAAAGTAAATTCCCATGTGAAATGATTATAGATTCAGCTTGATATAGATCACTTTTAATAATTTACTGTGTATTAACCCTATGTTGATTTAGTGGCCCATTGTGTTCACTCTCCAAGTGTTTCCGTATAACGGCCGAGTACCATCTCTACACTCAACCGTAAAAGAAACGTCACCATATATTCAACGATGTCAAAAACGAAATACTTCTGCCGGATTTTGAATGCATTGTATAGGGACATGATTTGCAAATAAGTACCAGCTATTTGATAGGTCAGAGTAAAATAGTGTTATTTCTATGTATCTTCACCTGGGGTGTGGAAATCGCTTTTTCAAAATTTCATTGTTTCGTATCTAACTTAAATATTCATGAAATAAAAGATGTAATCGACATAAATAACCTTCTTGGACTTAAATGGTTTACGCTTCTTTGCAGGACGTCATAAAACAAGCCAAAAAACCCTTTTAGACTCCCCTACCTTGTCCAATTAAGGATATTCAAAACGGCAATTTCTTAAAACATGGCTTTCTACGAAATGTGAACAAATAATGCTTTGCATTTTCAAATCATGTTTAGTTGAGTTCTGAAGACGCCTTAATTCGCGTGGATTGAATTATCTTGTATATTGTATGGTGAGGTTTCTTTTGCAGTTGAGTGTACATCTACATGTACATAATTGGAGTTCTTGCAGTGTGCCATGGAGTGAACACGTCATTCATTCCGTTTGTTATTAAGGATTTAGCCATTTGGTTGAATCCTTTTTGTTATTGGCGTGTTTTTTCTCATTATTATTCCACGGGTCGTGTGAACAAGATTCAGTCAAAACGGCTGAAGCTAATGCAACCAAACTGTATATGCCGAAAGCCCGGTCTAGTTGGGAAACTAAGCTTTTGGGCCAAATCGGCCTAGTCATTAATGGTCCAGTTCTAATCCAAATTTCGAATTTTAACATGGGAATTTTTTTTTCAAAATGCGCCTAGAGACTTGCAACTTTATTTTTTATATAAGATGCGGAATGACAATGCGAGCAATTAAGTAAATCATGCCGAATTCGTAGGCGACGTGGTTAAGCCGCCATCTTGATTTTAGACACTTTTTCATTTTTACTAACCCCATGCACTTTTGAAAATCTTCTGCTATGAAGATACTTGCATTTAAGAGCTGAAACTTACATATTTGTGTAACAGAAACATTGGTGAAAAACGTAAAATTTGATTTTGTACTTTCTTCACAGTGATCATCTAAATTCAGGCATGTTTCGAAAATCGCCAACTTTAAGTGAGAATAACGCAAAAACTTATCCACCGAATTTACAGAATACACATTTACAGACAAGTATGTGTCATTTATGAATCAATAATAAAATCAATCGCGAACAGTCATTTCCAGTCATTAAGCATAAAAAAAAATAACATATGTAAAATTTTCAAAATCCATATAGAGACTTGGTTTTCTTTACAATTTTTAGATTTTCACATGTACAATTTGGGTATCAATAATCGTAGGGACATGCTGGAAACTTGCAACTTGTTTTAAAAGATGCGCAATTACATTCATTATCATACAATTCATTATACTTCAAATATTTGAATCATGTATGCGCTGAATCTTTTTATCTTCGCTTGCGACTATATTTTTTTTATTAACTTTCCAAAGGTATTAAGTACTGATGTGGTCAAAACATTTGCAAAATTAGAGATGATTATTAGATTGGGAGTTCGAATGACATTTAATGCTTCTGTGAACCATTGCTGGGAAAGAAAAGAGTCAGGGAAAAATCGTAGTCAAGATAAGTAAATGCTGATTCTGTTTAAACGTGTAAATGTGGTTCGTTCGGCATGCCACATATCATGTTCGCTCTTTCGTTATCGGTCTTCTTTTTCTTTAATTCCAACAGACAGACAGACAGACAGGCAGAGGTTTCTTTCGTAAAAGAGGCCTCATTGCCTATTCTACATTCACAAAATATAACAGATACGGTAGAGATTGAACCTTTAACACAACGATTGCGTTTTGTCGAAAATTCGTCATTGTAAAAACATATATCTGTATGGTACAAAGAGAATCCACTGTAAACACAGAGTACGTTTGTGTTGGTCTGTGTTCTCTCTTTGTGAAGAGGATGGAGCACAATTCGTGAACTCCGGAGAACGACACTGATATGTATATATAATATGTTTGCAAACATCTCGTGTTGTATTATACCAGAGAATACCCACGTAATTTAAATTTTATTAGCATTTTGTTTTTTTCAGTTTAAAACGTGATGACATGGGTAATTTGCCATTACTGAGAAATAACGGAGCGAGAGAACAATAGGATGACGTCACAAATGTAACGTAACATGTCTCATCTTTTGACTGAAATACAGTCAACCAGATAGACAGACAGACAGACAGAGGTTAATTTCGTAAAAGAGGCATCATTGCCTATTCTACAGTCACAAAATATAACAGATACGGTAGAGATTGAACCTTTAACACAACGATTGAGGTTTGTCGGAAATTCGTCAATGTAAAAACATTTATCTGTATGGTACAAAGAGAATCCACTGTACACACAGAGTACGTTTGTTTTAAACTGTGTTCTCTCTTTGTGAAGAGGATGGAGCAGAATTCGTGAACTCTGGAGAACGACACTGGTATGTTTGCAAACATCTCGTGATGTATTATACCAGAGAAAACCCACGTATATGTAAATAGACAGCTTCTCTCTCCTTGTACGTGACATAAGGGGAATAATGCAGTACTGGTATCGGTTAATTGGTATTGATTAATATGTTATATATTTCAGCTCTAGCACTAGATTTTATTGAAATGAAAAAATAGCTATATTCTGAAATCGCGGTGATACGCTTGTGAGATAATGTTCATATTTTTGATATTTTCGATTCTTAATTAGTAAAAACTATTATAGTGGATCTCACACTCATTTCCAAAAAATGCAGTAATACTTTTTTTTGTATTGCAATGAGTGTTGAGGTATTCGATATATCGCTTATTGTCAAAGATAAAACATATGATAAAATCTCGTAACATCTAACGACTACTAATGCTTATATAGATATTGTTCTCCAAGCAGTATAAATAAATATGTTGATTTATTATCAGTCGTGAATGTCATCGTCGTCGGAACTTCGGAGGAATCCTTACACACACATTTTCGGAGGGAAATAATTGTATATAAAGATATTCGACAACAAAGTCTTATAGAAATGTTTTCAATGAAATATTTAAATCAGAAAAAGGGTTTTTAAATACATGTTGACACAGGAAGAATAAGTCTGACAGACAAAGCTTTGAAGTGATGTGGGCAGAAAGAGGTCAAAGTTCAAATTCAAAGGAAGAAGCATTGTTCATCACTGTAAATGGGGATCAAACTGTATTGAGGATGTAAATTTACTAAAAATATTAATCACGACAGTTTTGTGACCTCCGAGGTTGAAAAAAACATTTCACATTTTCGCTAGTTCATGGATATACTCGAAGGTTTCACCGCAATGACTATAGTAGCCACAATGGTTTTGTGGGTTTCTCCAATTAATATGGTAACACTGTTATATATGTGCAGTAACCTTGAAACCCTATGTGTCCTCTCCCCTTTTCCTAACAGACCTCCGAAACGACGTGTAAATGAGTAAGAAGTACGAATTGGGGACCAAAACGGAAGTGCAGTTATGGGCAAGGAGAGGGAAGGGATGTATATTAGTCACGTGACTGGATTTATCCTCCTCCTATTGGCTGTCTGTCTGTCCGTCTTGGTCGGGCTGGTCGTCCATTTCGCATCCCCGGGAGAACTGGTCTGCAACTGCCAAAACACCCAACCGGAAGTCCCACCACTTTCACCGGAAGCTCTCAGGGCGCAATGTATAGCAGCCATAGAAGAAGGGGATCTCGAAATATGTAGGTAGCACGTGTTAATGTTTGACTTGTCAGTTTTATAACATGGTTTGGGTTTGGATTTACATGGCATTTTATAACAACCGAAATATGTCTTGTCATCTTCTTTTTCTTTCCCTAGACTTAATCCGTATCTATGGTACACACCTTAGCGATAGATTCAAGTTACTATCATGGATGTTCATACCATCTCAGAACAAGTGTTTTGGGCATTTTGTACATTGAGTCTACAGTTTTGCAATCTTTGCCACAATTATTAGGCTTCAAAATAATGTAAATTTACCCCATAGCAATTTGACGAATGTTTAAAAAGAAAATAACGACACCATATGATTCATATGACTATACTTCTAGGTACATCTTGCCCCCAAACTACAACGTCGAAGCCGATGACAACGATGGCATTAACAACAATTAAACCGACCACAATGCCAACAACAACGTCGACAACAACGCCCAAACCCATCATCAACTACCGTCTGCCAACGGCCGTCAAACCCCACCATTACGTCCTTGAAATTCGACCGAAAAACTACGGTACAAACTCTTCAGCGTTCACGTTTAGCGGCACCGTCACAATCACCATCAACGTCACGGAAGCGACGTCAAATATCACCCTTCATAGGAAAGACGTCACCGTGGACAGAGACTCACTCACTCTGACGTCAACGTCAGGACTTGCTCCAACCATTACTGACGTTTCCGACGATGACCTCCGGGAGTTTTACATCCTTCACCTTGACGGTAACCTTCAAGCCGGAATGTCATATGACATCACCCTGAGTTTCCACGATAAAATGAGGACGGACGGTTCTGGGCTATATCTCAGTTCTTACACAGCGGATAACTATGAAACGATGTAAATACCTGCATGTTTTTACTCTAAAAAAGAAATATTTCATTCAGATGCCATGAACATACGACAACATGATTTCGTTTATCAAATATGGTAAATTTTTCTTCAAAATTGATTTTTCCCCCGCTGTACAGGGTAGAGTATTATTACATTACGTTAATGTAACACACATATATCCATATAAACCATGAATTGATCAACTGATTATTTTGATGACAATACTTGTTTTATGTATAAGTTCAACCTAATGCATGTAAATGGCTGTCACAGATAATGTAAACAATGCTTTCTTTGTTGAATAAACGTTTTATCATCTGATATCTTTCAGTTACCTGGTCACCACGCAATTCCAAGCCCCAGAAGCAAGAAAAGCGTTTCCCTGTTTCGACGAACCAGCGTTAAAGGCGACATTCGACATCACCCTTGTGCGGAAGAATACAACAAACCGGAACTACAGAAGTCTGACCACCACAGACGCTATTGCGCACGAGCAGAGGTTAGTATCCTTATGCTACGAGAGATGAAAAACACCCAGCGAATGTAACTCGTCAGAATCTGTAGAATATCGAATTTAATGTCCAGGGTAATGTTTTCTGAAGGGCATACGAAAGTTGAGTCCAAAAATAAAGCCATCAACATTTCAGAAACAACGAAACCTGATTTTTTGAATTGTGAAAACACGACGCATAGGACTATCTGTTCTGCAGCCCCAGATAGAGGACAGCACATGACGTCGATCTTTAGTTTCAAACTATGTCCGTTGATATATGTAGATCAGGTCATGTTACTGATTGGTATTTACTCACTAACTTCTACTTCTTTCATCACTAAGATAGACAGATATTAATAAGACTATAGCATTGATTTAATGTGTTTGCTGTGTACTATTGACTAGTACATAAAGCTGACTAGATATCTGTAATGATTCACGGCAACTCCTGTCTCACCCTACAGAGGAGAGTACGTCGCTGATATATTCGCCACGACCCCCGTGATGCCCACCTACCTTCTCGCCTTCATCATCTGCGACTTTGACTACTGGCAAAACGTCACATCCAACGTGACGGTAAGTATTTATATCATCTTTGTTTATGACCAACACCATCCCGAATCTTTCGCTCCCTCACATCGTTCACATTTATGTTGAGCTAATCTGTATGCATACGAAGTATTCTCTTTTATGAAAACGGACCACCTAAATTATTAAATTCTTCATCATATTTATACCCCCGCTACGAAGTAGTCGGGGGTATATAGCGGTCAGCACGTCCGTCCGTCCGTGCGTCCGTCCGGTTTTTGTTCCGCTCATAATTCTGAAACCAGTTGCTCTAATTTTACGAAACTTGATATGTACAATCACCATGATGTGTACATCTGCCTTTTGTATGTTTCGTACCCTCATTTGCATAATTCATGCAAATTTCTCCGTTTTTCACAGTTTTTGTTCCACTCATAACTCAAGTACTAATTGTTCAAATGTCTTGTAACTTTATACATATAATCATCACGATGTGTAGATCTGCCTTTTGTATGTTTCATGCCCTCATTTGCATAATTTATGCAAATTTTCTCCGTTTTCGACTTATAACCATGCACACTTTTTGTTCCGCTCATAATTCTGAAACCAGTTGCTCAAATTTTACGAAACTTGATATGTACAATCACCATGATGTGTACATCTGCCTTTTGTATGTTTCGTACTCTAATTTGCATAATTTATGCAAATTTTCTCCGTTTTTCGACTTTGCCATTCACAGTTTTTGTTCCACTCATAACTCAAATACTAATTGTTCAAATGTCTTGTAACTTGATACATATAATCATCACGATGTGTACATCTGCCTTTTGTATGTTTCATACCCTCATTTGCATAATTTATGCAAATATTCTCCGTTTTCGACTTAACCATTCACACTTTTTGTTCCACTCATAACTCTGAAAGCAGTTGTCCAAATGTTAAGAAACTTGATATGTACAATCACCATGATGTGTACATCTGCCTTTTGTATGTTTCATACCCTCATTTGCATAATTTATGCAAATTTTCTCCGTTTTTCATCTTCGCCATTCACACTTTTTTCCACTCATAACTCAGACACTAATTGTTCAAATGTTACGAAACCACTGATGTGTACATCTGTAATTTTTATATTTCATACCCTCATTTGCATATTTGTATATTTAATACCCTCATTTGCATATTTAATGACATTTTTCAAATTTTTCAACTTTTACTTCTAAAACATGCTTACAAGTGTAATACTTACTCTGCTTTAATAATACTTATATATAATGGTCTGTTCATACAAAAGTTTAAACATTGATGCTCTTTTGCTATTTTCAAATATTTCTTTTTACCAATGTTAAAAGCGGGGGTATCATGAGTGAGCTATGCTCACTAATTCTCTTGTTGTGTTAACTGGTCAATACAAACATACTATTTAATGTTTCCTTACAGTAGAATACTTGATTCTGATTGGCTAACGTTAGTTTAATTCTTCATAATGTACCCCGTCAATCTCAGTCTGATGTATCCCCCGCCATATGACAGCTCTTAGCTAAGAGTAGGTGTCGCATTATGGTAAGATGACTTTATAAAATAACGCACGCTGTGTAACTAGTGTAACTTGTGTTATCGCTCGCCTGTAGGCTCGGGAGACACTGGTACATAGATGGTACATCAGACAATCTTTGTACTGTTGTAATCGCTCGCTTGAAGGCTCGGGAGACACAGGTACACAGATGGTACGCAGATGGTACATCAACCCGTAGGCCTATTACCCTCGAGAGAAGCATACAATGGACACTCAACGGCAAAAGAAACGTCACCAAACTTTCAAAGGTGTAAATACTTTTGCCGGAGAAAGACGATTTTGAATGCATTGTATAGGGACATGATTTGTAAAGAAGCACCGGCAATTTCATAGATCAGAGTATAATAGTTTTACTTTTATGTCTGTTCAAGTTCACTTGGGATGTTGAAATCGCTTTTTACAAATGTTATTTTGCGAAAATGTTTGGCATCTAACTTAAATTTTTTATAAAATATAGAAGATAACTCATTAACAGATAATACTGCAGACATAAATAACCTTCTTGGACTTTTTTGACGCGTCTTTGCTGTAAGACGTTATAAAACAAGCCAAAAATATGGTTTTCTCAACAATGTGAACAGATAATATTTAGAATTTTCAAATCTAATTTATTTCGTTTCTGAAGACATGATGTATCTTTGCTATAACCACCTTTAATACCGTGGATTGAATTATCATGTATTGTGTATGGTGACGTTTATTTTGCGGTTGAATATATATTGTATACAAACTGCTTGCTAATATTTAGTACATGTATATGAACAATGGTCATCCTTATAAGGAAAATGTGTATATCCGGACCACACTTACTATATATGTCAACGAACCACATACTAATTATAGTAATTCTGTATACTGATTACATATTTGTGTATACGACATATAATAATTATATTCCCGCAACTAGTGTGTGTCATGGTGGAGTTAAAAAACGTATCTATGCACAAGTCCCCATCGCGGTAACCCTGACATATCTAGAGGAAACTCACACGGTATACGTAGGGGATTCCCAATGTACATGTTATCTGTATCAAGTTTAACTTTAAGAATGTGACCCCTTTGCCAAACAAATTGAAAGAGGGATTATTGCACTAAACATCAACCATGGCTATTAAATATATTTGTGTATAGGTCAACAACCAATATTTTTTTTAACCTATTTGTGTACACGAACCCAACACTAGGTAGGGGTGATGCTTGAAGTACTTTTGTCCACTACACTTGTTTGTGCACACAAACCCTAACTCTAACAACTCCTTCAGCTAATCTAACAACTCCTTCAGCTATTCTAACAACTCCTTCAGCTAATCTAACAACTCCTCGACAATGTCACAACGAATCTGATCATAATGACAATATCGTAGGAATGTTTTAAACTTAAGTCACGTTGTCAATGGATCAGCATAAAACTAAACAAGAGTTTCACATCCTGCTCATGTTTATTCATTCATGGGGGTCGAATAACGGAATCTGAAACCACAAGAACTCGCATATACAGACATTAACGTATTGAGCTTATTAAAGGATTATTGTAACTGTATAAAACAAAACTGTGAAAGATATTTTGGTACAATTTCAATTTTTTTAAATTATATTTGTTAGCTCATCATTACTGTATGACGTCATAAAAAAACGCCTAAAGCAGAAAGGAATTGGAATCGCCAATGACCTGACAAATCAACAGAGACAAGAACTATACAAGCTTCGTAATTAGGTCACCTATAACTTCCCTCTCGTCTAGTTAAGGAGATTCCGAAAAGAAGTTTTCTTAAAATGCGTGTATTTAACAGATGATGTTTTGAAAATTCAAATTTCTTGAAGTTGACTTCTGAAGACATGATGTATCTCTGATTCAGTCGAATGTACCGCTTGTGGATTGAAATATATTGTATTTTGTGTGGGGACGTGTCTTTTGCACATGAGGTTATATGCAATGACATTGCAGAGTTCAGTACAACATAAGGACAGCACCCATGGGTGTAGTCCTAGTCCTCAAAATTTTTATAATTGCTCCAAATTGTAATACCTGATCCAATTTATAATAAAAACTTATCAAAATTGAAATAAAAACTGCTTCAAATTGTAATATCTCAATGTTCGTAAAATGCACTTGAGTAACGCAATGACCCAGTGGCACCGCCTCGTAGGTCAGCTAAACCACTTGCTGATTACACACTCATTGACTAACATTCAGTAAAAGCCATTCATTAGAATGGAAGTTACCCAATAAACCGTGCTTGTGTGGAGCTGAACGTTATAATGCATTCGTCAAGTAATGGAATTGGAGTGACAGACCACGTCGTAATCGAACTTAAATGTTTATATCTCTTAAGAAACTTAAAATATGATGCTGACGTGGAGAACCTGTTTCAGTACCGGACCCTGGCTCGACCCAACGCCGTGCAGTACGCTAACAGGGCTCACGAGTACGGACTGGCCTTGTTTGATTGGTTCGAGGAACAGTTTGAACCAGCCTACCCGATAAGCAAACTCGGTAAGTATCAGCCTACCCGATACGCAAACTAGGTAAGTATCAGCCTACCCGATAAGCAAACTAGGCAAGTATCAGCCTACCCAATAAGCAAACTAGGTAAGTATCAGCCTACCCGATACGCAAGCTAGGTAAGTATCAGCCTACCCGATAAGCAAACTAGGTTAGTATCAGCCTACCCAATAAGCAAACTAGGAAATTATCAGCCTACCCGATAAGCAAACTTGGTAAGTATCAGCCTACCCGATAAGCAAACTAGGTAAGTATCAGCCTACCCAATCCGCAAACTAGGCAAGTATCAGCCTACCCGATCAACAAATTAGGTAAGTATAAGCCTACCCGATAAGTAAATTGGGTAAGTATCAGCCTACCCAAAAAGCAAACTAGGTAAGTATCAGCCTACCCGATAAACAAATTAGGTAAGTATCAGCCAACCCGATAACTTTACGATTAGCATCTTTGGCACTTTATATGTTATGGTGTATTAGATAACTATAGTTATAAACCTTTTATGATGTATGTTTCTAATACATCTATAAACAGACAACATCGCTATTCCGGACTTCCTATCTGGAGCGATGGAGAATTGGGGATTAATCACCTACAGAGAAGACATCCTCTATATACCGGGGGTTTCTACAGCTACCTATGACAGTTGGACCATTGAGGTTGTCGCTCACGAGATCGCGCACATGGTAATGATAATGCGAATCAGGAAAAATATAATATATAATGATAATGATCAGGTTATGATGATAATGATGCCCAACAGGTAATGATAATGATGATGCTAATGATAATGGTATGAAGCGATAGAAATAATAATGATTTCCATCAGGCTATGATGGTTATGATGATAATCGGTATATATTTCCGTGGTACACACTAACTAACGATTCGTGCAGAATTTTCACATCCTCGGTTACCCAGGGTTTTATATATGCTCCATTACTCACCGCTATGTCACCCCTTGAACACATTTTATCAGAAAAATTATCAAATCCGTACTCAAATTACCTTTGGCCAGCGTGACGAAATCAGTAACCAATTAAATTCTCGATAGGATAAGACGGAAATGGTGAAGGGAGATAACCGGTGACGGAGGGCTTACACAATGACCGCGCCCGGGAGGTCCGTGCTTCCCAACGAAGTAACGTCAATTGTCATTGGCTCGCAGCACTTTGATTGGTTCACGCCGACCAAGGGCGGGTAATATATATATCCCACATGGTTGAAAATAACCGAGTTAATATTATTGATATGAGCACATGTGCAAAAATCACGTTTGCCTAGCAACCATTGTCTCACCGCGCCTCCCATTTTGTGTCGTCTGTGACGTCATACAACGATTGTTTGTGACGTCACTGTAGCTTGCCATCGCAAGAGGAGTGGGCCGTTTCCTGGCTATTACGCGAATCAAATGGAATCAAATGGGTAATAAAGAAATTATTACACTCGAAAGTGTGTCATATGACTTTTACGAAACTCGTTCAAATTTGTGTATAACCCTCACTTTCGCTCGGGCATTACAAAAATTCACACTCGTTTCGTAAAAGTCATATGACACACTTCCTCGGATAATAATCTCTATGTACATTATGTATATCATGTTGATATAAGTAATGTCATTAGCTCGCTCCATACAGCCTTAGTTAAGATTTCCATGGATCGTAGAGCCATTTTGTTGATGAATTTGAAATAATCCAGGCTGGTCAAATCCGTACTCAAATATTACCTTTGGCCAGCGTGACGAAATATGTAACCAATGAAAATGCTCGATAGGATAAGACGGATATGGTCAAGGGAGAAAACCGGTGATGAATTTGAAATAATCCAGGCTCTTCAAACTCATTATACCCCACCGTGCGTTTAGTGCGAAGCGGGTGATATGGTATTCGGCTGCGTACGTCCGTACGCACGTACATACATCCGTAGAGACGAACTGGAATAACTCAAGTACTATTCCCTGGATTCTTTTCAAATTTTGCAAAGAGGAAGATGAGACTAATAGGGAGAGGAATATTCATACAGAGTTTTGTGACATTGACCTTCATTTCAAGGTTACAAGGTCAGATTACCCTTGTCAGCGGATATCTCAAGAACGTTCACCGGATTCTCTTCATATCTTACACATAAATTTAGCTTCTCATTGGGAAAATGTCTGATTAGATTTTGGTGACATTGACATTTTTCTCAAGGTCAAATTGGAACTTCAAGTGTTTTAAAATGTTAAGCTTGTCAGCGGGATATCGCAAGATCTGTTCATTGGATTCTCATCATTATCTTACACCAATTGTTCTTTTAGGGAAGATTCACGGCCTAGTCTATTTTGCTGACCTTGACATTATTTTTCAATTTTGAAGCATTAATTTGCGGCAAGGGATCATGTTACCTTAGTGACAACTGCTTGTTATATTATTTCAAATCCACCAAATAAATTATCAATCCAAATTCGTACAGAATTAGCACGTGAGTCTATGAGAATAGGCGCTTTACGTAACATTGAACTCTGCAACTTAGTGTATAATAAAATACAAAATATGGTAACAATTGTGCACGGCGACATATAACCTGTTTCTCGCTCCAACTCCTTACATAAGATCGTTAACTGCCACGAGCTGCTTGAAAGGTAAATAAACTGTTGGTTAAGTAGCGAATACACAGCACTTCAAATATTCCAACAGTTTGAGTAACCTAGTTTCGGCTTTTATGGGTATATAATAAACTTTTTCAAGATATCGAGATACATTTAATGTACACTGAAGTGGATTCGAGATTTATTTATGTAAAGTAAATATTTTTATGAGAATTTGAGATTCGAGTATCCATTACTTATGAAACACACCCGATCTTGTGAACAATAGAATGGTTTACATAAATAATTATTGTCTCCAGTTTTATAAATTTGAATATCCTCTTTGTTTATTCGCGAATTTTCTTTTCTGATTAAGGTCTAAAAATGCACTTTTTTTAACCGTACGCGGAATTATAGAATCTCTGGAGAAGAACGTCAGGAAAAGTAATAAACACTACATTGAAGTTGTGATATAAATAACGACTTGTGTTATTTTTCTTATAGCTTGGCTACAAGTCGAAATATGGTGTCATAATATTTTTATGAGTGTATTTTTTCATAACCTTCACGAGTTTTAAAGGAGTCATGACCCGTCAAATGACCCATCTTCGAGTGTAATAATGTCTAGTTACCAATCCTATCCCATTTGAATCGCGTGCAATTGTTTGAAAACGGCCCGCACTTGTGAGGATGAAATTACTAACAAATGTTTAAAAATGACGTCACAGAAGACGAAATAACTTTCGCTGAAACAATACTGTGATGATGAAGTATGAAGTAACTGTGATATATGCATTTGTACATGAATGACAAATATAACACCGTTTATGTTTAATTATTTGGGAAACAAATCAAGTGATCAGTGAGATCGAGTCAAACTCTTGCATTCTCATGAGAAAATAGTTGCAAACAACGCTTTCACACAATGATGACTATTGTATTGTAAGCAGAGAGACTAGTGACGTCATTGCGTACTCTAATGGGAGGAACTATATAATTATCTACACATTTAACAACGTGTTAAAACCTTTGTCAACATTTGTCACGTCAATATGCGTTCAACGTAGACATGTCCCAGGATGCTCAGTCAGATATATATATATCTATCTATATATATCTATATCTATATAATATATATATATATATATATATATATATATATATATATATATATATATATATATATATATATATATATATATATATATATATATATATATATGGGTGTATACAATTAAAAATGAGTCGTTTCTCACGTGAAGTAAGGTTATATATAGAAAAGAGTAAACATCAGATTCGTATGACTGGATAAATCTTCTTTGATACGATGAGCTCATTTCCATCAGTAAATCGGTCTTTTCAAGTATGTTAAGCCAAATGGAAGATCGCATATATATATATATATATATATATATATATACATGAACAAGAACAATAAATAACTAGGATTGAAGCGTCAATACTTAGGTCTTCAAGACTTCTGTTTGACCCTCAACTCCATGTTTGATCGAGGAATGTCACAAACATTGTTCTGTCAAAACTTCCATTCATATCATGTTATAATGTACTGAGAAAACCTCAAAAGATCATAAATTTCATTTTAAATCAAAATGGCGGGAAAACCATGTGACCTACGAATTCGTCATGCTTGACTTTTTTGCTTGCATTGTTATTGCCCATCTTTTAAAAAAAGTTTCATGTCTCTATGTCAATTTTGAAAATGTTCTCCATGTTAAAATTCGAAATTGTGATTTTCTGTCATTTTTCAGCCTGAATTGTGACCGGAAATGACTGTTCGCGAGCGATTTTATAATTGATTCCTAAAGACACTATATTGGTCTGGTAGCCCTGAAAATTTCATGCAATTGTGAGATCGGTAAGTTGGAGTAATGTCCACTTGAAGTAGGCCCCGCGGTACAAAACGGTCAACTTTGAAAGGTCATTGTGCAAAAAGTATTATGATTACCCTTCTACAAAATTCAAATTCCATTCACCAATGCTTCAACTACATACACAATAAATGTCAGAGTTGTGGTGCAAGTATCTTCAGAGAAGAAGATTGTCAAAGGTACATGGGGTCGGACACTTTTAAAAAGTGACAAAAATCAAAATGACGGCTAAACCACGTGACCTACAGATTCGCCATGATTTACTTTTTTGCTCGCATTGTCATTGCAAATCTTTTAAAAAAAGTTCCAAGTCTCTAGGTGCATTTTAAAAAAATCCGTTCGACACATTTCTAAGTCTCATTAAATTCTACCATTCCTGAAAGTTTCATTAAAATCGCTTCAGCCGTTAGTTCAGGAATCTCTGGACAAAAATCGTCGAAATAATAATAATAAGGAATCGCATAATAACAATACGTCTTCCAGACTATGTCTTGAAGACCTAATTACAACATCGATATCCTTACATGGCAGTAAGACATGGTCATTGTTCGATAATCATGCCCGTCATAATTGCCTCGAGCACACTAATTGGGTGTGACTCTAGAACAATGCAGCCATGTGAGGATTAATGAGTCTGTCTCATTAATCACTAGGTAGACATTGGCATGTATTTACAGGTAATCACTTCCTTCTGTGAACTAACTGTAAAGTGAGGGGCATTTTTTTTTTAATAAACAATGCTTCTTTGGTTTCTAAAGTTAAGTTTGAATTGTCTGATTTGAACGGGAAGATGATAAATTGTCCATTGTTGCAATCTGCTATATGTTTCTTACCTTTAGGTGACGGAGATTAGGGTCATTTATTTGTTGTTTGTGGACCCTTACCCTAGCTTGAAGATTGCTTGTTTGGCCAATATAAGTGAGATTAAAATTTGCTGATTCAATGATAAATTCAATATATGTGTCTATAAAAAAGTGCTGTCAATCTTGCCCAAACACAAAGACATGATGCGTTGCTGTGATTTGTCAACAACTTTTTAAAAACCCTACCGTGAAATAGAGACTTCATAAAATACATTATAATATCCCCTAGAAGCGATTCACATTCAAACAAATGCATGCTACAATTATGTGATCAAGATTACATTTTCAGTTTCAGTGACATAGCCTATTATTCATTCGTTTGACCTAGACGTTTCCGTATGCATTGAGTTAACTTCAAATCATCTCGACTTGCACATTCATTTTCGTGTACGTTTCTTTATTAGGTTGGGGGTGATTTTAACTTTACACCCCACTTCCGGTCTCGTTGCTATGGTTTCTGTTGTTACAAGTGTAGATGTATGAGCGGATACACCTACATCTTTTTCTGATATACCTACACTTTTCTAATAACCTACATTTTTTAACAACTGTCAAGTCAATTTTCTAAATTTCCAAATCTATGTAATGAAACTTTATAAGAATTCAGATTATATATGGACATATAAGACATTTAGAAATGTTTCATTTGAAACCTGTGATCGAAGCCAATTAATTGAATAAGGTTCTAAAATACGTGATATAATACCACAAATTTCTGTGTTTCTTTTTATATGTGATATTTAATCTTGGATGCAAAATGTCTTAACAGACTGAAACTTGCTTCTGTTTTCTCTAAACTTTGTCCATATTGACAATAGCCATGCAGTTTATTGCGCTAGCTGTACAATTTCAGCGAGATGCACGTGCAGAACGATCAGCCCATGGATGAAAAAAGCCAGCTGAGCCCCAAACATGGGTAACCATACATCGCAGCATGGGCTGAGCGTGCCCGGGAGTTGTCACATATGAGCCCGTGTCTGGGCTGTGCGTTTCATACACAAGATTGTTTACAGCTGTATCTGTTTAGAATTATTATGAAATAGTATCCGTTTACACTTGACCGTAAGAGGGGTATAAGACATATATACCCATACTTTTCCTGGGAATCGTAATGGTCCCACGAGGAAAACTGTAGGGTATCATTCGATACCCGAGGAAAAATATAAGTATATCTTTCCTCACATGTCAGAAAGTGTAATCCAAAATAAAACGACGTGACACCTGTTCACTATAGATCTAAAAGAGGCATGTATGACTGTCTAAACATCGGTAACGTTTGACTTCCGTGATATTTAATAATGAATAAATATTCACCGAAACAAAGTTATATTTGAGAAATTTTATCATTATTACAGTTTTTAAGTCGGAGGATTTACGAGGGGCGTTCAATAAGTGTTGCAACTTCAATATAAAACCAACTCGTGTAGTCAATTTTTTACTTTTTTTTTCAATATAGTTACCCTTCACCTCAATACACTTATTCCATTTCTCTTTAAGACTTTTGATGCCGCTTTTGTAGAAGTCTTCCGTTTGCCCCCCCTAACCACGCCTCTGTGGCAGCTTTGACGTCTTCGTCATCCTGGAAGTGCCTTCCACGTAGGGCAGATTTCAGGTTTCTGAACAGGAAATAGTCACTGGGGGCTAGGTCTGGGCTGTAGGGTGGGTGGTTAAGCTGTTCGAATCCACAATCACGTATAGCGGCCTGTGCAACTCTTGACTTGTGGACTGGAGCGTTGTCATGCAAAATCAGAACACCACGTGTCAACATTCCACGGCGTTTCTGTCGAATTGTCTTTCGCAATTCTTGCATTAGGTTGGCATAATATTGACCATTCATTGTAGTTTTGGTTGGCAAGTAATCAATTGATAATATGCCTTTTGCATCCCAAAAGATTGTCGCCATAACCTTGCCAGCTGATGGTTGAGTGCGAAACTTCAGGGGAGGCGGTGAACTTGGGTGCTTCCACTGCTTGGATTCCAGTTTAGTTTCCGGGTCCCAGTGGTGGATCCAGGTTTCGTCACCTGTCACCAGAGGAGACAAAAACCTGGCTTCATCCGCATTTAACCGATCCAGGAGCTCCATGCAACTTTCGGTTCTTTTCTGGCGATCTTGTGCTGTGAGGTTTCTGGGTACCCATCTTGCAGATACCTTGGACATACCAAGATGGTCATGAATTATTTTTTCAACACTTCCAACTGATATCTGGAATTCCAAAGACAGTTCAGAAACTTTAACACTGCGGTCAGCTAAAATTCGTCTTTCGATAGCGGCAATAACTTCCGGTCGGGTGACTTCAGATGGCCTGCCTGACAGTGGGTCATCGTCTAAGGACTCCCTGCCCCGCTTGAACTGAAGAGACCAGCGACAAACTGTTGAAAAGTTAGGAGCATCCTTACCCATCACATTACACATACGATTATGTATTTCTGTAGCTTTGCATCCCTCTTTAGTAAGGAACTTGATCACAGCGCGTTGTTCATGTTTGAGAGAATCCATGATTATGGAGACCCCTAGGTCAGCGCAGCTATTATATCTAAATGATTGTTATGTCTAGAAATTGTTTTGACATGTGTCAATGTTATGTTTTGACTATAGTAACACCTGCTATAAGCTGACACTGTTTATGTAAACACCAATGCCCCGATTGCAACACTTATTGAACGCCCCTCGTATGATGCCGGTCTCGTATAGACACCGATCTCGTATAGACACCGGTCTCGTATAGACGCCGGTCTCGTATAGACGCCGGTCTCGTATAGACGCCGGTCTCGTATAGACGCCGGTCTCGTATAGACGCCGGTCTCGTATAGACGCCGGTCTCGTATAGATGCCGGTCTCGTATAGATGCCAGTCACCGGTCTCGTATAGACGCCGGCCTCGTATAGACGCCGGTCTCGTATAGACGCCGGTCTTGTATAGATGCCGGTCTCGTATAGACGCCGGTCTCCTATGGACTCCGGTCTCGTATAGATGCTGGTCTCGTATAGATGCCGGTCTCGTATAGACGCCGGTCTCGTATAGACGCCGGTCTAATATAGACGGCGGTCTCGTATAGACTCCGGTCTCGTATAGACACCGGTCTCGTATAGACGCCGGTCTCGTATAGATGGCGGTCTCGTATAGATGGCGGTCTCGGATAGATGATCTAATGAAAGTCTGGGGCGTGTTAAATGCGTCATCAGTGTTTTGTATGATGTAGTTTAAATGTGATGTATATCTTCATTCCAGTGGTTCGGTAACATCGTGTCCCCCAAGTGGTGGTGGTGGCTCTGGCTGAACGAAGCATTCGCCTCCTTCTGGGACTTCTTCTCTGTTGAAGCCATCTTTCCAAAGAGGAGATCGGTAAGATTAGGCAGCTGGGGTTATCTCCCCTTCAGACATTATCTTCGGGCCTAATGGAACAGTAATAGGTTATTGGTCTAGAGATGGGGTTTTACAACCTGTGACTGTAACAGAGGTGGGGTTATCTCCCCTTAGGACCCTTATAGCTACCTACATAATGGAACATTAATACGATACAGGACTCTTATTTTCGAAGCTATTATAGTGCTAAGATAGTCGTAAGTGCCATACATTAACATTGACTAACGACTATCTTAGCATTCAACCTCGACCCCAGGGCTGATCAATTATCATCCCTTCGGCCCGCCAAACAATATATATTCAAAATATAATTCAGATTTTAGATTGTCGAGGTGGCCACATGAATCTATCATGGTAGATTGAGTTAAATATATGACATTTCCGAGACCAGTTAACTAGCTCCATGATTGTCACATGTCACTGACCACTGTCCGTGTGTCCACTAGACGGAGCAGTTTGTTGTCCAGTCTCTGCACGGGGCCATGTCTGTGGACGGAGTCCGGACTTCTCACCCGATGACCAACGATGCCGAGAGCAGGAGCGAAGTGGACAGTATATTCGATACAGTTACATACAGCAAGGTAAGGTCCTATGGTTAACATCATACCTGGAGAGGTAACAGTTGGTAGGTTCTCTACATCTGATCATACTACACACAGATCCTGATTCCGAAGAAACGCCATGACTTAATCATCTTTTCTTTATATGTTCGCTGTCAGTTCTTGCACTTTTTGTCCCAGAAGATTTGGGTTGCACAACATTAGGGCTCCAAAATCAAAGGTGGAGGACGAGTTGTCCTTATGAATAAAACTGGAATAGCACACAGAATCTGATTAAAACGTGACTTTGGTGTCCGAAATTGGGTTTACGTTGTTGCTATGAATAAAGATGAATGTATATATGAAAGTTGTTATGCCCTGGTTCAGTCTACCGGGTTCGGTACGTATTAGTGGAATTTTTCGCTAAACGACACATGCTACTGTGTGATTTGCAAAATATCCGAAAGTGGGTTAACGTTGTTCCTATAAATAGCACAATAATGGAGATAAAATATACTGTGCTCTGGTTCGCTTTATCGATAATTATCGATGTTTCGTGTGATACATTTTGTCCAGGCCTTGTGGTTGAAAGACCGTGCTAAATGACACACATGATACGTGTTCTTTCTAGAATGTTTTGATGCAATAATAATTTAATTACAACTTGTTGATGACCGATACAAACAATTGTTTCCGTTTTCTCCACCAGGGGGCGGCAGTCGTCCGCATGATGCACTTTATAATGGGACACGATCTCTTTATCAAGGGTTTAAATGTAAGAATTTTAAAATATCTTCTTTTTCCTTGAACAGTCTTGCTTTGCATTTAAAAGTCAGGACAAATTACGGTAACTTTTCGTAAATTATATAATTATAATGATCCTGTGCATTTCAACAGTTTGTTGGCACTTTTCCTATCTTGCCCATGTATGAAAACCGAACATACTGTAATATTTTATAGCACTTCCATCACTTTTTAATTGCCTTCGATACGCATTTGTAACATTTTTGTGTTAAAATCATGATTTACATGTACCTTTTCAGAGATATCTTATCAGACACCAGTACGATGTAGCGGAACATCAGGACCTGTGGAATGCACTTACTGAGGTGTGTATATCGATGATGGTGGATGTGATGATGATGGTAGATGTGATGATGATGTGGATGTGATAATGAAGATTATGAAGATGAAGATGATGATGATGAGGGGGATGGTGGTGATAATGATGCCGATGATGATGCCGATGATGATGTTGAGGGTGATGGTGGTGATGAGGGTCATGATGATAATGTGATGGTGATAATGATTGTGATGATGGTGATGATCACGATGGTGGTGGTGGGGAGTGTGATGATGATGATAGTGATGATGTTGAGGGTGATGATGGTGATGATGATGATAGTGATGATGTTGAGAGTGATGGTTCGGATGGTTATGAGGGTGATGGTTATGGTACAGGTTTAAGTAATATAATGATATTGAGATTAATACACTCATTTGTTTTGATGGTGATCATAAGGATGGCATTATGCAATGTATAGTGAAAATGATGATGACGATGATGACGACGATGATGATGATGGTGGTGAATGATAAGGATAACACTGCGGCTATGTTCGGGATAACGAGTGTAGTGGTGATGAAACTACTGACTTTCATGATAATAACCATAAACTTGTGTCATCTAAAGGGCAGCTCTCTAACATGCAAAGAACATTGAACACTAACCGTGACTGGCAATAATCATTGACTCGCGGCTTCGCCTTAGTTATTATCACTTTTCCATTGATACAATCACTGGATTAACTTATTCAGAAATCAAACTTATATTACCACTAACGACCACTCTTGTCCACTACAGGAGGCCAATGTGTCCGGTCCATCCATGAACATAACGGACATCATGGACCCCTGGGTCACCCAGATGAACTACCCGCTAGTGACTGTTAGAGTTACCGGCCTTGGATCAATCAACGTCACCCAGCAGCGCTTCCTCAATGATATGAATTCTGACACCACGGGGGACACAGCTCCTTACAAGTAATATAAGGCTTTATCATTGATTGTGTTGGCTTAAATGAAGGTTTAGTAGAACATGTTTGTCTCACTTCGCTTCTAGCGTCCTAGCGTTTCAGCAAAGTATCGGGACACATGCAGGAGAACTCTGTTTGAATTTAATGCACATTGCGGAGATAGATCGTTTATGAAAGAAAATAAGCGAATGACTTATATTTTTGTTATGTATTTATTTATCTATGTATTTAATTAATTATTTATTTATTTTGTTTGTTTATTTATTAATTTATTTTTATTTATTGTTATTAACACTTAATTTATGAGTTATTATTTGTTTCAATTCCCAGTTACCAATGGACCATCCCTATAACATATGCCAGCAGCAACAACTACAGTAACTTCGACAAAAACTACACTTATAATGACATCGACTGGCTGCATCATTCGGAGAAAACAAGTAAGGATTGAACTGCCCGATAGTATTTGTAGTTGTTTTT
The DNA here is from genome assembly GCA_936450465.1 of Gibbula magus. Taxonomy (NCBI): domain Eukaryota; kingdom Metazoa; phylum Mollusca; class Gastropoda; order Trochida; family Trochidae; genus Gibbula; species Gibbula magus. Next base: position 64,567,721 of record OW388302.1, read on the forward strand.
TATAATATAAATTTTAAAAATTAAAGTGCGTTTTCATCGAATACAGTATAATACGCTACTTGATCGAAGAAAGGAATCTACCATATTTATATTTGGTATTATATCACATGCACATAATTCAATGTGTAGAATCAGCAGTTGCGTGAATAAATACAGGATTGTTATTACCATGCATTATCGTTGTTTACGGCAACACATTGAACCTGTGGCATCCTGTCTGTAAAGCGAACACGGAAACTCCAAGAATGTTTCATTAGCATTTCTTACTTTTGCAAATCATCGGCATAGGCCTATATCATTGTCATAAATATTAGTGTTGAGTGTGTCTGGTTTAGCTTTCACGATTACGTTTGGATAATGATACCAAATTAAATGACCCCTCTCAGTCATCATAACTGACACTATTGATGTCTGTTTCAGTCTGATTAAAAAATCAGTTCCGAGGAATAAAATCTGCAAAATAGTTCATAACGGGGTACGAACTGTTTCCATAGAGTCCACGCGTCAAGATCCGAGAACCGTGTATAGCCGACCAAACACATAATAATTGTTAAATCGTTGCCGGTTTTACATTCTCTTCCTACAGAGGTTACTGCCTTCAGATTTCCGATCCTAACCTCTGTTGTTTTACGCTTGAAATCGGGGGCAGAAAGGGAGTGTCCTGATTGGTTGCAATTGAATCTAGTTGTGCAATCAGCGACGCCGTTGTAAAAGTGACATTTGCCAATGACACGTCATAATGATAGAATAAACGTAAGACCAACGTTTTCTCGCTTAATATGTTTTCCTCTAAATATGCTATGTGATTTTGTGAAAATTATTGATCATAAACATGCTTATAAATAAAGAAGACCAAATCAGAGACAACTACCAAAAATACAATTGCAAGTAGTTCAATTGCGTTATTTACATCAGACATATTCGGAGGTCATATGCTAATGAACAAGACCCTTCAGAGTAACATGCCTAGATCTTTGAAGTCACTCGGTCGACCTGGCGATTGCAAGATGAGTTTTCATTGGTTAAGCAGGGATACAGAATGAGATTCCGCTTTCCACCGCTAGGGAACTTTGCTTCTGCTCAGGATCGGAAATATGAAGGGAGTAACCTCTGTGGGAAGATAATGCCGGTTTGAAAGCATTCGGAAGTATTAGCTAACATGTTCCTAGTGTTACTGAAACAGACGAAGGATAGTTGTTTTGAGTTACTTTCCCCTAGCTTCTCACATCGACAAATGCAGAAAGTAGTGACCGGGATAGGCTAGGAGGGGCTAGCGGTGTCGGTGACTAGTTTCGTCCTGGATTGAACTCATCAGCCGAAGTAAGCTAGCGAGGTGTGTGCCATATATACCCTGCTCTAGGCAGTCATCAGAGGCTAGGAAACACTCGAACAATATGCGTTCTTATCCTGGTAGATCTACTGTTTGCAACTTTTATTCCTCGGAAAACTGTCTTTTTTAACCAGACTTGTCGTTTTTAGTCATCTGCTACACCAAGTTATTGCATTGCATTGTCACATTGTGTCCATATCGGTCATTACGGAAGAGTATATTTGTCAGAAATATAAATGGTACAATTATAAAGATATTATTGCAGTAAAAAGAATCTAGAAGACAACCAGTACATGCTCCGATATATCCAAAAGTGTACAACAATGCCTTTAAATTTGCCATCACTATACCATTTTCATTAAAATAACATCTAACATTACACCTGTTCTTCGCCGTGTTGCGACCTATGTATGCTGCTCGGTAGTTACAAATCATATCAGCTCTTTTAATGAGATTATACCCCATACACTACATGTACATGAGCAATTTGTATCAATTCAAGAAATCATCAGCCACCCTAGTATCCCGAGTCCGACGTCGATAGGTAGCTGGGTGTTGGTGAACGTCAAGGAGGTGGGCTTCTTCAGGGTGAATTATGAAGAGTCAAACTGGCTGGCTTTGACGAAACAACTTGAAAACGACCCTCAGGTGGGATATACAATTTGTTGAACAAAATATCACACTCGTGTCATCTTTTCTTGTTCTTGTTTCTTTTAATATTGCACCTAAAAATATATTTGACAGATTTTAATACATTAGAAAAACATAAACAATGATTTTGAAACATCAGAAACGTTGAATTCGACATAATGTTTGTTTTGGCAAAATGTTGAAACAAAACAGTTCCTAGGTCCAATACTTCGATACGATACACCCTATACTAATAAATAAAGAAAGGGATCCAACGCGAGTGAATTCAGTTCGTCTCTGTATACGTCACTTCCTCCAAGATGGTGGAGGTGGCTCGAAGATTTGCTTGTACTTACTATAAAGTTGCAATAAAGTTGTTACGGTAAGATACCACGGACGTTTTAAGTATGTCAAATGTATCGGAGATGTAAAGTGATAGGAGAAAACTCTTTTAGAGATTGATTGTTTTTGCTAGGAATGAAATATCGACTTTATTCTCGATTTTTATGGATGTATTTCTGAGACACCATTTTGACCCACTCAAGTTTGACGAGTAAAAACATCGTGTTTGAGTGTCATAGCTTGAAAAATTATGCACCGATTTTGTCGATGTTTGTTTTAATCGAAAGAGAAATCACTGTGCTTTAATTCTGTAATATATATTACATGTAAAATGTGTGGTGGTTTTTAATGTGGACTTGTTTGGGCAGGGGGTATGGATCCCTTTCTTGATTTATTAGTATACTGTAGGGTGTATCGTATCGAAGTATTGGACCTAGGAACTGTTTTGATTCAGCAATACAAACCCCTGTGTTTGATTTAACACTCTTTAAGGAATTAAAACAAACTTCACTTGATTAAATGACGGATTTGAACCGTATTGTGAAAATAAATCAAGATTCCGTGTCGCTTACTGACAGGTGATTCCAGCTTTGAACAGAGCGCAGATTCAAAACGATGCCTGGGTCCTTCAAAGGTTTGTATCTACATCACTTCTTGTGAATAATGAAGAAGTACTAGAATTTGATATGAATAAAATGACGAATTCGAAATAATTCTAACAAAATCTGATATTTTCTTTATACGTTTGGTAAAGCAACAATAAACTTAATAATGATGGAAAAGCAAATGAGAGGAAATTTTATCTCTGTCGCCAGTCAGAGCATACCAGCATGCATCACCTTATATTGCTGAGATTGAGTTCTCTGCTATCTCAGCTATCACGACATGATTGAAATCAGGGCCAAAATTTTAGATAAATTCATTGGATTTATGAAATATAATCTATCGAGGAAATCGTAGAATTTGCTACGGTTAAACAATGTTAGGATGAATAGAATTAATAGTCAAGTGTGATCATGGCATCGGATCTTATTGCGAACTATATCTACCCGGTTTACAACATTTACCAAAATGTGATTCAGTTCAATCTTGAACAATCTTGTTTCATGTCTTCATTGTTGATTACTTGGTTAAAATTGATACTAGAAAGAGGATTCATTTACAAACGTTATTATCGCATCAGATCGCACTGTAACATCTAAACGTGATGCCAGGTCATGATAATCTTTGATATACTGGTTGACACTTCACTCAGTGAAAGTTCAGTTCTAAAGACCATTAATTTCATTGTTTTCAATCGCAGCCCTAATTGTGATATTTTAACTCGATGGAACTTCAGTTCTAGAGATTATTATTTTCCGTGTTAGCCCTAATTGTGATCTTTTCTTCGAAACACATCGTGGCCAAACCAGTGCCATATCAGAACACAGTGCATCTGTTGATTAACGGACCTGATAATCTAAGAGACCCGGATCAGACGGAGACCCAATCGTGGTCGTGCTGCGCCAAACCTATCTGGATATATCTAATCATACCTGCACTGGTGATCTGGGCCGTGTTGAAGTTAGGTTTCAAAGTAAACGCTCAATGAGCGATTACTTTAAAACCTATCTTGAAAGCGATTGCTCAATGTAGCGCTACGTAGCAAGGCGAGAAAACTTCGAGGAATTTGCACTGTATCATTCAAGAAGGTGTGAGCGCTACATTGAGCGCTACATTGAGCGATCAATGAGCAATTTAAGCGCTCGCTGTTATTGAACGGAACCCTGATCTTGCCAGCTGAAACTGACCAATTTTGACCTTATCACACCGTATATGTACGTATCGAATCGCATCGTACCCTAAACTAGAAAAGCTCAGTTAAGAATGTTCAGTGATGACGTTCATAATAGAATGTGAGTACAAGTATTAACCCGGTCAACCAGCGATGGCACATTGAACTAAAAAAAGAGACCTGACTCCAATTCGTTCTTTGAAAAAATCGTACACAAAATGTGTTATTTCCAGGATACGATACAAGGATGTGACTAACTATATATATTCTATAAGGATTGCCAAAATTCTCTATTTTTAGAACCGGTCTTGTGTCAATGAAGGTCGCTCTACGCACATGGAACTTCCTCAAACACGAGACGGATTACGTCCCTTGGAGATCCTTTGCGCGTGACATCGGATATGTGGACGCCATGTTGGAACGTAGCGACCTCTATGGGGCATTCAAGGTACTATATGTAGACAGGGACGTGTTTTACTATCTTGAAATTACAACACTGAATGCATTGTTATTTTGAAGTAATTCCTATTCATATGTTCAATCACATAATGTACGTGTAAGTTTGTAAATTTTAAGTCTAGATGCTGTTGTTCGTATTGTGACACTATCTTTTTTTCCCCTCGATGATGGGTCTTACTCTCGATGACACAATCGCTATATGTAAAATCATATTAAAATAACCAGGTCATCAATGTCTTCTGTTGTGTGGATTGTTTTATGTGGTGTACGTAGCTGTAGCTAACGTTGTTGTAATTGCATGGACATTATCACTTTGTCTCTAACTTAATCTAAGTGACGACACTTTTTACCAAAAATGCCGACCGAATCGAATAAACCATATCGACTCTGAAATTTCGGATCATTCTTTCATTGATCGGATAATCCGAAATTCAACACAGCCATATCAATCAGTGACGTGTATCAATGTAGCTTCACTGCCATTTTGAAATTTCAATACAAATAGAGAAAAGGACACAATGTAAGGCTGCGAGGTTAATATATGGATAACCCATGATACCGAGGATATGGTACGATTGTGGACCCTGATAGGAAGGATAAACCCGAGGATGCGAGTATTTTCCTGACTATCAGGGTCTACAACAGTACAGAATGGGTTATCACTATTATCAACCGTTTTTAACTGTAAAACAGGCGTTATATTGAGGATCCCTGGCGTTATATTGAGGATCCCTGGGTGATGTCAGCCGCGCTATATGAGTTTCTTTTGTACCGTGATATCTCGTCTGCCCCCTTAGCGCAGTAGTCAGAGGCGCTGACTCAGTAACTGCAGTTGATAGTGGATACGGTTTCGAGACGCACTTTCTGCAAAACATTTGCTGTACATATTCTGTCGTAAACTTATGAAATTTTTCAAAATTAGACTAAGTTAGTTCCTTCAGATCTTTACCTTCAAGCCGTCATCTTAACAAATATATCAGGGTTTACAATCATTATAATTCCTTCTAACAGGGTTTACAAGTGTATGTGTAAACCCTCCTGGAGGGAATTACAAGGTTGTAAGTCCCTCGTACCGGGTGATACGGTTTAGAAAGGTCGTTTCAAGTATCACGTTATGGCTGGTAGGTTGATAATACAATACAACACTGTCGTAATAATTAAAACGGTTATATCATCAGAGCTTCATGAAGCAGGCTGCAACTGCCACCTATCATCAACACCGAATGAACATCAACGAAACAACAGAGAACATCGACATGTGAGTGAATGTCAACATGAAGATATCCAATACCAACAACATAAAATGTCGCTTTGATTCTTAGATCAATGTCGTGTAGCTTCCCTCCACTCACTTATCATTTCCCGAGAAAAGTTTCGAAGTTCTTCACCCAAAGTTATTCAACCCACTCTCATTGTAGCAAGGCAAAACTAACGTCAGTCTACATCAACTAATTTAGGTCTTGCCGCTTTTTCTTAACTTTCCTGTGGTATGAAGTTTAGGTGCAGCACATTGGCACACGAGAGTAATGGAAATGCAGCAAAGCCAGCTTGTGTTGCATTTGGAGACTGACAATAGTTATGACTTGCAGGGGGAGTTTACTGTGAATAGGAAGAGCCGAGGAGGTTGAAACATTCAAAACACACCTGAAAACTCTTTAAAGGGGCAGTAGCACGTTTTTTTCGCTGAAATAAGTCGATGAAATGTGTTTGAAAATAAATTCACACATTGTAAAACACTCTTTTCTCTTCTGAAAATCTAGTTAAAAATGAGTGTGCATGGTTCCGTAAAGACATGGGAATCGTTTTTGTCATTCGAAATAATAAAATGTGTTCACAATACAATGGCTGCCATGCTATTTTTGCTTTATACGCAATACCGTTTTTACTACTACGGATAATTGGTTTGTGTAATAAGATGTGTTACCCTCTAAAGTAAATATAAATGACATAAACTATAATTATAAATGGGAAATTTGAAAAAATAAAATTAGCAAAAAAACGTGCTACTGCCCCTTTAAAGAGTGATCATGTAGGAAGAATACGAAGATTCATGTCATATATTGCTTATAATTATATATTACAGATTCAAAACTAGAAACAAGCGTTATATGATCTTACTATAAAGTATTCATTTTTTCAACCAGCTTGAAAAATAATGTGCTTATAAACATATGCAGTTTCCAGATCGCACGAGGATCGGACTACGCATGCGCATACGGTGTACAGGAGTGTATCGACGACTCTCTCCGACTTCTCCATGACTGGATGGATGATGAAGAAAATAACAAGTAATCCCGAGTTTCCCTTGAGAATAATTAATTCAGTCCTTGGTCTTACTTAGGTTTACGAAGCTCGCTTACAATTAAGATAGCCGTAAATCATTGCTAAATGTGTTGCTCTTACGACAATCTAAACCACTAAGAGAACCTCGAAAATCTTGATCCTGGCTTATTGAGACCGGACGCCTTAAACTGTAGGAGAAATGAATATAGATTTGTCACTGATATTGTATTTGAAATATCCTTAATTTGTAAAACGTCGACGTTTATTGGAATCCCAGTGATGATTTGTGGTTGTTAATTAAGTTTTACAGTTTTTTAACTTAGGGGATTATTTGAGTCATTTAATAATAAGTTCGAAATCTATTCTATTTTTGCCCAAAATTTATTAATTTGATATGTGAAGCGAGCAGCCGAGTAAAGAAGAAATGCATTCCTGTGGATATAACTAAACCTGTTCTCATTTATATAACCTGCGGAAAATGATCTTTTGTTGAAATAGAAAAAAAACATGGTATAAGTATATTTATTTATTCACTAAAGGGTAGACTCCAACCTACAGTGGATTGTGATGTGTAACGCAGTAAGATACGGCGATATGAGAGAATGGAACTTCGTCTACCATCTCTACAGGAACGCCAGTCACCCCAACATCAGAATCAATGCGTTAGATGGAATGTCTTGTGCCACTTCACCCTGGCTTATCGAGAGGTATGGTACAACATTAGTATTATTACACAGTAATAGTAATAGTTAGCATGTGCTTTCTAGTCGCTTGTTTTACACAATACATGACCTTGTTGTACCCACGCTTCACGAGCAATATATCACAGTAAAACAAACCTTCACATAATCTTATTCTGGATTCGCCTAATGATCAATGATTTGTACAACATCACCCTAGCTTATACATAGAGGATACTATGTTACGTTCATCTGTTATCTATGTCATACTATGTTTACAACACAAGCATTAGTTGTTTGTACTTATTTAAAAAAAAAATTTTGTTTATATTTTCATATCTTTTGAGATCAACATTAACTTCCTTAGAGTTAAGCATAAAAGAATACCAAAACTTTGCCTTGGCAGGAATGTTATTGACTGCCTCACCATTTATATGAGGAATGCTCATGCAGTTTTCTGGCTGAGCTAAATCTTTAAAATACAAATTTTGACCTACTAGTCTAAAAATGGCATTTATAAATGAATTATATTTACGTTTTGAAATTTGGATGTTGTATTTCTGTGACAGTACAATCCTGTCATAAACATGACCTCCATCATTAAACACATCTCTAATGTGAACAATACCAGCATTCACCCAGTCTTGGTAAAAAAATACTTTTTTTGTTGACAACAATTTAAGATCTTGCATAATATTTATCCATGTAATGAATATTTGCATAATATCAATGTTAAAGCCTCTAATCTTTGCAATAATTGTAATGTCATCGATACAATTCAACACAGCTTGTTTTATTGCCCAGTATCTTTACAATTTTGCTAAAGTTTTTTAAATGGGTTCAATTTAACATTAATTCAACAATTTTTTATAGCTACACAGATGTTGTACTATTTGGTGTTCACACATCACATGATGATAATATTATTCTAAATTTCTTAGTAATGTTTGCTAAATTCTTCGTATATAAATGCCAAGTCACCGACCAAAAGTGTTCATTTAACATTTTTATTAAACAACTTCATAAGCAAGTGAATATATATAAATACTGCAATTTTTATGAAACCAGTATGCTGGAACGTATTACATGTATTACTATTACGGCTTAAATTAAATTACGGCCTGGTGATCCCAGCCACGTGGAGTGTACAGGCTTGATGTGAAACCGTGGCAAATTTTCATGTGAATAATTCCTCAAAAAAAAGAAAAGAAAAGAACACGAGTATTTGTATTCCCCGAGCGAGAGCGAGGGGTATACCGATGTTCAGACACGAGTGTCGTAAATATAGTATGGCAAATACACGTATATAATATTATGTTTATTACCGAAGTCATTAAGTTATTGAAAATACGATACAATCCACTTTCAATCACAAGACCCGCCTCTGTCAATTCTTCATCTAGCCTTCGCCAAAATAAGCTCTATAAAATACTCTGACGTCGCTTTTTAATCCCGGATGAAACTGAAGGGGCTGTATGTCTGGTACCTGCAGTAGGTGTTGTGAGGGGGACATTTTTGCCAATTTTGAACAGATGGAACCTTTGCAATGGTAAAAGTATCCTATTTCTTTAAATTTTAAGAAACAAGTTCCAAAAGGAAGGGCAGATTTCCCAGGACCCCCGCAAGGAACACCATTGTACATGTATTCTGAAATCAACTCCCCATAGTTTTGAACAGTTGTTTTGAGACTTTACACATGATATACATCGGTAACACGCATTTGGATTAATATTTTCAGAGTAATATGCTCTTGACTTCGCGTTCGGCTTACCAATTTCAGACTCACAGTACCTTTGTTCTGAAAACAACTCCATCCACAAGTTTTGATCAATCTTTCTGAAACTCTACACATGCTTTGGATAATTTCATACATTAGTGGTATGCTTTTGTACTTTGGGAACGAATAAGAACATTATATTTAGAGTTATGGCCCTTGAATTAGAGCACCTGACATTCCTATTTCAGGGCTCCGTTCCATAAAAGCCAGCACTTATAATCGCTCATTGATCGCTCATTGATCGCTCAATGTAGCGCTCAATGTAGCGCATTCTCTCCTGATTGACACGGTGCGATTCCACGAGGTTTGCTCGTTTTGCTACGTAGCGCTACATTGAGCAATCGAGTTCATGAGAGCTTTAAAATTAATCGCTTTATTTATATATCCTCGACACTGTCTCCCTTTAAATGGCTCTTATAACTAAACTGCTTATTAGGGTATCGTATGTGCATTAAGAGGACAAACCACAGTGTTCTTGTGCGTGACACGATGAGCTACAGTTCTGCAGCGATATTTCTTACGTTCGAAACCTAATTGGAGGTTTGTTAGGAGTCTCACATAATCTCGACTCATTTCCTCTACAGAATGCTGAACATGGCGTTGGATGAGACAAAGATCCAACCCTCTCATGCACTATACTTTATCAACATCATCAGCCTCCGCCCCGGGTCTCGCGAGATCTGCATCAACCTTATGAAGCAGCATTATGAGCTGATTTCACAAATGTAAGATTTATCTTTTGTCTGGTTAAAGCAATTTTCTATGTAAAGTCACCGGCAAAAGAAACAACAACATTTCTTTTCCAAAATATTCTAATAAATATTTCCTTTCTATTATTGTACAGCACCACCCGAAAACTACTTTGAATGTGCACAGTGAAAAAGCATGTACATGTATCTTCACACATAATGACTTTGACGAAGTTTGTTCATAAAAAAAAATGTAAGAAGGAGACCAAACACTATATATAACACCAATCATCGTGTTAAGCAGCACTGTCGTAACTACCACACATTTTGCATATCATGTATACCCTGCAGTTTGGAGCACGACATACAATGTATATACCCATGTTGCTTGCATCTTCGACACAACAACTAGACATTAACAACGAATGATACAATCAGGCCAGACCAATGTCAGGCACCAAAATTACGTGGTTATTATCAGAAGAAAAACCGACTGAAATAATAATGAGGGGTTATTACGAGAAAACAAGATACCTACGAAACAATAAACAAAATCACTGATAGGAATCTAAATCTGCTTAGTCGGTTTTACTTCCTGCTCAGCTTTCTTACCTCTGGTTTTCCAATCCCAAGCTTAACCTCTGTATCGTGTTTTATACTACACGTAATCATGTCATCGCTTTCATTGCGTTGTTATGTTTACAGTGTAGAGTACTTCTGTTGCCACATTACCTTATAAACATCTACTCTCTTTATTGTTTAATTTCATGTTGCAGGTTCTCCTATGGATCTATATACTGGATGATATACTACGCAGCTTACGGGCACAATACCCAGTTCTTCATCGACCAGGTAAGTACTAACTATGATATAATTATAACCGTTAAATGTATTACAAAAGAGATGCATGTGAGATAAAGTGATTTCTTCATTGAGATATAACGTTCCGACAGCTATGTCAGCGTCCACCAAAGATGTCACAATGATTGATTTGATTTTAACATATTTATTCAATTGCAAGGATTGGGTACAAGTTATTCAACTTAGTGAAACCCTCTCCTATGTACAGTGCTGACAATAATATATGTACAATGATTTGACATGTGTCACAATGCTAACACGTAAAAAAGAGGATAATGCCACAATGCCATAACGTCATATGCACTATGACGTCACAGTGATTGACATCACCGGATCGTCAATCTAATGACAATAGGGTTGTTTGATTTGTCAACCGCCAAAAAAAACGGTGTTTGTCTGTTGCTGGTTGCTGCGACACTCTGCTTCATTTGACAGACAAAGCTACCCGGTTTGTCAGCAGCACATTCCGAAGGGTCGCTTTCAGGTGACCGGCAAATTTAAAGGATGATGAATGAAAAAATATAATTTTAGTGATGAGAAAGGGAATCCTTTCCATTATTTAATTTGTACAACAGACTATGTTTAGGTGCAGCACGCCTATGTACCCGCACAGAAAATTTAAGGAAATGCGGCAATGCTTATATTAACCCGTGATGGAGACTGGCGCGAGTAATGCTTTGCGGGGGAATTCGAAGCTGGATGTTTGCACGTTTATATGTGAGACTTTTTCTCTTGTTCAGTGGAAGTCCCTGGCTGACATGACGTCACATCTACCTGTCTTCGCCTTTCCCATACAGACCGCTATAGCTTCCACCGAGAGAAATATGAAGTGGATGAGCGACTACAGACAGGACATCATTGATTGGCTGACAGAGGCAGGATTTGGGGGTTACTTCCCTTAGTTTGGATACTTTGGTTTTAATTTGATTCTAAATGAATGTTTCAACGATTCAGAGAAACATATTTTTAAAAATCTAATTGAAAAACTTTACCTTTTGGATCGGGCGTTTTCCGGAATGAAGCTTGAAGCAGCTGACAGTGTGTACCTACGGGCGGCTAACAATTTTACAGGCCTTTTGATCTTACTGAAAAACAACGCCCTTGTTTCCCATGGGATAAAACATTAAAAAAAACTTCCTTTTAAAAACAATATTTGACCTTACATGAAAATGACATTGACAATTTGATAAAACGGATACTTGGATTACACGATTAGGTTTATAAACATTTTGCTATCAACCCGGTCATCTTACCTTGAGCTAGTGATGTATGTTGCTGATATCAATTAGACTGTCACCCAGGCGCTAGAATTAACAAGTAAAGGAGTACTCATAACTCCAGCAAAGTCTAGATAGCACCTGCTCTGATAGAATGTTTCTCAGGCAATTAATTTTTCAATGAAATATGTATTATTAGATATTATGGAGTGACAGTTTTATATCGACTATATTTTTTCAGTTTTACTGAGACAAATATGGTAAAGTATTGTCGGAATTGTAAGAACGTTATTTTTTTAGTTTGATTTTAATTTGAGATAATGAAGTCAATATTTTATATACCCCAACGTATGTCAACATGCATTAAGTACATACATGTGTTTATTATTTGAATTCATATATTGCATGTGTTATATTTTTGTTGTTTACAATCTTAGGAGAATATATGACATTTATTGATTACTTATTAAAAAAAAGGTAAAAAAAACTACCATACACGTGCATGTCTCTAAATTGCATATCAAATTTTAAAGAAAGTTCAATTCGGAGATTTTCATATATTTTTTATTAAGTAAATGAAATATTATATTTTTATAGAACTATATATTTACATTGTTGTTATTTGGAATATAATATTGTATTTATTTTATTCAATTTGTCGCTTATTGATTTAGTAATGTGTCAAATGTAAAGTTGATAACCGCTGTAATTAAAATGTTGAATTAACTTTTGATACATAAGCGATTGTTATGAAATTTTTATAAAAGTAATAAAAAGAATCAATTTAGAAAATAAGATTTGACTGATTTCAACCTTCTCTTAATCAAGATTATATACTTTGTATGTTATATATTATATTTATAATAAAACTTATTTGCTCGATATGTTGCACAGTATGTTTTTTTTTTTTTTTTTTTATTATAGAAAGCCTATCATGAAAACCAGTACGCTTCAACCACACTTAGCCTAACGCTTAGACTAAAGGTATTATTCTGAAAATATCACCATTTGATTGACTTATTTTCTGAAATTCCATTCCTCATAGGCTTCTTTTCAATATTTCATAAAATGTAAAATGGTCATAGTTTACGAATAAATATACCCCATTTTGTGTTTTCAGTGTGATATCACTTATCTCTCATCGAGTGAGAGGGTAAATCAGGTAAAAACATAGACTTTACCCTGTCACGAGATGAGAGATATATGTTATTACACGAGGAAGTGTGTCATATGACTTTTACGAAACGAGTGTGAAATTTTGTGTTGCCCGAGCGAGAGCGAGTGTTAAACATAAATTTGCACGAGTTTCGTAAAAGTCGTATGGCACACTTTCGAGTGTAATAATTTCTTTATTACCCATTCTATTCCATTTCATTTGCGTAAAAATAGTCAGGAAACGGCTCACTTCCATTGCGACGGCAAGCTACAGTGACGTCACGAACAATCGTATTATGACGTCACAGTCGACGAAATATGGTAAGTCGCGGTGAAACAATGGTTGCTAGGCTAAAGTGATATGTGCACATGTGCTCGAAAATATTAACTCGGTTATTTTCAACCATATGGGTAATAAATAAGTGATATTACACTGAAAACTGATATCCGCGTGTGGATCTGAAGTGACTGTGAGTAACATCTGTGGGAGGAGAATGACTTCGCAGCAGAAAGCCAGAATGATTCCAACCTGAAACTGGATGATATGTTGACTCTACTACTACTACTACTACTACTACTACTACTACTACTACTACTACTACAATTACTATTACTACTACTACTACTACTTCGATCTATCTATCTATCTATTACTACTGCTACTACTGCTGGAGCTGCTGCTACTACTACTATCTACTACTACTGCTGCTGCTACTACTACTATCTGCTACTAATGGTGCTACTACTACTACTACAACTTCTTCTACTACTATCTATCGTACTACTGCTACTGCTGCTGCTGCTACTACTACTACTACAACTTCTACTATTACTATCTATCTTACTACTGCTACTGCTCTTACTGCTTCTACTACTACTACTACTAGTACTACTATCTACTACTACTGAGGCTACTACTACTACTACTACTACTAGTACTACTACAATCTACTACTACTACTGAGGCTACTACTACTACTACTACTACTAGTACTACTACTGTTTACTACTACTGAGGCTACTACTACAACTACTACTAGTGCTGCTTCTACTACTGCTACAACTCAATTGATTCTAAAACATGTTAACAAATTATATTTCCTTCCAGGAGGAAGTTTCACATATTCACGGTGTAACATAATATTGCTCATATGAATAATCAGAAATAACTTCGCAACTCGTTTTGCATAAAGATATAACAACTTTATAAAGTTTAAGAAGTCAATGCTATTTGACCAGGGATTTAAACAACTTTCAACTGATCTCTAGACAAGATTTATTTACAAGAGACGAATGCTTTCAACGAAACAATTTGTAGGGGAAAACACGAGGAAAATCATAATGCAAGGGATTACATGAGTTAAATTATAATGCAAGGGAATACATGAGTAAAATCATAATGCAAGGGAATACACGAGTAAAATCATAATTCAAGTGAATACACGACTGAAATCATAATGCCAGTGAATACACGATTGAAATTATAATGCAAGGGAATAGACGAGTAAACTCATAATGCAAGGGAATACACAAGTAAAATCATAATGCAAGGGAATACAGGAGTAAAATCATAATGCAAGGGAATACATGAGTTAAATTATATTGCAAGGGAATACATGAGTAAAATCATAATGCCAGTGAATACACGAGTAAAATCATAATGCAAGGGAATACACGAGTAAAATCATAATGCAAGGGTATTCATGAGTGAAATCATAATGCAAGGGAATACAGGAGCAAAATCATAATGCAAGGGAATACATGAGTTAATTTATATTGCAAGGGAATACATGAGTAAAATCATAATGCCAGTGAATACACGAGTAAAATCATAATGCAAGGGAATACACGAGTAAAATCATAATGCAAGGGGATTCACGAGTGAAATCATAATGCAAGGGAATACACGAGTAAACGCATAATGCAAGGTGGTGAATACATGAGTAAAATCCTAATTCCAGTGAATACACGACTGACATCATAATGCCAGTGAATACACGAGTAAAATCATAATGCAAGTCAATACACGAGTAAAATCATAATGCAAGGGAATACTTGAGTTAAATTATAATGCAAGGGAATACACGAGTAAAATCATAATGCCAGTGAATACACGAGTAAAATCATAATGCAAGGGACTACACGAGTAAAATCATAATGCAAGTCAATACACGAGTAAAATCATAATGCAAGGGAATACTTGAGTTAAATTATAATGCAAGGGACTACACGAGTAAAATCATAATGCAAGGGAATACACAAGTAAAATCATAATGCAAGGGAATACACGAGTAAACGCATAATGCAAGACGGTGATTAAACGAGTAAAATCCTAATGCAAGACGATGAATACACGAATAAAATCATAATTCCAGTGATTACACGACTGAAATCATAATGCCAATGATTACACGAGTGAAATCATAATGCAAGGGAATACATGAGTGAAATCATAATGCCAGTGAATACACGAGTGAAATCATAATGCAAGGGAATAATCGAGTAAAATCATAATGCAAGGGAATACACGAGTAAAAGCATAATGCCAGTAAATACACGAGTAAAATCATAATGCAATGGAATACATGAGTAAAATCATAATGCAAGGGCATACACGAGTAAAAGCATAATGCAAGGGAATACATGAGTAAAATCATAATGCAAGGGAATACTCGAGTAAAATCATAATGCCAGTAAATACACGAGTAAAATCATAATGCAAGCGAATACTTGAGAAAAATCATAATGTAAGGTTATACACGAGTCAACGCATAATGCAAGACGATGAATTCACGAGTAAAATCCTAATTCCAGTGAATACACGACTGAAATCATAATGCCAATGAATACCCGAGTAAAATCATAATGCAAGAGAATCCTCGAGTAAAATCATAATGCAAGGTAATACAAGAGTAAAATCATAATGCAAGGGAATACAGGAGTAAAATCATAATGCAAGGGAATACATGAATTAAATTATAATGCAAGGGAATACATGAGTAAAATCATAATGCCAGTGAATACACGAGTTAAATCATAATGCAAGGGAATACACGAGTAAAATCATAATGTAAGGGAATACACGAGTAAAAGCTTAATGCCAGTGAATAAACGAGTAAAATCCTAATTCCAGTGAATACACGACTGAACTCATAATGCCAATGAATACACAAGTAAAATCATAATGCAAGGGAATACACGAGTAAAATCATAATGCAAGAGTATCCTCGAGTAAAATCATAATGCAAGGGAATACCCGAGTAAAATCATAATGTAAGGGCATACACATGTAAAATCGTAATGCAAGGGAATACACGAGTAAAATCATAATGCAAGAGAATCCTCGAGTAAAATCATAATGCAAGGGAATACCCGAGTAAAATCATAATGCAAGGGAATACACGAGTAAAATCATAATGCAAGACGATGAATACACGAGTAAAATCATAATTCCAGTGATTAAACGACTGAAATCATAATGCCAATGATTACACGAGTGAAATCATAATGCAAGGGAATACACGAGTGAAATCATAATGCCAGTGAATACATGAGTAAAATAATAATGCAATGGAACACACGAGTGAAATCATAATGCAATGGAATACATGAGTAAAATCATTATGCAAGGGAATACATGAGTAAAATCATAATGCAAGGGCATACACGAGTAAAATCATAATGCAAGGGAATACATGAGTAAAATCATAATGCAAGGGAATACTCGAGTAAAATCATAATGCCAGTAAATACACGAGTAAAATCATAATGCAAGCGAATACTTGAGAAAAATCATAATGTAAGGTTACACACGAGTTAACGCATAATGCAAGACGATGTATACACGAGTAAAATCCTATTTCCAGTGAATACACGACTGAAATCATAATACCAGTGAATGCACGAGTGAAATCATAATTCAAGGGAACACAGGAGTAAAATCATAATGCAAGGAAATACATGAGTTAAATTATAATGCAAGGGAATACACGAGTGAAATCATAATGCAATGGACTACAGGAGTAAACGCATAATGCAAGACGTTGAATACACGAGGAAAATCATAATGCAAGACGGTGAGTACACGACTGAAATCATAATGCCAAAGAATACACGAGTAAAATAATAATGCAAGGGCATACACGAGTAAAATCATAATGCAAAGGCATACACGAGTAAAATCATAATGCAAGTGAATACATGAGTTAAATTATAATGCAAGGGAATACATGAGTAAAATCATTATGCAAGTGAATACACGCGTGAAATCATAATGCAAGAGAATACACAAGTAAAATCATAATGCAAGGGAATACACGAGTAAAATAATAATGCGAGGGAATACAGGAGTAAAATAATAATGCAAGGGAATACATGAGTTAAATTATAATGCAAGTGAAAACATGAGTAAAATCATAATGCCAGTGAATAAACGAGTAAAATCCTAATTCCAGTGAATACACGACTGAAATCATAATGCCAATGAATACACGAGTGCAAATCATAATGCAAGCGAATACACGAGTAAAATCATAATGTATGGTTATAAACGAGTAAACGCATAATGCATGACGGTAAATACACGAGTAAAATCCTAATTTCAGTGAATACACGACTAAAATCATAATGCCAGTGAATGCACGAGTAAAATCATAATGCAAGGGAATACACGAGTAAAATCATAATGCAAGGGAATACATGAGGAAAATCATAATGCCAATAAATACTCGAGAAAAATTATAATGCAAGGGACTACAAGAGTAAAATCATAATGCAAGGGAATACAGGAGTAAAATCATAATGCAAGGGAATACATGAGTAAAATCATAATGCCAGTGAATACACGAGTAAAATCATAATGCCAGTGAATACACGAGTTAAATCATAATGCAAGGGAATACACGAGTAAAATCATAATGCCAGTGAACAAACGAGTAAAATCCTAATTCCAGTGAATACACGACTGAACTCATAATGCCAATGAATACACAAGTAAAATCATAATGCAAGGGAATACACGAGTAAAATCATAATGCAAGAGTATCCTCGAGTAAAATCATAATGCAAGGGAATACCAGAGTAAAATCATAATGTAAGGGCATACACATGTAAAATCATAATGCAAGGGAATACACGAGTAAAATCATAATGCAAGAGAATCCTCGAGTAAAATCATAATGCAAGGGAATACCCGAGTAAAATCATAATGTAAGGGAATACACGAGTAAACGCATAATGCAAGGGAATACATGAGTTAAATTATAATGCAAGGGAAAACATGAGTAAAATCATAATTACAATACACGAGTAAAATCATAAGGCCAGTGAATCAACGAGTAAACTCCTAATTCCATTGAATACATGACTGAAATCAAAATGCCAATGAATATACGAGTGAAATCATAATGCAAGGGAATACACGAGTAATGTCATAATGCAAGGGAATACATGAGTTATATTATAATGCAAGGGAATACACCAGAAAAAGTCTAATGCCAGTGAATACAAGACTGAAATCATAATGCCAGTGGTTACACGACTGAAATCAAAATGCAAGGGAATACAGGAGTAAACGCATAATGCAAGACGGTGAATATTGGAGTATTACATCGCAATACAAGACTACTACTTATTATTATTATTTTAATACACAAGTAAAATCCTAATGCAAGGGAAAACACGAGTAAAATCCTTATGCCAGTGAATACACGAATAAAATCCTAATGCAAGGGAATACACGAATAAACGGTAATGTATGGCGCTGAATACACGAGTAATTGCATAATGCAAGAGAATAGATTAGTTACATTATAATGCAAGGTAATACACGAGTAAAAAAATAATGCAATGGGTTACACGAGTAAAATCATAATGCAAGGGATTACATGAGTTAAATTATAATGCAAGGGTATACATGAGTTAAATTATAATGCTGGGATTACATGCGTTAAATTATAATGCAAGGGAATACAAGGTTAAATTATAATGCAAGGGGTTACATGAGTAAAATCATAATGCAAGGGAATACATGAGTAAAATCATAATGCAAGGGTATACATGAGTTAAATTATAATGCTGGGATTACATGCGTTAAATTATAATGCAAGGGAATACATGAGTTAAATCATAATGCAAGGGAAAACACGAGTAAAATCCTTATGCCAGTGAATACACGAATAAAATCCTAATGCAAGGGAATACACGAATAAACGGTAATGTATGGCGCTGAATACACGAGTAATTGCATAATGCAAGAGAATAGATTAGTTACATTATAATGCAAGGTAATACACGAGTAAAAAAATAATGCAATGGGTTACACGAGTAAAATCATAATGCAAGGGATTACATGAGTTAAATTATAATGCAAGGGTATACATGAGTTAAATTATAATGCTGGGATTACATGCGTTAAATTATAATGCAAGGGAATACAAGGTTAAATTATAATGCAAGGGGTTACATGAGTAAAATCATAATGCAAGGGAATACATGAGTAAAATCATAATGCAAGGGTATACATGAGTTAAATTATAATGCTGGGATTACATGCGTTAAATTATAATGCAAGGGAATACAAGGTTAAATTATAATGCAAGGGGTTACATGAGTAAAATCATAATGCAAGGGAATACATGAGTAAAATCATAATGCAAGGGTATACATGAGTTAAATTATAATGCTGGGATTACATGCGTTAAATTATAATGCAAGGGAATACATGAGTTAAAGTATAATGCAAGGGATTACATGAGTTAAATTATAATGCAAGGGATTACAAGGTTAAATTATAATGCAAGGGGTTACATGAGTAAAATCATAATGCAAGGGAATACATGAGTAAAATCATAATGCAAGGGTATACATGAGTTAAATTATAATGCAAGGGAATACATGAGTTAAAGTATAATGCAAGGGATTACATGAGTTAAATTATAATGCAAGGGATTACACGATTAAAATCATAATGCAAAGGAATACACGAGTAAAATCATAATGCAAGGGAATACATGAGTTAAATTATAATGCAATTAGATACATGAGTTAATTTATAATGCAAGAGGGTACATGAGTTAAATTATAATGCGTGGAAATACTCGAGTGAAACATCCATCATAACACTAGTGGTATTCGTGTAATGAAACAGTTTTCTTAGATCTATAAAGTAATCTTCAGATTATCTTTATTTGATTTTCATAATGTAAGAAAAATATTTGACGAACCGTAGAGGGGCCTTGTAATGGTAATAAAATACCCACTAAACCCTATTTGATCACGTGACCTTGTCTAGAGTGGTGTAGACCTGTAAAGGGGGAGGTAGCGTTGGATGCACAGGTAAGAACTTTTACCTGGATGTATGTCCATAGATGCTTTTTTCTTTTTTGCATGAAATTCTTGTTAACTCATTTTAATGTAAATTGGTGATAAAACCTAGTAAACAGTCAAATACAAACAGTTTTCAAAGGTTTTGGTTATATGCCTTGACATCAACTAACAACTGTAACGATGTTATAACACAACAGCTTGCAGCTACAGTTGTTTGTCATTTTCGTAAAATTAAATTTTGTTCTTGTGTTGAACAATTCTTATAGATACATGTAAATGTCACAAAGACAGAGTTTTTAGTTCTCCGGCCTGAAATACAAAGTGCGCTGTACGTTGAAATAATAAATCGATATATTAAGTATATAATAGGGAAACAAAGCTTTTTTGAAACGAGATTACGCTTACGGATAACATTGAAATTGACGTTTCATTGTTGACCTAAATAACATTTCTGTCAGAAAATAAGC
The DNA here is from genome assembly GCA_936450465.1 of Gibbula magus. Lineage (NCBI taxonomy): Eukaryota > Metazoa > Mollusca > Gastropoda > Trochida > Trochidae > Gibbula > Gibbula magus. The sequence continues at coordinate 64,588,711 of OW388302.1, forward strand.
ATAATGCAAGAGAATTACGAGTGAAATTAATACATTATTAAAACAGTCAAATTGAAAGATAGCAATAAAGGTAAAACAAATTTTTTTTTTATATTTCACAACATGATAAACACAAGCGTACATTTATTGAAAATAAAAACAATGAGAACTGAAGCCATTCATTGGCGCTGCGAGTGGGGAAAATTTCGCTACAGCATAACAGCCAAGTATTTATTAGTTTTATGACATTTTCTGTGTTACTATGTGAATACTCTATCAGTGAATGTCTTTAGTTATTCCAAAGTTGCAAAATAAGGTACACTGTGGCGTATTTTCATTTCACGAAATGCAAATAAATCCAAGAGGGCGACAGAACTCTCCCTTTAAGTAAAATTATAATCCAAGGGAATTCTCGAGTGATATATCAACCATGTGTCATTGAGGAGTGGTATTCGTGTATTGAAACAGTATTTTAAGTCTATAAAATAACCTTTATTTATCTTAAGATTATCTTTATTTGGTTTCCATAATGTAAGAAAAATATTTGACGAACCGTCGGGGGCAGTGCAATGGTAACCTGATACCCACTATACCCTATTTGATCACGTGACCTTCTCTAGAGTGGTGTAGACCTGGTAAGGGGGAGGTAGCGTTCTATGCACAGGTAAGAAACTTTTACCTGCATATTTTTCCATATTTTTGTATTTTTGCATGAACCTACTCTTAACTCATTTTGAAAAATAGAGTAAAAATCTCGTGATTTAAGAATTACATATTTTAGTAAAATGAAATCATGATTAAAAGTGTTGAAGATAGCGAAGTTACTTTTTATGACAGGCGTATGATGAGAGTCAAATTCAAGCAGTTTTAAAAGGTATTTGATAAGGGCCTGGATATCAGCTAACAACTGTTACGATGTTACACATACATTTGTTTATCATTTTCGTAAACTTAATTTTATATTCTTGTTTAAATTTAAGTACTGAACAATTCTAATACATACATGTAAATGCCACATTTAGTCCTCCGACCTAAAACACAATTGCTTGATTGAGTACGCTGGGTGTGTTATTCTTTAAAATATGCTAAATGTATAAATATGTAATCTTGCAAAAGCTTCTTTGAAACGGCATTGTATTTAAAGGCAACTTTGACAGTGTCCGTCAATCGTTATCTAAATATCATTTATATCTGAAAGTAAGAAATGTATTCAAGGTTTTCGATTGCAAATGCGTCTGAAAAAATAGTACGAAATCATCAAGAAATGTTAAAATATGATTGTCCTCATACGTGTCGGTTGAAAGAAACATAGATTAACAGAAACCAGTTCAATTACTTTTTGTAAAATAAATAGACCAGTCACGGTACAGTCAGACATGTATAAGAAACAAATTCAAATGACTATCTGAAGGTTAAGCTATCAAAACCACAAACAAACTCGTCAGCAAACAGTTAATACGCATATGAAAGGATCAGGGATTCAGCTTGACATCAGTCTTAATTGTTTTCTGTGAAGTACACAAATATTGATATAGCCATAGCACAAATGACTATTACGATAACATTTTATTTTTAAGAATGAATATTGAACACGTAGATAAAGAGTGATCATCTGTCCTTGCACTTGAGTTAACGCAGTGCAATGGTTTTGTGGGTTTCTGCAAGCAATAATGGTATTTTACTAATCACTGTTATATATGTGCCGTACCCTTGAAACCCTATGGTTTGTGTTCTCTCTTTGTGAAGATGGAGCACAATTCGTGAACTCTGGAGAACGACACTGACATGTTTGCAAACATCTCGTGCTGTATTATACCACAGAAAACCCACGTATATGTAAATAGACAGCTTCTCTCTCCTTGTACGTGACATAAAGGGAATAATGCAGTACTGGTATCGGGTTAAGTCTGCCGGGTTTGATTAAGATGTTATATATTTCAGCTCTAGCACTAGATTTTATTGAAAGGAAATTTATTCTGAAATCGGGGTGATACGCTTGTGAGATAATGCTCATATACTTGATATTTTCAATTCTTAATTAGTAAAAACTATTATAGTGGATCTCACACTCATTTCCAAAAAATGCAGTAATACTTTTATTGCAATGAGTGTTGAGGTATTCGATATATCGCTTATTGTCAAAGATAAAACATATGATAAAATCTCGTAACATCTAACGACTACTAATGCTTATATAGATATTGTTCTCCAAGCAGTTTAAATAAATATGTTGATTTCTTATCAGTCGTGAATGTCATCGTCGTCGAAACTTCGGAAGAATCCTTACACACACATTTTCGGAAGGAAAGAAATGTAAATAGAGATTTTCGACAACCAAAGTCTTATAGAAATGTTTTCAATGAAATATTTAAATCAGAAAAAGGGTTTTTAAATACATGTTGACACAGGAAGAATAAGTATGACAGACAGACAGAGCTTTGAAGTGATGTGGGCAGAAAATGGTCAAAATTCAAATTCAAAGGAAGAAGTATTGTTCATCACTGTAAATGGGGATCAAACTGTATTGAGGATGTAAATTTACTAAACATATTAATCACGACCGTTTTGTGACCTCGGAGGTAGAAAACAACATTTCACATTTTCCAATTAAAGTGACCTTTCGATACAGAGTGGTGGTTTCAACTTGAAAATACACGAAACATACATACAAAATTATTGAGAGTAATTAGTTGACTGAATGTTTGCGTAATAAATCTTTTAAATCGTTTCCATTACCGATAACCTTGCACGTTTGAAACCGATTATATCACAATAGCATGTTCTTAAGTCATCCTTTATGCGTCTGTTGTTAATTTAATAGAAGTATCTTCTTTTCAGACTTTCTACATGTTAAAGGATATGATACAATGTTTAGTTTAATTACAGTCCAGTAACACCAACATTTCGCTAGGTTTCACCGCAATGAATATAGTAGCCACAATGGTTTTGTGGGTTTCTCGAAATTAATATGGTAACCTCCGTTATATAGATGCACTTCCCTTGAAAACGTCGTTAAACCCTATGTGACCCCTCCCCTTTTCCCGACAGACCTCCGAAACGACGTCTAAATGAGTAAAAAGTACGAAGTCGGGGACCAAAACGGAAGTGCAGTTATGGGCAAGGAGAGGGAAGGGATGTATATTAGTCACGTGACTGGATTTATCCTCCTCCTACTGGCCGTCTGTCTGTCCGTCTTGGTCGGGCTGGTCGTCCATTTCGCATCCCCGGGAGAACTGGTCTGCAACTGCCAAAACACCGAACCGGAAGTCCCACCACTTTCACCGGAAGCTCTCAGGGCGCAATGTATAGCAGCCATAGAAGAAGGGGATCTCGAAATATGTAGGTAGCACGTGTTAATGTTTGACTTGTCAGTTTTATAACATGGTTTGGGTTTTGTTTTCCATGGCATTTTATAACAACCGAAATATGTCTTGTCATCTTCTTTTTCTTTCCCTAGACTTAATCCGTATCTATGGTACACACCTTAGCGATAGATTCAAGTTACTATCATGGATGTTCATACCATCTCAGAAAAAGTGTGTTTGGCATTTTGAGTACATTGAGTACATTGAGTATACAGCAGTTTTGCAATCTTTGACAGGATTATTAGGATTATCTTTACCCTATAGCAATTTGACGAATGTTTAAAAAGAAAATAACGACACCGTATGATTATATGACTACACTTCTAGGTACATCTTGCCCCAAAACTATAACGTCGAAGCCGATGACAACGATGGCATTAACGTCAATGAAACCGACCACAGTGCCGACAACAACGCCCAAACCCATCATCAACTACCGTCTGCCAACGGCCGTCAAACCCCACCATTACGTCCTTGAAATTCGACCGGAAATCTACGGTACAAACTCTTCAGCGTTTACGTTTAGCGGCACCGTCACAATCACCATCAACGTCACGGAAGCGACGTCAAATATCACCCTTCATAGGAAAGACGTCACCGTGGACAGAGACTCGCTCACTCTGACATCAACGTCAGGATCTGCTCCAACCATCACCGATGTTTCCGACGATGACCTTCGGGAGTTTTACATCCTTCACCTTGACGGCAACCTTCAAGCCGGAAGGTCATATGACGTCACGCTGAGTTTCCACGATAAAATGAGGACGGACGGATCTGGGCTATATCTCAGTTCTTACACGGCGGATAACAATGAAACGATGTAAATACCTTTATTATGTTTACTTTTGAAAGAGAACATGACAACATGATTTCGTTTATCAAATATGGTCAGTTTTTCTTCAAAATTTCAAAAATGATTTTGTTCCCGCTCTACAGGGTAGAAGAGTATTATTAAATTACGTTACTGTAACGCACATATCCATATTGACCATAATATGATTATTTTGATGACAATACTTGTTTTATGTAAAAGTTCAACCTAATGCATGTAAATGGCTGTCGCAGATAACGTAAACAATACTTTCTTTGTTGTATAAACGTTTTATCATCTGATATCTTTCAGTTACCTGGTCACCACGCAATTCGAAGCCCCAGAAGCAAGAAAAGCGTTTCCCTGTTTCGACGAACCAGCGTTAAAGGCGACATTCGACATCACCCTTGTGCGGAAGAATACAACAAACCGGAACTACAGAAGTCTTACCACCACAGACGCTATTGCGCATGAGCAGAGGTTAGTATCCTGATGCTATGAGAGATGAAAAACACCCAGGAAAAATAACTCGTCACAATCTATAGAAGATCGAATTTAATGTCCAGGGTATTGTTTTCTGAAGGGCATACGGAAGTTGAGTACAAAAATAAAGCCATCAACATTTCAGAAACAAACCTGATTGTTTTAATTGTGAAAACACGACGCATAGGACTATCTGTTCTGCAGCCCCAGACAGAGGACAGCACATGACGTCGAATTTTTGTTTCAAACTATGTCCGTTGATATATGTCGACCAGGTCATTTTACTGATTGGTATATACTCACTAACTTCTACTTCTTTCACCACTAAGATAGACAGATATTAATAAGACTATAGCATTGTTTTAATGTTTGAGCTGCGTACTATTGACTAGTACATAAAGCTGACTAGATATCTATAATGATTCATGTCGACTCCTGTCTCACCCTACAGAGGAGAGTACGTCGCTGATATATTCGCCACGACCCCCGTGATGCCTACCTACCTTCTCGCCTTCATCATCTGCGACTTTGACTACTGGCAAAACGTCACATCCAACGTGACGGTAAGTATTTATATAATCTTTGTTTATGTCCTACACCATCCCGAATTTATCACTCCCTCACCTCGCCCATATTTATGTTTAGCTAAGCTTTATGCATACGAAGTATTCTTTTTTATGAAAACGGACCACCTATATTATTAATTTCTTCATCATATTTGTGTTTACTGATCAATACAAACATACTATTTAATGTTTCCTTACAGTAGAATACTTGATGCTGATTGGCTAACGTTAGTACACGTTTCATGCATCCCGCTGCCATAGTAACAGCTCCTAGCTAAGAATAGGTGTCGCATTATGGTCAAATGACGTTATAAAATTACGCATGCGGTGTAAGGAGTTTTGAACAGTTCTATCACCTGTTTATCTACGTTTAATAATTACAGACTTATTTCAATAATTACTGCTTTGTTAGGGACCTAATTCCATTTTGCGGGCTGGCACACTCAATTAAACTAAAATTAACACCTTTAAAGGCATTTAAAAGCTTGTAGTAGTACCATACACGAGTTTTAACATTCAGTCGAGACAGATGACACCATCTTGTTTACGTTTAGAGTCAAGGTCGTTCAAACAATATCCGCTTACCCGTCATCGGCATTCGAAATAACATGAATATATAATAATGCTATTTTTTTTATTGACATGACGAAAAGATACATACGTTGCAAGCTTCTACCTCGCGTCATACTGTCTGGTGTACCATCTTTGTACTAGTGTCGTCGCTCGCTTGAAGGCTCGGGAGACATTGGTACATAGATGGTACATCAGATCATCTTTGTACTAGTGTTATCGCTCGCCTGTAGGCTCGGGAGACACTGGTTCATAGATGGTACATCAGACCATATTTGTACTGGTGTCGTCGCTCGCTTTAAGGCTCGGGAGACACTGGTACACAGATGGTACACAGATGGTACATCAGACCGTAGGCCTATTACCCTCGAGAGAAGCATACAATGTACACTCAAAGCAAAAACGTCACCAAATTTTCAAAGCTGTTAAAACGAAATACTTTTGCCGGAGAAAGACGGTTTTGACTGCATTGTATAGGGACATGATTTGTTAAAGAGCACCAGCATCTAACTTAAAAATTTAATTCAAAATATAGAAGATCACTCAATAAAAGATAATAGTGACATAAATAACCTTCTTGGACTTATTTTTTTGACGCGTCTTTGCTGTAAGACGTTATAAAACAAGCCAAAAAATATGGATTTCTCAACAATTTGAACAGATAATACTTAGAATTTTCAAATCTAATTTAGTTGGCTTCTGAAGACATGATGTATCTTTGCTATAACCACCTTAATACGCATGGATTGAATTATCTTGTATGTTGTATGGTGACGTTTATTTTGCGGTTGAATATATATTGTATACAAACTGCTTGCTAATATTTAGTACATGTATATGAACAATGGTCATCCTTATAAGGAAAATTTGTATATTCGGACCACACTTGCTATACATGTCAACGAACCACATACAAATTATAGTAATTCTGTATACTGATTACATATTTGTGTATACGACATATAATAAGTATATTCCCGCAACTAGTGTGTGTCATGGTGGAGTTAAAAAACGTATCTATGCACAAGTCCCCATCGCGGTAACCCTGAGATATCAAGGGGAAACTCACACAGTAGGGGATTCCCAATGTACATGTACTCTGTATCAACTTAAACTCTTTGAATGTGACCCCTATGCCAAAAGAGGGATTATTGCACTAAACATCAACTAAGGCTACATAATATATTTGTGTTTAGGTCCACAACTCATATTTTTTCGTTGAACCTATTTGTGTACACGAACCCAACACTAGGTAGGGGTAATGCTTGAAGTACTTTTGTCCACTATACTTGTTTGTGCACACTAACCCTGTAGAAGGAGATCCCCGTGATATGCCGTACAGTGGCTCATGTTCCCGACTCACCCTTCAGCTAACAACTCCTCGACAATGTCACGCTACTAACTAAACCCTTCAGCTCATCTAACAACTCCTCGACAATGTCACGCTACTAACTAAACCCTTCAGCTAATCTAACAACTCCTCCACAATGTCACAATGAATCGGATCATCATGACAAAATCGTAGGAATGTTTTAAACTTAAGTCACGTTGTCAATGGATCGGCATAAAACTAAACAAGAGTTTCACATCCTGCTCATGTTTATTCATGCATGGGGGTCAAATTACGGAATGTGAAACTACGAGAACTCAGAAATATAGACATGAACGTCTTGAGCTCATTCAAGGATTATTGTAACTGTATAAAACAAAACTGTGGAAGATTTTTTGGTACAAATTCAATTATATTTTAATTGTACATGTACCTGCATGTTCACATTTCATATAAAAAATGTAGACATTTAATTGATAAAAGGTGTTGTTTACATCAATAACCAGTTTGGACAAATTATATTTGTTAGCTCATCATTACATTACTAAACAAGCCAAACAGCCATTTCAAACTTCTATCTCGTCTAGTTAAGGAGATTCCAAACATTTTTTTTCTTAAAACGCGTGTTTCTAAGAAATAAGAACAGATGATGTTCTGAAAATTCAAATTATTGTAGTTGACTTCTGAAGACATGATGTATCTCTCTAATTCAGTCGAATGTACCGCTTGTGGATTGAAATATCTTGTATTTTGTGTGGTGACTTTCCTTTTGCATTTGAGATTATTTGCAATGACATTGCAAAGTTCAGTACAACATAAGGACAGCACCCATGGGTGTAGTCCTATGCCTCCAAACTGTAATAATTGCTCCAAATTGTAATACCTGCTCCAAATTATAATACAAACTTATCAACATTGTAATAAAAACTGCTTCAAATTGTAATATCTCAATGTTCGTAAACTGTACTTGAGTTGTAACGCAATGACCCAGTGGCACCGCCTCGTAGGTCAGCTAAACCACTGGCTGATTACACACTCATTGACTAACATTCAGTAAAAGCCATTCATTAGAATGGAAGTTACCCAATAAACCGTGCTTGTGTGGATCTGAACGTTATAATGCATTCGTCAAGTAATGGAATTGGAGTGACAGACCACGTCGTAATCGAACTTAAATGTTTATATCTCTTAAGAAACTTAAAATATGATGTTGACGTGGAGAACCTGTTTCAGTACCGGACCCTGGCTCGACCCAACGCCGTGCAGTACGCTAACAGGGCTCACGAGTACGGGCTGGCCTTGTTTGATTGGTTCGAGGAACAGTTTGAACCAGCCTACCCGATAAGCAAACTAGGTAAGTATCAGCCTACTCGGTAAGCAACATAGGTAAGTATCAGCCTACCCGAAAAGCAAACTAGGTAAGCATCAACCTACCCGATAAGCAAACTAGGTAAGCATCAGCCTACCTGACAAGCAAACTAGGTAAGCATCACCTCACCCGATAAGTAAACTAGGTAAGCATAAGCCTACCCGATAAGCAAACTGGGTAAGTTTTAGCCTACCTGATAACCAAACTAGGTAAGCATAAGCCTATCCAATAAGCAAACTAGGTAAGCATAAGCCTACCCGATAAGCAAACTTCATGTAGGCAAACATCAACCTACCCGATAAGCAAACTAGGTAAGCATAAGCCTACCCAATAAGCAAACTAGGTAAGTATGTGCCTACCCGATAAACTAAATAAGCATCATCCTACCCGATCAGAAAGCTAGGTTAGTATCAACCTACCCGATAAGCAAACTAGGTAAACATCAGCCTACCCGATAAGCAAACTAGGTAAGCATAAGCCTACCCGATAAGCAAGCTAGGTAAGTATCAGCCTATCCGTAAAGCAAACGACATGTAGGTTAGCATCAACCTTCCCGATAAGCAAACTAGATAAGTGTCAGCCTACCCGATAAGCAAACTAGGTAAGCATAAGCCTACCCGATAAGCAAACTAGGTAAGTATCAGCCTTTCCGTAAAGCAAACGACATGTAGGTTAGCATCAACCTTCCCGATAAGCAAACTAGGTAAGTATCAGCCTACCCGATGAGCGAACTAGGTAAGCATCAATTTACCCGATAACTTTACGATTAGCATCTTTGGCACTTTATATATAATGTTGTATTATATAACTATAACTTTCATTATGTATATTTCTGATACATCTCTAAACAGACAACATCGCTATCCCGGATTTCCTATCTGGAGCGATGGAGAATTGGGGATTAATCACCTACAGAGAAGACATCCTCTTCATACCGGGGGTTTCTACAGCTTCCTATGACAGTTTGACCATGGAGGTTGTCGCCCACGAGATCGCGCATATGGTAATGATCATAATAATACTGCGCATCAGGAAAAGTCTCAAGGAGATGATAATGATGAGTATCAGTTAATGATGATAATATTGATAGTGATGCACATCAGATTATGATTGTAATGATGATAATGATAATGATCAGTTTATAAGTATAATGATGATACTGATAATGATCAGGTTATGATGATAATGATTCGCATCAGATTAATGATGATTATGAGGATAATGATTCGCATCAGGTAATGATGATTATGATGATAATGATTCGCATCAGGTAATGATGATTATGATGATAATGATTCGCATCAGGTAATGATGATTATGATGATAAGGATTCGCATCAGGTAATGATGATTAAGATAAAAAAAATAAGTTATGATAATAATCTAAGTAATGCAATAAAAATGATAATGATAATCAGGCTATCATGGTTATGATGATAATCGGTATATATTTCCGTGGTACACATTAACTAACGATTCGTGCAGAATTTATACATCCTCGGTTACCCAGGGTTTTATATATGCTCCGTTACTCATGTTGATATAAGTAATGACAATAGTTCGTTCTATACGACATTAATTAAGATTTCCATGGATCGTAGAGCCATTTTGTTGATGAATTCGAAATAATCCATTCTCTTCAAACTCATTATACCCTGCCGCGCGTTCAGCGCATAGCGGGTGATATGGTATTTGGCTGCCCCTAACCTAAGCTGCCCCTTTTCGTGACATTGAACTATGCAACTTAGTGTATAATAGAATACTAAATATGGTAACAACTGTGCACGGCGACATATAACCTGTTTCTAGGTCCAACTCCTAACATAAGATCGTTAACTGCACGTGATGCTTGAAAGGTAAATAAACTGTTGGTTAAGTAGCGAATACACAGCACTTCAAATATTCCAACAGTTTGAGTAACCTAGTTTCGGCTTTTATGGGTATATAATAAACTTTTTTTTATGAGAATTCAAGATATCGAGATACATATAATATGCACTGAAGTGGATTCGAGATTTATTTATGTAAAGTAAATATTTTTATGAGAATTTGAGATTCGAGTATCCATTACTTATGAAACACACCCGATCTTGTCAACAATGTGAAATAGAGAATGGTTTACATAAAATAATTATTGTCTCCAGTTTTATAACTTAAATATCCTCTTTGTTTAATTCGCGAATTTTCTTTTCTGACTCAGGTCTGAAAAAGCACTTTTTAACCGTACGCAGAATGATAGAATCTCTGGAGGAGAACGTTTGAAAAAGGGATTAAAAATACAATGAAGTTGTGATATATATAACGACCTGTGTTCTTTGTCTTATAGCTTGGCTACACGTCGAAATATGTCAAATTATTTTTATGAGTGTATTTTTCATAACCCGCACAAGTTTTAAATGAGTCATATGACCCAACTTCAAGTGTACACGTCAAGTCTAGTTACCAATTCTATCCCATTTGAATCGCGTACAATTGTTTGAAAACGGCCCGCACTTGTTTAAAAATGACGTTTTAGAAGACGAAATAATTTCGCTGAAACAATACTGTGATGATGAAGTATGAAGTAACTGTGATATATGCAATTGTACATGAATGACAAATATAACACCGTTTATGTTTAATTATTTGGGAAACAAATCAAGTGATCAGTGAGATCGAGTCAAACCCTTGCATTCTCATGAGAATATAGTTGCAAACAACGCTTTCACACAATGATGACTAGTGTATTGTAAGCAGAGAGACTAGTGACGTCATTGCGTACTCTGATGGGAGGAACTATATAATTATCTACACATTTAACAATGTTTTAAAACCTTTATCAACATTTGTCACGTCAAAATGCGATCGACGTAGACATTTCGAATTCCCAGGATACTCAGTCAGCTATATATATATAGCCATTTTCGTTATTCATGTAACTTTTCTTCATCTAACCATGTCAAAACATCTTTTGGCAAAAGTCCACGTAATCGTGGTTCTTACATATTTATCTCCCCTTTGACCTGAATGCGATTCCAGCTCATTTTCCTTAATCCGAGACTTTCTGACCCGGAAGTTAAACATCACGCATGCGCAGTCATCTAAACCCACTGGAGCAGAAATTGGCGTGAGCATGGAGGTAAGTGGTTATTTGACCATTAATGCCGTATCGACTCCCATCCATGAAACAGTTTGAACAATAAACGTCTTGGATATATAATATGTCCACATATACCAATCATTTTCATCAAAACTATAGTATATACTGGTAATCAAATGAAATTGAATGGTGTGTTTTCAGAAAAGAAATCAAACGGTCAAAGGGGAGATAATTTCTACATTTGTGTGGACATTTTGTTAGGCGTATTTCAACTGTAAGTCCACGTAAGCTTAACATAATAATCAAATGTACAGTATTATTAGTATATACCATGTCCACATAAACCCTCTGTAGCTACCATGTCTATGATATATATCATGTCCACATACACCAAACAAACTAAAGTAGTTAATCAAATGAAATTGACTAGTTCCAGAAACGGTCAAAGGGGAGATCAAATATAACATGTCAGTCGTATTTCAACTCTTAGTCCACATGACACTAAATACAGCATAAGTATATAGGACACATACTTACCACGTTACGCCTATAGAGAACCTAGTGTCCACATAAACCTAGCATAGTCGTCAATTGTACAGTATATATCAGGTCAATGGTTTTTATCATGTCCACATAGACCTACCATAATTTCAAGTTTGCAGTATATAACACGTCCATAAACCAGGTGGCGGCTGACTCTCAACCTGTTTTGTTTAATTGAATATTTGTCAAAAATGTTACTTCTTGGGTCAACGTCGTTGAGAAAATTTTATATATATAAATAACTTTGATACCCAAGAATGTCGTTGTGGATACATTGTATTTTCAGCATAGTCAGTAATATTGACTTCATGAAGTGAGTCACTTTCACTTTTGACTACATGTCATTTCGAATACTTTAGGTTTCACGCTATTTTGGGTGTCGCTATTGTATGTATTGTCATATTCGGACAATCAGTCAATACTTGTACTTCAATATGCTGTTAGTGTTTAAAGAATATAAACCAGGTCACGATATCAAAACTCAAGTCATAATTATATCCCCGCTACAAAGTAAGCGGGGTATATAGCGATCAGTCCTTCCGTCCTGTCAATTTTTCAAAAACCGTCAAAGGTACATCAACCATGTTCATGCGCGCCGACACTTTTCAATTCTCTGGGATTTAAATGTGTTGTTTCCAGTGAAACGTCACTTTTTGGACTTGGTTTTATTGTGTTCAATCGCCGCTAATGGCTGCAATACTGCCGATGCGGCGTTAAACAATAATTCACTCACTCACTCCATAAACCAAACCTATCCATCATGTCTACAGTATATATTATGTCCACATTAACCAAACATATACATGTATTCGTCGATCTATATTATATACCAAACCCTTCCATAACGATGATGATGACTATTCAACCTAACAATTATCCAATGTACAGTATTATCAGTATGTACACATAAACCCCTCAATTTCTATCACGTCTATGGCATATATCAAGTCCTCATAAACCCAACAGATTCATCATGTCTACAAAATCTACAGTATATACCACGTCCACATAAACCAAAGCTATCCCTCAAGCTCATAGCATGTCCAAATACACCAAACATATTCAACAAAACTAAAATATTTAATCATACAAAATTGACTGGTTTCAGACAAACGGTGAAAGGGGAGACAATTGAGTTTATATTGTGTCCACATAAACCTAATATGTTCATCCTATGAACAGTATATACCATGTCCACATAAACCCATACTATTTGCCAATCTACAGTATATATGTCGAAGTCCACATAATCTCAGCATATCCATCAAGTGCACAGAGGCTACAGTATATAAAGTGTCCACATAAACAAAATATTCACCAAGGCTTCGGTATATACCATGTCCACATAAACCCACCACAGTCATCAATTTGGTAATAGATATATAAAGTCCACATAAACCAACCATGTTTCTAGTCCACAGTACATACCATGTCCACATAAACCAAGCATGTACCGAGTCCACAGTATATATCATGTCCACGTAAACCAACCATGTTTCAAGTCCACAGTACATACCATGTCCACATAAACCAAGCATGTACCGAGTCCACAGTATATATCATGTCCACATAAACCAACCATGTATCAAGTCCACAGTACATACCATGTCCACATAAACCAACCATGTATCAAGTCCACAGTACATACCATGTCCACATAAACCAAGCATGTACCGAGTCCACAGTATATATCATGTCCACGTAAACCAACCATGTTTCAAGTCCACAGTACATACCATGTCCACATAAACCAAGCATGTACCGAGTCCACAGTATATATCATGTCCACATAAACCAACCATGTATCAAGTCCACAGTACATACCATGTCCACATAAACCAACCATGTATCAAGTCCACAGTATATACCATGTCCACATAAACCAAGCATGTACCGAGTCCACAGTATATATCAAGTCCACATATACCAAGCATGTACCAAGCCCACAGTATATATCAAGTCTACATAAACCAAGCATGTATCAAGTCCACAGTATATACCATGTCCACATAAACCAACCATGTATCAAGGCCACAGTATATATCATGTCCACATAAACCAAGCATGAATCAAGTCCACAGTATATACCATGTCCACATAAACCAACCATGTATCAAGGCCACAGTATATATCATATCCACATAAACCAAGCATGTATCAAGTCCACAGTATATACCATGTCCACATAAACCAAGCATGTACCAAGCCCACAGTATATATCATGTCCACATAAACCAAGCATGTATCAAGGCCACAGTATATACCATGTCCACATAAACCAAGCATGTACCGAGTCCACAGTATATACCATGTCCACATAAACCAAGCATGTATCAAGTCCACAGTATATATCATGTCCACATAAACCAAGCATGTACCAAGCCCACAGTATATATATCAAGTCCACATAAACCAAGCATGTATCAAGTCCACAGTATATATCATGTCCACATAAACCAAGCATGTATCAAATCCACAGTATATATCATGTCCACATAAACCAAGCATTATCAAGTCAATAGTATATATCATGTCAACATAAACCAAGCATTATCAAGTCAAAAGTATATATCCAGTCCACATAAACCAAGCATGTATCAAGTCAAAAGTATATATCATGAAGTCCAAGGTAAAGCATTATATTCACACAATCGAAATACCTTCATATTAAAGTATCACCTAAATATTTTATGAAAAGTGAATGTTGATTTCGGGGTTAAAAGAGTAAATATCTCCATATATATATATATATATATATAAATGATGCAATGCAAATCTAGTGTTGTGTGGACTCTTATGGTTATGTGGACTCTCAAGGTGAAGGTCATACAATAGCAAGGTGAAGGACGGGTCAAGTCCACACAACCGAATTTCTTTGTTTGTTAAAATTTTTAAATTATCAAACGATATATGGTTTAAGAGCTCCAAATTGAACATGACTATGTTTTTACTTTTCATGCAAAACATCTGCATATAGGTGCCCACACAACTACGGGTTGTATTTACTTTTATATATGTCCACATATCAATAAAGAATACGTATATATATATATATATATATATCATAGTATTATCATACTTGAAAAGACCGATATACTGGTCGAAATGAGCTCATCGTATTAAAGAAGATTGATCCAGTCAAAACCATCTGATGTTTACTCTTTTCTATATATAACCTTACTTCACGTGAGAAACGACTCATTTTTATTTATATATATATATATTTATATATATATATATATATATATATATATATATATATATATATATATATATATATATATATATATATATATATATATATATATATGTGTGTGTGTGTGTGTGTGTGTGTGTAAAAGTGCACTCAATCTTGCCCAAACACAAATACATGATGCGTTGCTGTGATTTGTCAACAACCTTTTAAAAACCGTGAAATAGAGACTTAAAAAATACAGTATAATATCCCCTAGAAGCGATTCACATTAAAACAAATGCATACTACAATTATGTGATCAAGATTACATTTTCAGTTACAGTGACATAGCCTATATTCATTCGTTTGACCTAGACGTTTCTGTATGCTTTGAGTTAACTTCAAATCATCTCGACTTGCACATTCATTTTCGTGTACGTTTATTTATTAGGGTGGGGGGCAATTTTAACTTTATACCCCACTTCCGGTCTCGTTGCTATGGTTTCTGTTGTTACAAGTGTAGATGTATGAGCGGACACACTTACATCTGTTTCTGATATACCTACACTTTTCTAAAATACCTACACTTTTAAACAACTGTCAAGTCAAGTTTCCAAAATTCCAAATCTGTATAATGATAAGATATCAGATTATATATGGACATATAAGACATTTAGAAATGTTTAATTTGAAACCTGGGATCGAACCTGTGTCCTGCTGCTTTCACCATTACACAACGAGGCCAGTTGAAACTTCGTACATTTTGTCATAACCGATTAAATAAGGTTCTAAAATACGTGATATGATACCACAAATTTCTGTGTTTTTTTATTATATGTTAATGATATTTAATCTTGGGTGCAAAATGTCTTAACAGACTGAAACTTGTTTCTGTTTTCTCTAAACTTTGTCCATATTGACAATAGCCATGCAGTTTATTGCGCTAGCTGTACAATTTCAGCGAGATGCACGTGCACAACGATCAGCCCATGGATGAAAAAAGCCAACTGAGCCCCGAACATGGGTAACCATACATCGCAGCACGGGCTGAGCGTGCCCGGGAGTTGTCACAGATGAGCCCGTGTCTGGGCTGTGCGTTTCATACACGCTATTGTTTACAGCTGTATATGTTTAGAAATAGTTTACACTTGACCGTAAGAGGGGTATAAGACGTATATACCAATACTTTTCCTGCGCCTCGTAATGGTCCCGCGAGGAAAGTGTAGGATGTCATTAGATACACGAGGGAAAATATAGGTATATCTCTCACATGTCAGAAAGTGTAATCCAAAATAAAACGACGTAACACCTGTTCACTATAGATCTAAACGAGGCATGTATGGCCGCCTAACCATCGGTAACGTTTGACTTGACTCCGTGACTCGAACAACATACTCCTCCTCCCTCCTCGCTGTGTAAGATTGCACTCGGTGCTCAACGGTCGTATTTCTTCGAATAGACGGGTGATAACATGAACACAGTTTTACGAAAATGCAATGTAGAAATATGTGTTCAAGTATGCCTCTTAAAGGTGCATCCATTGTGTTTTACTTAGTTATAGCTATAGTTAAAAGGTTCATTCATTGTGTTTTACTTAGTTATAGTGATATTTTAAAGGTGCATCCTTTGTGTTTCATAAAATTTTATTTGGCTTTAATACATGCCAACATACGATATGTGCTGATATCAGTTCAAATTAGTTTACTGAACTTCGTCCCCAATCGCCAATTATATAATAGTTACTAGTTTCCAACTAACATCGAGTAACATCATTATACTTGTGTAGAAATCGAAACTACACGTTCCATTTTGACTAATTGATGCGCGCCACAAGCGGTGCATTGTCCGGTTTTTGATCAAAATCGATACTTTATCTTTATATCGTACGTTTACTGAGTCGAAAATGGCGTTTTTTGCTTTTGTCGGCAACAATCAGTACTTCTCGATAACATAACACAATTTATGAGGATTAGCATATGTGACCCCAAACAACACAATGGATGTACCTTTAAAGGAAATATTGCTCGCGTTTAATTATGAATAAATATTCACTGAAACAAAATTATGTTTGAGATAGACGCCGGTCTTGTATGGATGCCAGTCTTGTATGGATGCCGGTCTTGGATAGACGCCGGTCTCGTATATATGCCGGTCTCGTATAGACGCCGGTCTCGTATATATGCCGGACTCGTATAGACATAATTTTCGCAAAGATGCCGGTCTCGTATAGACGCCAGTCTCGTATAGACGCCGGTCTCGTATAGACTCCGGTCTCGGATAGATGATCTGGTGGAAGTTTGGGGCGTCTTAAATGCGTCCTCACTGTTTTGTATGATGTACTTTAAATGTGACGTATATCTTCATTCCAGTGGTTCGGTAACATCGTGTCCCCCAAGTGGTGGTGGTGGCTCTGGCTGAACGAATCGTTCGCCTCCTTCTGGGACTTCTTCTCTGTTGAAGCCATCTTTCCAAAGAGGAGATCGGTAAGATTAGGCGGCTGGGGTTATCTCCCCTTAAGATATTATCTTCGGGTCTAATGGAACAGTAATAGGTTATCGGTCTAGAGATGGGGTTTTACAACCAGTGACTGTAACAGAGGTGGTGTTATCTCCCCTTAGGACACTTATAGCTACCTACATAATGGAACATTAATACGATACAGGACCCATATTTTCGAAACTCTTATAGTGCTAAGATAGTCGTAAGTGCCATAAACTAACATTGACTTACGACTATCTTAGCACTCAACCTCGACCCCAGGGCTAATCAACTAACATCCCTTCGACCCGCCAAACAATATATATTCAAAGTACAATTCAGATTTTAGATTGTCGAGGTGGCCACACGAATGTATCATGGTAGGTTGAGTTAAATATATGACATTTTAGACTAGTTAACTTGCTCCATGATTGTCACATGTCACTGACCACTGTCCCTGTGTCCACTAGACGGAGCAGTTTGTAGTCCAGTCTCTGCACGCGGCCATGTCGGTGGACGGAGTCCGGACTTCTCACCCGATGACCAACAATGCCGAGAGCAGGAGCGAAGTGGACAGTATATTCGATACAGTAACATACAGCAAGGTAAGGTCCTATGGTTAACAACATACCTGGAGAAGTAACAGATGATTTGTTGGTAGGTTCTCTACATCTGCTCATAATACACACAGACTCTGATTCCCAAGAAACGCCATGAATTAATCATCTTTTCTTTGATATGTTCGCTGTTAGTTCTTGCACTTTTTGGGTTGCACGAAATTAGGTCTCCAAAATCAAAGGTGGAGGACGAGTTGTCCTTACGAATAAAACAAGAATAGCACACAGAATCGGATTAATACGTGACTTTGGTATCCGAAAGTGGGTTTACGTTGTTCCTATGAATAAAGATGAATGTATATGAAAGTTGTTATGCCCTGGTTCACTCTACCGATAAGCAATCGAGTGTTCGCAGGATAGACCGTGTTAGCGACGCATTTGTGGAATAGCTCGCTAAACGATACATGATACTGTGTCATTTCCATAATATCCGAAAGTGGGTTCCTATAAATAGCACAATAATGGAGATAAAATATACTGTGCTCTGATTCGCTTTACCGGTAATTATCGATGTTTCGTGTGATACATTTTGTCAAGGCCTTGTGGTTGATAGATCTTGCTAAATGACATACATGAAACGTGTTCTTTCCAGAATGTTTTGATGCAATAATCATTTAATTACAACTTGTTAATGACCGATTCGTTTTCTCCACCAGGGGGCGGCAGTCGTCCGCATGATGCACTTTATAATGGGACACAATCTCTTTATCAAGGGTTTAAATGTAAGTATTTTAAAATATCTTCTTTTTCCTTGAAAAGACACAGTCTTGCTTTTCATTCAAAAGTCAGGAAAATTACAGTAACTTTTCGTAAATTACATAATGATTATGATCCTGTGCATTTCAACAGTACGTTGGCACTTTTCCTATCTTGCTCATGTATGAAAACCGAGCATACTGTAATATTTTATAGCACTTGTGTCACTTTTTAATTGCCTTAGGCATACGCATTTATAACATGTTTGTGTTTGAATCAAGATTTACATGTAACATTTCAGAGATATCTTATCAGACACCAATACGACGTCGCAGAACATCAGGACCTGTGGAATGCACTTACTGAGGTATGTATATCGATGATGGTGGATGTGATGATGAGGTGGATGTGATAATGAAGATTATGAAGATGAAGATGATGATGATGAGGGGGATGGTGGTGATGAGATGCCGATGATAATGCCGATGATGATGTTGAGGGTGATGGTGGTGATGATGATGATGACGTTGATGATGGTGATGATGATGAGGGTGATGATAATGATGATGTGATGGTGATAATGATTGTGATGCTGGTGATGATGAGGACGATGGTGGTGGTGGTGATTTTGATGATGATGATAGTGATGATGTTGAGGGTGATGATGAGGACGATGGTGGTGGTGATTTTGATGATGATGATAGTGATGATGTTGAGAGTGATGGTTCGGATGGTAATGAGGGTGATGGTAATGGTACAGGTTTAAGTTATATAATGATAATGAGATTAATACACTCATTTGTTTTGATGGTGATCATAAGGATGGTGGTAGGAAATGTATAGTGAAAATGATGATGATGATGACGACGATGATGATGATGGTGGTGGTGGATGATAAGGATAACACTGCGACTATGTTCGGGATTACGAGTGTAGTGGTGATGGTTGTGGCGGTGCTGCTGGTGATTAAACTACTGACTTTCATGATAATAACCATAAACTTGTGTCCTCTAAAGGGCAGCTCTCTAACATGCAAAGATTAACTTAAACATTGAACACTAACCGTGACTGGCAATAATCATTGACTCGCGGCTTCGCCTTAGTTATTATCACTTTTCCATTGATACAATCACTAGATCAACTTATTCAGAAATCAAACTTCTATAACCACTTACGACCACTCTTGTCCACTACAGGAGGCCAATGTGTCCGGTCCATCCATGAACATAACGGACATCATGGACCCCTGGGTCACCCAGATGAACTACCCGCTAGTGACTGTTAGAGTTACCGGCCCTGGATCAATCAGCGTCACCCAGCAGCGCTTCCTCAATGATATGAATTCTGACACCACGGGGGACTCTGCGCCATACAAGTGAGACTTTATCATTGATAATGTTGGCTTAAATGTGACTCAGCGGTTTACAGGTACGGCTTTATCGTTGACTGTGTTGGCTTAAATGTGACTCAATGACTTACACATAATTTAAGGCTTTATAGTTGATTGTGTTGGATTAAATGTGACTTAGTGTCTTACAATTAAGGCTTTATCGTTGATTGTGTTGGCTTTAAGGTGCATTCATTATGTTTCATAAAATTTAATTGGTTTTCATACGTTCCAACATACTATATACGCTGGTTACAGTACAAATTATTTCACTAAAGTTGCATATTCATCACCAATCGCAAAAGCTATAATGATTACTAATGTCCAATTAAAATCGAAAAATATCATTATGCATGTGCAGAAACCGACACTTTACGTCCTATTTACATGCACAGTAGTTATATGACCTATGTAACATTATCAACCCAAATTTGTTTTTCTGTCTTTTGCAAATACGAATCCGAAATTATGCTTGACTACTTGGCGCGCGTCGATCGCGGTGGATTGTCCGGTTTTCGATCAGAAATCACTACTTTTACCTTCATATCGTCAATATACTCAGTTGACTTTCACCAAAATGGTAATTTTTGGTAACAGTCAGTTTTTCTCGATAAAATAACACCATATATAGGGTTTACAATATGTGACCCCAAACAACACAATGGATGTACCTTTAATTGAATCTTTGGTGGAACATGTCAAGCAAATTTGAAAAATGAAATAACAAGATATCCTTACAAAACTCAGTTCAGATAAAATAAAAACACATGATCGCAAGTTTGTCTCACTTCGCCTCAAACCTTGTTCTAGCAATGTGACGCGACTAATGCCGAATAACTTATTGAACTTAATGCACGTTTGCGGAGATAGATCGTTCCAGTTTATTAAAGAAAGATAAGCGAATGACTTATATCTGATTGATTGATTGATTGATTTATGACAATAAATTCTTGTTATAAACACTCAATTTACATGTGTGAGTCATTATGTGTTTCAATTCCCAGTTACCAATGGACCATCCCTATAACATTTGCCAGCAGCAACGATGACAGTAACTTCGACAAAAACTACACTTATAATGACATCGACTGGCTGCATCATACGGAGAAAACAAGTAAGGTTTGAACTGCCCGATAGTATTTGTAGTTGTTTGGTTTTTTTATAACAGAAATTAAAGAGGCGTGCATGTATTTAGTTGTTCATTTTATTTAGTGGGCCTATTTGTCCAAATTCTTCGTTTTTAGATTGTTGCTAATCACTAAAAACACTATATCGAATGTTTTAAGAACCTACAAATTTAAGTAACTGCATTTGGTTTCACAGGGGTTTGTATTGCTGAAAAAAAAACAGTTCCTAGGTCCAATACTTCAATACGACACACCCTTTACTAAATAAAGAAATGGATCCAACTCGAGTTAATTCAGTCCGTATCTGTATACGTCACTTCCTCGAAGATGGTGGAGGTGGCTCGAAGATTTGCATGTACTTACTGTAAAGTTGCGATAAAGTTGTTACGGTAAGATACCACAGACGTTTTAAGTATGTCAAATGTATAAGGGATGTAAAGTGATAGGAGAAAACTCTTTTCGAGATTGATTGATTTTGCTAGGAATGAAATATCGCTTTTTTCACGATATTTATGGATGTATTTCTGAGACACCATTTTGACCCACTCACGTTTGATGAGTAAAAAAATCGTGTTTCGAATGTCATAGCTTGAAAAATTATGCACAGATTTTTTCGATGTTTGTTTTAATCGAAAGAGAAAACACTTTGCTTTAATTCTGTAATATGTATTACATGCAAAATGTGTGGTAACATTTTTCAATGTGAACTTGTTTGGGTAGGGGGTATGGATCCCTTTCTTTATTTATTAGTATATTAAGGTGTATCGTATCGAAGTATTGGACCTAGGAAATGTTTTGATTCAGCAACACAAACCCCTGTGTTTGATTTCAAACTTCACTTGATTAAATGACGGATTTGAACCGTATTGTGAATATAAATCAAGATTCCGTTTCGCTAACTGACAGGTGATTCCAGCTTTGAACAGAGCGCAGATTCAGAACGATGCCTGGGTCCTTCAAAGGTTTGTATCTACATCACTTCTTGTGAATAATGAAGAAGTTCTTGAATTCGAAATAATTCTAACAACATCTGATATTTTCTTTATACGTTTGGTAAAGCAACGATAAACTTAGTAATGATGGACAAGTCAATGACAGAAAATGTATCTCTGCCGCCAGTCAGAGCATACCGGCATGCATCACCTTATATTGCTGAGTTGAGTTCTTTGCTACCTCAGCTTTCACGACATGATTGAAATCAGGGCCAAAAATTATAGACTAATTCATTGGATTTATGAAATATAATCTATCGAGGTAATCGTTTTGATCGTAGAAATTTGCAACGGTTAAACAAATGTTAGGATCAATAGAATTAGTAGTCAATTGTGATCATGGCATCATATCTTATTGCGAACTATATCCTCCCGGTTTACAAAAATGTGATTCAGTTCAATCTTGAACAATTTTGTTTCATGTCTTCATTATTGATTAATTGGTTAAATTGATGCGAGCATGACGATTCATTTACAAACGTTATTATCGCATCGTGGTCGTGCTCCGCCAAACCTATCTGGATATATCTAATCATGCCTGCACGGGTGATCTGATCTTGCCAGCTGAAACTGATCGATTTTGACCGTATAACACCGTATATGAATGTATCGAATCGCACCGTGTAGTACCCTAAACAGGAAAAGCTCAGTTAAGAATGTTCAGTGATGACGTTCATAACAGAATGTGCGTACAAGTATTAACCCGGTCAACCGGCGGTGGCACATTGAACCGAGAAAAGAGACCTGACTCCAATTCGCTCTTTGAAAAAACGTACACAAAATGTGTTATTTCCAGGATACAATCCGAAAACAATGCAATAACGATGTGACTGACTATATATATTCTATAAGGATTACCAAAATTCTCTATTTTTAGAACCGGTCTTGTGTCAATGAAGGTCGCTCTACGCACATGGAACTTCCTCAAACACGAGACGGATTACGTCCCTTGGAGAGCGTTTGCACGTGACATCGGATCACTGTAAATAAAAAATTGTCAATTTGACAATTAAAAAGTTGTAGTCGGACGGTGCCTGAGATGAATATGCAAGTTGTCAATTTGACAATCGACAATATATTGACAACCCATTTAGGTTGTCATTCTGGACTGTGAAGGTTGTCAATTTGACAATAAAAAAGTTGTAGTCCTACGGTGCCTGAGATGAATATGCAAGATGTCAATTTGACAACCGGCAACCTAGTGACAACCTGATTAGGTTGTCATTCAGGTGTGTGTATTGTCAGATAGCTGTCAATATATTGTCAAATGGTTGACAATATATTGCAATTTTGCTATCTTACTTCGTCGAATAAAAAAGCCAAACCTGTAAGGAAACATAATAAAAGGACAATGGACAAGTTGTTTTAAGCTTGACTTTAAATAAACTCATCAAAATATATATTTATAAATAGCATGAATAGATCCTACATAATTGTCAAATCCTGATTAACCATTGGAGTTACTTGACGCTTAAAAATAACAAACAAAATATGATGTTGATGACTGTTTATTCACAACAGCAGGAGATAAAGAGTAAATCAATTATATGATAAAAATTGCATACACAGTTGATCAACGAAATTATCACATCCTTATGTCATAATCCAGAATGGTCCATGTTAGTGTTCATATTCCAAGGTGAATTCACAACTGGAGGTGTGAGTATATAGATAATCAGTTCGACCTAAGCAATGTAAATCTTGCAAACACGTGACTCCAAAGAAACATGCTTCCTCAAACCCTCTTCTGGTCGAGTAAACAAGTTATCTCTCACTGTACTACTCTCCCATGCCATGCCCCGATGGTTCCTTTCTACATACGGTGGTTATCATCGAAATATTTCCAGTGTGTCGCGTCTGATCGCTCCTTTGTACCTGTAAAATGAAGTGAAATCCTAGTATTGGAAATTCAGAATGAAATATAGAAAGCATTTAGATGTAAAAACGTGTAAATGTTTATCCTACATATCACATCTTTTAATACAAATTATGTAAACTATTTATCTATTAAATTATAATATTCTTACTAAGACTAAACAATTACTTTAAATATATAAACAGATAGAAACAAAAAAAGTTATTATATTAATTTATTATCACAACTCACCCGATAGATACAGCCTGGATGTGAGTACCAAGAGATATCTATGTTCTTCCTTCAGAATCTTCTATAAAGTGCAGTGGTCTCACGGAAAGCTCACCTTCCAAGAACACCTATCAGTGAAAAGTGGAAAATTAGAAGACAATAACTGAGACATTTATGATAATAATTGGAACTTTTTAAACATATCATAATCATCTGACAACAAAATGCATAATCACCTGAACCTGAATTTGTTTCACCCCAAGAGAAAGCCTACACTTTGAAAGAGTTAACACATGCATTCAAGCTTATGAGAAGACAAGGAGATAACTCTAAAAAGTTGTCATCACGTTGTCAATTCGACAATCACGGTTGTCAATTGAATCGTGGGAAGCGTATGACAGTGTTTTACGACTTTAAATGTATATTTTACCTCTTCAATGTTTTCTAAACATAAATATCGTTTCAATAAGGCTAAATATAGGGGAAATTATCCTTTAAACTAACCAAAATGATGTAATATCATAAACTTGAAATGGACACGTCAAATGCATGAGTATTTCATTCATAAACATTATTTAGGCTTGAAATAAACTCATGAAACTTTATATATGTATTCTTTGTTCAATATTGATTATGGATGCAAGAAATTTCAATTACAATACTTACTATGATCTTCGATATCTTCTGATTACCGTTGTTGAGTTCGTTACGTTTCTGTTGACCTTGAAGCGAAAGGAAGTAACGACGACGCATGCGTCAGCGATTTGACAACTTTTAGGTTGTCAGAATGACAACGAACACTTGTCAACTTGGATCAAGCACATTCTATCATCAAATGCAGCTGTAATGAAGTAATGTCATTGATGCGTGCCTTTCAAACACGTTGTTGGTATAATAGTGAAAGACAATGTAAATTTACTATTGAGCCTGATATGTCACATTTACAACTTTCATTGTCAAATTAACAACGCTCATTGTCATGATAACAACATAAAGTTGTACAATATGACAATGCTCATTGTCATACCATGACTGACAATGTAAAAGGTTGTCAAAACGACAATTTTATTCTTTCAGTGATATGTGGACGCCATGTTGGAGGGTAGCGACCTCTATGGGGCATTCAAGGTACTATATGTAGACAAGGACGTTTTATATCATCTTGAAAGATGAATGCATTGTTATTTTGAAGTAATTCTTATTCATTTGTTCAATCACATAATGTATGTGTAAGTTTTCAATTTTTTAGTCTAGATTGTGTTGTTCGTATTGTGACACTATATTTGTTTCCCCTCGATCATGGGTCTTACTCTACATGACACATTTTCTCCCAACTAACTAGGGAGTCTATTAGTATTTATTAATATAGTTGAAAATAACCGAGTTTATATTACTGATATGACCACTCGCTCTCGCTCTGGCAATACAAAAAATCACACTCGTTTCGTATGACAAACTTTATCGGGTAACAATTTATATATGTAAAATCATATTAAAATAACCAGGTCTTCAATGTCTTCTGTTGTGTTGTTTGTTTATGTGGGGTAGCTGTAGCTAACGTTGTTGTTATTACAGGGTCATTATCACTTTGTCTCTAACTTAATCTAAGTGACGTCACTTTTCACCAAATATGCCAACCGAATCTAATAAACCATATCGACTCTGAAATTTCGGATAATTCTTTCATTGATTGGATAATCCGGAATTCATCTCAGCCATATCAACCAGTGGCGTGTATCAATGTAGCTTCACTGCCATTTTGAAATTTCAATACAAATAGAGAAAAGGATACAATGTAAGGTTGTGAGGTTAATACTATACAACAGTGTTGTAATAATTAAAATGGTTCTATCCCCAGGGCTTCATGAAGCAGGCTACAACTGCCACCTATCATCAACACCGAATGAACATCAACGAAACAACAGAGAATATCGACATGTGAGTGAAAGTCAACATGAAGATATACAATACCAACAACATAAAATGTCGCTTTGATCAATGATCAATGTCGTGTAGCTTTCCTCCACTCACTTATCATTTCCCGAGAAAAGTTTCGAAGTTCTTCAACCCTCTCTCATTGTGGACCCCCCCCCCCCCCCCCCCCCCCCCCTTCCGCAAGGCAAAACTAACGTCAGTCTACATCAACTACTAATTTAAGCCTTGCCGCATTTCCTTAACTTTCCTGAGCTATGAAGTTTAGGTGCAGCACGCCGCTACATTGGCACACGATAGTTGAAGAAATGCATTAAAAGCCAGCTAGTGTTGGAGACTGACACGAGTTATGACTTGCAGGGGGAGTTTACTGTAAATAGAAAGAGCTGTGGAGGTTGAAACATTCAAACCACAACTGAAAACTCTTTAAAGGGGCAGTAGCACGTTTTTCCGCTGAAATAAGTCGATGAAATGTATTTGAAAAATAATGTCACCCATTGTAAAACACCCTTCTCTCTTCGGAAAATCAAGTTAAAAATTGAGTGTACAACGTTCGGTAAAGCAATGTGAATAGTTTTTGTCATTCGAAATAATAAAATGTGTTCACAATAAAATGGCCGCCATGCTATTTTTGCTTTATACGCAATACCGTTATTAACACTACGGATAACTGGTTTGTGTAATAAGATGTTTTACCCTCTAAAGTAAATATAAATGACATAAACTATAGTTATAAAAATAAAATTAGCAAAAAACGTGCCCCTTTAAAGAGTGATCATGTAGGAAGAATACGAAGATTCATGTCATGATTTGCTTAGAATTATATATTACAAATTCAAAACTAGATAGGTCTATAAGCCTTATATGATCTATCTATAAAGTATCCATTTTTTCAATTAGCTTGAAAAATAATGTGCTTATAAACATGTGCAGTTTCCAGATCGCACGAGGATCGAACTACGCATGCGCATACGGTGTACAGGAGTGTATCGACGACTCCCTCCAACTTCTCCATCACCGGATGGATGATGAAGAAAATAACAAGTAATCCCGAGTTTTCCGGGAGAATAATTCATTCAGTCCAAGCTCTTACTCGAGACATTGACTTAGGTTTACGAAGTCCCTTAGCATTAAGATAAGCTAAGAGAACTTCGAAAATCTTGATCCGAGTCTTATTGAGACTGGACTCTTTAAACTTTAGGGGAAATGAATAATTATAGATTTGTCAATGATATTGTATTTGAAATATCCTTAATTTGTAACACGTCGACGTTTATTGGAATCCCAGTGCTTATGTGTGGTTGGTAATTACGTTTTACAGTTTTTTAACTAGGGGATTATTTGGACTTATTGAAGTTGGAAATCTATTCTATTTTTGCCCAAAATTTATTAATTTGATATGTGAAGCGAGCAGCCGAGTAAAGAAGAAACGCATGGTGTGCAGATATAACTAAACCTGTTCTTACTAATATAACTCAAACTTCCTGTGGTAAATGATCTTTTGTTGAAATAGAAAACAAACATGGTAAACGTATATTTATTTATTCACTAAAGGGTAGACCCCAACCTACAGTGGATTGTGATGTGTAACGCGGTAAGATACGGCGGTATGAGAGAATGGAACTTCGTCTACCATCTCTACTGGAACGCCAGTCACCCCAACATCAGAAGCAATGCGTTAGATGGAATGTCTTGTGCAACTTCACCCTGGCTTATCGAGAGGTATGGTACAACAATAGTATTATTACACAGTAATAGTAATAGTTAGCATATGCTTTCTAGTCGCTTGTTTTACACAATACATGACCCTGTTGTACCCACGCTTCACGAGCAATATATCATAGTAAAACAAACACACATTATCATTACCTTCACATAATCTTATTCTGGATTCGCCTAATGATCAATGATTTGTGCAACATCACCCTAGCTTATACATAGAGGATACTATGTTATGTTTATCTGTTAACTATGTCATACTATGTTTACAACACGAGTGCCTAAATATTAGTATTTCCCGAGGGAGAGCGAGGGGTATACCGATGTTCAAACACGAGTGTAGTAAATATAGTATGGCAAAGACACGTATATAATATTATGTTTATTACCGTAGTCATTACGTTAATGAAAATACGATAAAATCCACTTTCAATCACAGTCTGGCGAAAAATTAGACCATAGGTGGTTCAGAAATGTTTAAAAGGGGATTCTTCCGAAACTCTGGAGTGGCCACTGTGAACATCACGACATTACTTACTTTTGTGTGGATAAGCAACGCACTGATTTGTAGACTCGGACGAAAAGTCTTTTCGACAAAAGTCCAAGACCCGCCTCTGTCAATTCTTCAACTAGCCTTCGCCAAAATAAGCTCTATAAAATACTCTGACGTCGCTTTTTAATCCCGGATAAACCTGAAGGGGGTCTTTGTCTGGTACCTTCAGTTGGTGTTGTGAGGGGGACATTTTTGCCAATTGTGAACAGATGGAACCTTTGCAATGGTAAAAGTATCCTATTTCTTTAAAGTTTAAGAAACACAATCCAAAAGGAAGGGCAGATTTCCCACGACCCCCGCTAGGAACACCATTGTACCTGTAT
The DNA here is from genome assembly GCA_936450465.1 of Gibbula magus. Classification (NCBI taxonomy): domain Eukaryota; kingdom Metazoa; phylum Mollusca; class Gastropoda; order Trochida; family Trochidae; genus Gibbula; species Gibbula magus. The sequence continues at coordinate 64,617,890 of OW388302.1, forward strand.
TCTGAAATCAACTCCCCATAGTTTTGAACAGTTGTTTTGAGACTTTACACATGATATACATCGGTAACACGCATTTGGATTAATATTTTCAGAGTAATATGCTCTTGACTTCGCGTTCGGCTTACCAATTTCAGACTCACAGTACCTGTGTTCTGAAAACAACCCCATCCACAAGTTTTGATCAATCTTTCTGAAACTCTACACATGCTTTGGATAATTTCATACATTAGTGGTATGCTTTTGCACTTTGCGAACGAATAAGAACATTATATTTAGAGTTATGGCCCTTGAATTAGAGCACCTGACATTCCTATTTCAGGGCTCCGTTCCATAACAGCGAGCGCTTATAATCGCTCATTGTAGCGCTCAATGTAGCCAAGGACGTATATCACATCTAATCCATCTAATTCCTTGATGTAGCGCATTCTCTCCTGATTGCTACGTAGTGCTACATTGAGTAATCGCGTTCAAGAGAGGTTTAAAAGTAATCTCTCTTTGAGCAATTACCTTTAATCCTCTCTTGAATATGGCCCAGTTAGGGTTAAACTTCAACCCAGCTTGGCTCAAACTTTAGATTGATCAATGATATGTCTGCGAAAATTGATATGTTTCACTTGACATTATACCATAGCAATAAAGTCGTATTCTTTCACCTTCTTAGCCGACTTTGATGAAATACAAATTTTCTGAAACTTTTACCTTGACCATAACCTTTAATTCATTAGGATAACCATTTTGTAAATTTGATGTTTCCCATGCAGAAAGTGAGGTCATGACGTTTGATCCTGTGTACTTGGAGTAGAATGAATTTTCTGAAAAAACAATTACCTTAAGTTCTGATAAATGATCAGTGATAGATCTTTTATATTTGACACATTTATTAATTGTTACTAGATCATTCAGACGATGTCATAATGTTCAAGCTGAAAGCTGAAAGACCATCTCATGTTAAATGCAAATCCATATCTGATCTTACTTTAAGGGACACCGCGAGGAAAAAAATGAGATCAGACTTATCTGCCTATGCTGATTAGGGTGTCTGCTAACGAGTTACGGTTCGCTTCACTGTTTACATGCAGTAGTTTTTTTATAAATTATAACTTCAACTGTCTGAAATTTGGGGTCTGTGACTTTAAGAAGACACGTTAACAGGCATTGATAGATCAATCTGATCTCATATTTATCTTTGACACGGTCTCCCTTTAAATGGCTCTTATAACTAAACTGCTTATTAGGGTATCGTATGTGCATTAAGAGGAAAAACCACGGTGTTCTTGTGCGTGACACGATGAGCTACAGTTCTGCAGCGATATTTCTTACGTTCGAAACCTAATTGGAGGTTTGTTAGGCGTCTCATATTATCTCAACTCATATTTTCTACAGAATGCTGAACATGGCGTTCGATGAGACAAAGATCCGACCCTCCAATGCACGATACTTTATCAACGTCATCAGCCTCCGCCCAGGATCTCGGGAGATCTTCATCAACCTTATGAAGCAGCATTATGAGCTGATTTCAGAAACCTAAGTTTCATCTTTTGTCTGGTTTTCTATGTAGAGTCACCTGCAAAAGAAACAACAAAATTTCTTTCCAAAATATTCCAATAAATATTTCCATCAGAGATTTTATTATCTAACAACATCACCTGAAAACAACTTTAGATGAAAAATCATTTATCTTCCCAAAATAATGACTTTAACGAACTTATAAATTCATAAAGAATGTAATGCACAATTAAGGGCAAGATGGAGTCAAACAGTATAAATATCACCTGTATCGTGTTAAGCAGCAGCTTCGTAACTACCACAAATTTTGCATACCAAGATTTCATGCACAAACGCAAGAGATGTGTGCACCCTGCGGTTTGGAACACGACATACAATGTATATACCCATGTTTCTTACATCTTCGACACAACAACTTGACATTAACAACGAATGATACACACAGGCCAGACCAATGTCACACACCAAAATTAGAAAACCGAGGGTCATCTCCGCCAAACAAAACTTACACCGCCCAACTTTACATCTGCGTAATCATTTCATCGCTTTCATTGCGTTTTTTATGTTTACAGTGTAGAGTGGTTCTGTGGCCACATTACCTTATAAACATTTACTCTCTTTATTATTTAATTTCATGTTGCAGGTTCTCAAGTGGATCTATAAACTCGATAATATACAACGCAGCTTACGGGCACAATACCCAGTTCTTCATCGACCAGGTTAGTACTAACTATTATGATATAATTATGATAAGATAAGATAAGATTATATTTATTGTCCAAATAGGGAAATTTTTTGAGTATAATTACAATTCTCCAGCATACAAACCACACAAATATCATTGAAAACAATACATATTAACACAGTTTACAGAGACTAGAATATGCTATCATGAGAGTGTTTATCGTGCAACATTCCAATATCAGACTGTATTTTTCTAATGCTGCAAGGAATGAATGATTGGCGAAACCTGTTTGTTCTAAAAGTCGGCATTCGCAGTCTACGTCCAGAAGGTAGTATTGAATATTCCGAAAAAAAAGAGGATGCGTATAACCACTTTAAATTTTGTTTGCTTTTTTTTAATAACTGCTGCTCATAACAACTGCCGATAGTTTCAATAGGAAGCCCAATGATTTTAGAAGCCGTATTAACGATTTTTGCGAATTTGTTTTTGTTTTGAACAGACAGGTTTCCGTACCAACTTAAAAGGTTAAACGTTTTGAATGAAGGTTCTTTAAAATAACATCATGATGGTTTGGTCAATTTTAAAATGTTTTAGTTTCCACAAGAAATGTAGACGTTGCTGTCCTTTGTTCTCATTCCAGGAGAGTTTAGAATCAAGGATAGTACCCAAGTACTTATATTCATTTACTCTTTATATATCATTTCCATCAATGCTTACAGCACCTAATGTAGACTTAGTTCTTCTAAAATCAATAGCCATTATAATATCATATAAAGAATAAGCTTTACACCAATCTATAAATCTTAACATCTCAGATCTGTTAGCAAATTCCGATTCTCTAATTAGGCCTACCACTGCAGCATCATCAGCAAATTTAATGGTGAAACATGAATCAGCATTTGAAGAACAGTCATTTGTGTATAAATAAACAAAATTGGTGAAACAACACAACCCTGTGGGGCGCCAGTAGAAGAACTTACAGTTAGAGATTTAACACTATTAACTTGTACAAATTGCTGTCTATTAACAAGGAAGGAATTTATCCATTTAATGATATTTGAGTTCACATTCATATAACCATTAAATGTATTACAAAAAAGATGTATGTGAGATAAGGTGATTTCTTCAAGGAGATATATCGTTCCGACAGCTATGTCAGCGTCCACCAAAGATATCACAATGATTGATTTGATTTAAACATATTTATTCAATTGCAAGGATTGGGTACAAGTTATAAGATAAGATAAGATAAGATAAGATAAATCTTTATTGCCCTTGGAAGGGAATTTGAATTGTCATGAATTGAGCACATTTGAAATACAAAAATATATAACAGGATATAAAAAGGCTAAAATATACAGTAATGACAAATTAACAATAATCACATGGCACATGGATATGACAGGCTGGAGGAGTATAATTTAGATATTTAAATGAGTAATGCTTGATGGAATAAATGACATTTTGGTACGTCTTAATTTTACACTCGGAACTCGGTAGCGTCGTCCGGATGGAAGGAGTTCGTAACAACCATGCAGGTAGTGATCGCTGTCTGATATTATCTTTTTTCCCAGACGCATGAGACTATGAGAATATATTGATTCTAAAGTATCAAATTGTTGATCACTTTTCTCAGTCTTCCTTTTTCCTGCAAAGACAAATTTCCACACCACGACTGAATGTTAAAACCGAGAACGGATTCAATGCTACTTGAATAAAATAAAGACAACAGGCGAGAGTCAATGTTAAAAGACCTAAGTTTCCGTAGAAAGTGGAGTCGCGTTTGGCACTTCTTATATACATAGTCCACATGTGGTGAGAAGGTTAATTTATCATCAATTATTGTACCCAAGTATTTGTAGTTGGAGACAACTTCTACCGTTTCCCCGTTAATGACAACAGGTGTAGTGGTCGATTTATTTCTTCGGAAGTCAATTACAAGTTCTTTTGTCTTCTTTATATTTAACTGGAGATAGTTATCTTCACACCATTTCACGAGTCTTGATATCTCGCTCATGTAAGCTGTTTCATCTTTGAATAGACAGGAAGTCAATGCTGAATCATCCGCAAATTTAAATAAAGAACAGCTCTCGTTGACACTAGTGCAATCATTCGTATACAGAATAAACAGTACTGGCGATAATACACATCCTTGTGGAGCGCCGGTATTTATAGTGAGTGTTCTTGAAACCGTGTTTTTTATTCTAACATATTGTGATCTTTCCAAGAGAAATGATGATATCCATTTGATGAGGTTTGAATCAACGTTTAATGCCACAAGCTTTCTAATTAGAATAAGAGGTTGCATGGTATTAAATGCTGACGAGAAGTCCAAAAATAGAATTCGTGCATATGCAGTAGGAGTCTCGAGATGTTCCAGAATTCTGTGTAGAAGACATGATGTGGCATCTTCAACTCCCCGTCTTGCTCTGTAGGCGAATTGCAGAGGATCGAGTTGACCTTGAACTTGGTTCAATAGACGCTGGAGAACAATTTTTTCAAAACACTTCATGATCACTGACGTCAGTGCAATGGGTCTGTAATCGTTCATTTCTGTTGGATTTTTCCGTTTAGGTACAGGAATAATTTCTGACACTTTCCATAATAGCGGCACAACGTGAGAACGCAAAGATAGATTGAATAACATGGTGAATACTTTGCAGAGCTCTCGCGCGCAGTGTTTCAGGATGATGCCATGTATGCCGTCTGGTCCTGGTGCTTTCCTTGTCTTGACACACAG